>CATKHK010000058.1:0-41663 GCA_949751835.1 Blepharisma japonicum | reverse complement strand
TAAAACTAATACTTGGATTGATTACTTTTTATTAGAAAAGAGTTCATAAACCTTATGACAAATTGCAAGTATCACAGCACAATCAGTTAAAAACTAAAAATGCTATTAAAGAAAGCCAAATCTTAGTAATTATGATTTTTCAGATAATAAATCAAACTAAAGAGACTTTAAAAAAGTGCATTATAAACGAAAAGTAATATAAAGATTTTAATAAATTACTGAACTCTTCTTGCTACGATTTTATTGCATAGTGAACAATAAATTGTGGCTTCTTGGAAGCTAGAATCACATATAGGGAGTAAGCAAAGCCCAAACCAGCAGCCAACCAAGCAGATACTTCCGCAGATATTTCATGATAGAGAATTAGGCTGAAAAATTTTATTTGGAATGTTTTCTTGTGAGCAGTGAGGACATCGAACGATATCAGAGGTTCCATAAATATAATGAGGAAACCGAGAATGTGAAGGAGTGCTTCTTACACTGCAATCGACAAATGCACGATTTAGATCATCATTAGAATCAGAAAGTAAGTTTGACCTTAAATCTTCCATTGGGTCAGGGTAAGGAGATATCATTCCTAATTATTATTATGCCATGTAACCAATTTCTTATAATTATTCAGAAATCATTGCATTTTGAATGGAAAATATTTTATTTATACGATAAAAATAGATAAAAAACCTGAAATGCTGATTTTAATGTCATAAAAATATCTAAAAGAAATCATAGGAAAAAACTCCTCGATGGATTTTTTTGTTAAAAAAGATAATTAATTATTAACAATAATAAATATAAAATATGGATGGGCAAATAAAGACTTCTTTCAGGTTTTCCTGAACTAAGCCATGCAAGCGTGCTTTTGTTTCAGGCACATTTAATGATTTTCACCTTGACATGCTGACAGGTGATAAAGATAAATTCCTAAACTCTATGGTTCAGCCAGGAAGGATCTACTACCGATTCAAAATTGATGGACTTTACCAAGTTGATACTTCAAAACCTACAATGCTTTACGAAAAAACTCTGTACAATTATGCAGACATCACAGCGCCGACATTACAGATAAATTCAAAAATCAAAGGAAAATCAGAATTAAAAGAACCGAATAGTAACAAAAGCACATGCAAGTCTAGTTCAGCCACTTCGCTAACAACTTCGCCGTATCGCACTAGGACTTTAAGTACATTTCGAAATTCAATAGCTCTTTCAAATATTATCAAAATCCAAGCTTGGATCCGTTCAGTTATACAAAGAATCAGATTCAAGCGTTATCTTAAACATATAAAGACAGTAAAAAACAGAAAAAACATCAGTGTTGAAACTACCCTAGACTCACATGATGGGAATGAAAAATATAAAAAAAAAATTGAGATTCTTACAGAAGAAAATCAACGTTTGAGAGAAGATTGTAAAATATTGCAATCAAAAGCTCTAACGTGTAAACCTCCATTAAAGAAGCTAGACGTTTATAAAACGACGAGAAATTTCAAAACAGGGTCGTTTTTGAGACTAAACGTCAGAGATGGAGGTAGACTGCTAAATAGTGTTTCACCTATTAAAGGCAAGTTTGATTAAGGGGTTAAATAATTAATGACTCAAATAAAAATTGAAAAATTTAGCGTGATGGTGCTCTTTTAATAGGCTTAGGTCTATTTTGTTCAGAAAAACTTCGACTGTGGCCTCTTGAAGAGCTTCTTGCTTTCTTCAAAACGTTCATTTTGATGTCTTCTCTTTTATAGGACGATTCAACCGGTACTGTTTCTTTTCTGATTAAGTTTGGAGAGTAGCTTTTAATCATATCCATTTCTCCCAAAGACCTTCTCGCATTTCTGCTTGCCCTTTCTCTCATAAATAGAAGTTTGCTATACGATTTATCCTTCAATTTCTGCTGTAGCTTCGTCAATTCGCTTCCTTTCTCAATCAGCCTTTTCCTCAAAACTTCAATATCATGAATATCTTCATTTCTTTTCACTCTCCCTTGGGTTTTTTCTTGAATCCTTGCACTTTCTTTCTTATAAATATCGCATTCTTTCTGTTTTTCTTCTAGCATTCCTTTCATTTTTGCAAATTCTTTTTCAAGCTTGTGGAACATTTCTTCTCAATTTTCATCTTTATCAATACTCAGCTTGGTATCGTTATCTTTTTTTCTTGTATCGGCTTTAAAGGATTTATCTATACTTTTATTGTACACATCGTGCATGTTTTTTTCTTGCTTTTTTTCAAGCTTTTTGATGACGGAATTAGATTTTTCTATATTTGCTTCAAGTTCTTCTATTTTGGATTGAGTAGCTTCTATATGAAGTTTGAGTTGGTGCTCGATTTTTATATGATTTCTGATATCTCCTTCAAGTTTTTGTAACATTTTCTCAAACTGTTCACTGCGGTCCATCAATTCAGAAGACTCCGATTTTTTGTGGGTCTTCTTGAATTTTAGAAGACTCAATACAACGTCTTTTAAGTTCTCAAGGACTTCTAGTGGGTCTAGTTCTTCAAGTGTCTTTTCTTCTTCTGATGTTATAGCTTCATCGTCAAGTTCACAATTAGTTATGAAGGCATATTTGAATAAATCGTGAAGCCCTTGCTCTAGTTTGGTTATCTCCAATTCAAGAGTCATAGTTAGAAAAATGACTTTTTATTAACAGTAATGAAATGTATAAAATAATCACAATTTATTCTTTTTATGACTAGTATAAAATTAAATACATTTCCACTTAAATTTATCTTTAATCTTTTAATTATATGCTTCTTTTATCAGCTGAACTTATATATAACAATATTTTATATTCCCAATAAAATATTCGTTTATATATAAATGGGTGATTTATTGATCTGCAAAGAATGTGACAAAGGGAATTTACCACTTTATGCTCACGAGGAAAAAACTGAAGAATATATGTGTGTTTATTGCCAATATGAGATGGAAGCTGAATGTCTTGTTGATGGACAACCTTGCTGTGTAGAATGCAAAATGAATCGTAAAAGCCAGATGAAATCTCCAGCTGGAAGCATCCGTTCAGAAAAATTCGAAACTGGAAGCTCTCGTATGGCAGGTCCTGCATCTACTTTTGGAGGAGATAGAAGCACAGCCCGAACTGTAACAAACATAGAGGATGCTCCCAAAAGTACGCCGAGAGGTACACCAGGGTTTGTCGATAATGTAGGCAAGTCTTTGGATAAGCTAATCCATAGAAGAGCTGACAGCAGTTTGTCAGCAGAGCATTTCAAAGCCCATCGTTTTTTACAAAAATATATCGCTCACAACTTCAATGAGCTGACCTGCTTATATGATTCTAGAAATGACGGGTACTCTTCAGTTGCATTCCACAGAAAATGTGATGACAGCAAAGGAGGAATAATTATGATCATTACTCTATCATTAGGCTATGAAATTGCTGCTTGGTCATGAAAAGGGATCAGAAAAGGCTGCACTCAGAATAGTGATGTACAGATGGGTGGAGCGATTATCCAGAACAATACCTTTGATTTTTGCAGCTTTGCTGATCAGGTTATCACTAATGAGCCTGAAGGGATCAGATTTTCATCTGAAAGTGACCTTTATATGAACTTTGATTACCTTGATAGGAGTATTTGCAATTTTGATAAGAGACTAAAAGGGAATGCACGCTGGACGTCTTATATTGAAGAAATTTCTGTTTATAAGCTGCAAATAATAGAGTAATTCATGATAAACATTGGCTATAAAATTAATATTTATTCATTCTTATATATAAAAATAGGATTTTACATTATATTTAAAATCTACTTATTTAATTCTCCTTTATTCTCCATATTTTTACATTAAAGAGCTTAAAAATTTATTACTCAGTTCATAATGCTCCACATTAATAATGCAAAAGTCAAAGAAATCCAGCAGCTGTGGATGCTTCGGAGTCCTTTTTAAATCAAAAAAGAAAAATGAGGCCAAGAGGTATGACTTAAATAAAAATACGTCTTCTAATGAAGCGCAAATTGATTCCCATCAAATTCAAAATGCAGTCCATAAATCAATAGACCCGCCTATAGAACGCAAAGCAAAAACAGATACCAATTTTTATCAACCACAAAAGCCAATGCTAAATGAAAATGACTCGCTTCCTGGGTATCAAGCATATTATAAATCAACTATAGTCTCAAATCTATCAAAATCGCATGGGAATGGTTCTTTTCACAGGGGACAAACTATTCCTACAAATCAAAAACTCCCTATAGCTCCTAATGAGCCTAGGCCAGATTCTCAAGAAAGCACGCGAAAATTTTTATTCGACACCCGAAAACAAGCAACTCCCCCTTTTCATGACATAAGCGGGATACAATTCATGAATCTTCCACAGATTCCTTCTCGCCCATTCAGCCACAGCAGTGTTCCCAATCTTTTTGATACTCAAAATTTTAAAAACAAGCCAATGGGCTCGCTCCCTCATTTAGCCCCAGCTACGCCTTGAAGGTTTAAAAGAAATAATATTCCTACTTCTGCGAGGGATAACAACAGATTTGAAAATATTCTGAGCGATTTAAAGAAAGAGCTAGAAGAAGAACCAAGAGTTGTGATTGATTAAACAAATAATTTGATGCAATTGATACACTGACGGGTTGAGTGCGGTATTGATAACTTTGATTTTAAAAATTAATTAAATTTAGATTTTGTGATGAAGGGTTTTAGTGAAAACGAGACACTTTGATTGTAGATTTTCTTATGAAAATTAGATATTGTAATTTAATATGCATATGCTTTCTCATGCAGTTTGAGCTATAAAGCAATCTATAATAAATATATATTAATAGAGTGTAGTTAAATTAATTACTATAGATTATTATTTTAAATTCTCACTTTTTTCTTTTATGCAACTGCAAAGAATTGCACTTGATTGCAAATTATCTAATTTTTTTATTTCATAATGATTTTTAAAGAGTTTTCCTCATAATTTCCTTATTTAATTGAAATGGCAATTAAAATACTGCTTACGGCATTCTTTTTATTAGAGTTAATTCAATTTAAAAAATCTAAAAATGACGAATAGAAAACTTATTGATGACATAAAAGATGCTTTTTTGAATCAAGATAAATCTGACACAGATATCAATGTAGTCTATATATAGAAACTTAAAAGGATTTTCAAAGAAAACCAAATCCTGCGGGCTATTCCTCCTAATCAGCGGCATGAAGTATGCTATAAATAGTTATGTGCAAATATGATCCTCCATGAATATCATATCCTTGAGACTTGTATATCAGAAAAAGATAAAAAACCTGATTTTTTTATTGTAGTTTATGGAAAATTAATATCGAAAAATAAAGACCGTCAAGAAATCGTCCATGAGCCCTTTGATCTTTTTGGATATACTAAGCCATTTAACGGAATAGCCTACATACCTGGTAGAGTTATGTCAAAAGAGCACTCATATGTAATATCAATCCCTAGGCAAACAATTAAAGCCGAAATGATAAAAATTAATAAATTCCAAGAAAGCATCAAAGTTCTTGATTTTCTTGTAAAAACGGTTCCTGGTATCAGGCAGCTTGGCCAAGCTGGCAAAGAGAGAATTCTGAAGTTATTTGAAATATGCACATTTAAAAACGGGGACACTATTTTGCAAGAAGGGGTTCAAGCTACTCATGCATATATAATAGAAGAAGGTCAATGTAGTCAAGTTTCAGCTGGAAGTAATTCAAGCAGACCATCAACACATAGAGCAAGAGGGTTGATATCCAAAACTACGAGTTCTTATAATTTTGGGTTAGTTATGCCTGGCCAATGGATAGGTGAAGATTCAGTTCTACTGAATAAACCAATGGACTTATCTGTTATTGCTGCAACTGCTGTAAAAGCATTGAAAATTTCAAAAGAAAAATTCCTTGAAGGGTTGACTAGAGATACTCAACATATTTTAAAAGAAAATCTTATAAAGAAGCTTGAATGGCGAGAACTTCGGAAAAGTGATATTTCTCAGACAATTTATAGCACCTTATTTATAGATAATTTCACCGAAACTATAAATGCCCAAGAACAAATTGAAAAAAATTATCCAACAGCGTCAAAAATGGCTCTTTCAAGTATCCAGCGAAGAGAAGCTGCAAAATCTGATGGTGGGCTTCATCCTCTTCTTAATAGTTCTTATTCGAATAAAGGTTATACAAGAACTCCAAGCCCCGAGCCTGAGGCGAAAAATTTGTCTCCTAAAAGGGCTTCATTTGAAAAATCTTATTCAAACCAAGGAAAAGCAAGGTCTCAATCTTCAGACTTAACGACCAGAAGGGTTTCTTATCAAAACTTCAAGCCTGGGACTCAAAGTAATGTTTTCTCTAGTCAACAGTTAGCAGCATCTAATTTAGTTCAGATAAGGAAGCCTAAAGTGAGACTTCATTCAGCGGCTACACTTGGGAGATCATTAGTCCCAACCTTTCCAGAAAAAAAAATAAATAGAGTGGAGAAACCACAGTATGTTCAGGTTTCTGCAAGAGTTGACCCAATGATAAGCTTTATTGAGGTAAAGGATGAGCAAAATGAAAGTTTTGGGAAGAAAATAAGAAAAGGAAGACCTTTATCACCTAATCCCGTAGAAGTTTGAGCTAGAAAGCATAATTTAGATATAAAACAGCTAACCGGCAGATCTCCAGTTAAACCAGTTCCACCTATTGACGCTTAGACTCAATTTTGTGTTTAAAGTATTAATTTAGCAAAAATTATTCATTTATAAAATCAACAGAGTCTTTATAGCTATATCTGATTTTTGATGGTTCTTTCTGACTTCCATAACCACTATAATTTTCCTGCTCAAAAACTAGGTCAGCCATAGTCTTTTTTGGTGTGACATTACTTCTAAAACTCAAATCTGGTGACATGCTTTCCCTAGCTGGGGATTTCGATTTCGCTATAAATTTCCTATTTTCAATGATTTGTGCAACTTGGATTTCCTTCATATCCAGCTGCCTCCTAATATTTTCTCTTTCTATGTGAATAACAGAATATGAGCGATTATTTGCTAAATGTGTAGGCTCACTAGGAGTGCTTGGCTCTGGCTTAATGCTAACTTTAGCCTTTGTTCGAGTATAACTTGCAGTCCTTTCTCTTGTAGGAGTAATTTTCTTTAGACCATCATCATATTTTATGAATTTCCTTTCAGAAGATAAATTACGTACTCTTCTTCTTAATTCTGGAGAAATTTCTGAGCGGGAATGTACATGCTGCAAGTTATTTTTACTGTAAAAACTTTCATTAGCAGACCCCTTCCTGTGATCATTTGATTTTGAGCTGCTAAGAATATGGGCTTTCTGCTGGCAATATAGATGCAGAAAGGTTTCTATTGGAAGCTTAAATGACTGCGTTTGAAAAATAAAATTGTGGAAAATCGCTTGAATCTCGTCTCGATAACTTATAGGGATTCTCATAAGGATTGATTTCTAAATGGTTTTTACCATATCTTCAAGCTCAAGAACTTTTTCCCCTTGCAAATTCATTTGGCGGAGGATGCTATTTATAGATGAACGGCTTTTAAGGTCAGCAGAGGTGAAATCTGAATTGATGTGCTTGTTTGAGCTGAAGCTTGATCTGGGAACTCTTTCTTTTACGTAATAAATTGACATAATTAAGTTTAAATTTTGCAGAGTAAATAGCTGTAGAAAATAATAGTCAGACTATTTTCAAAAATATTAGTAGGCAAAAATCTTTTCCTGTTTATATTCTGCTAAAACTTAGAGTCATAATTATATTGATATCTATTATGCCCATATATAGCATTATATAAATCTATGATTTATTTAATAATAACTGGGCTTTTTTATCAGCATAATTAAATTTATTGAAATAATGGATTACATTATTGGTAATAAAAACAAAGAGCTCCCTACATTCAGAAAAAGTCCATATTCTATCAAGTACATAGAAAAGCCAAGTATCATAAGAAAAAACTCCATATCTCCTAATGTTTATTTACCCCACAAAACTTCTAGAACCCCATTTCTTCCTATACTAAAGAGCTTCCACGAAAAATCTTCGTTAAGTTCAGAAAGCAAAGAATCAATAAAACCACAAAACAGATCATTTCACATAGCAAGAGCTCTTTCTCATTCACCTTATTTCGAGTCTTTCAAACGAAGATCATCCAGATCATATAGAACAACTCCTTTTTCCGAACAAAAATTAGATTATATGGATTCAATGAGAGCAATTCCACCTCCACCAAAAACAGCTACAGCAAGTCAGATTACTACAACACTGTAATTTTTATATTTCTATAAAATTATCAACATTCTGTATATTCATTTTAGAAAATAATTACTTTAATAATAAATCATATAAGATGTCAAGATCAAAAAATTTGAAATGTAATGAAAACTTATACCTTTATGAAAAATTAGATGATCTCAGGACACATCTTATAAAGCGAGGAGAAGAACGCAAAGCTATGAATGCTAAAAGAATATTAGCTGCACTAATTAAATTCCCTTTGCCTATATTATCAGCAAAAATTGCATCTTCCTTGCTTCAAGGAGTAGGGCCATGGTTTGAAGCAAAGTTTGAAGAGTGAATTAAAGAAAAGCCAATCAAGCGAAAATCAGAAGAAATTCCTTCAAATCAAGTAGAAAAAGTAAAAAAATATGTCCCAGAGCCTGGATCTGATGAATGAATTTGTCTTCTCTCTATTTATTATTCAGAAGAAAAGAAAATTTCTACTTATGATATTGGCTATATATGTGATCAAATCTTATCAGGTTATTACGATATAGAAAAACCTAAAAGCCCAATCCAAGCTTTTCAAACTCTTAAAGAAAATGGGCTCGTTGAAGAAGACTGCGAAGTTTATTCTTTAACAGCCATTGGGGAAATTTTAACACCTAAATTAATCAGCCAATGTCCAAGAAATTTTAAGAAATATTTGACAAGCCAAGAAGAAAGAAAAGAATTTGACCCTGATTCCTGAATTGAGGACTCCAATGATGCAAGCACAGAAGCAAGTAATTCTAGTCAAAATTTTTCTAATTTTAGTATTGTGTTGCTGGTAGATACAGCTGAAAGATTATATATGGATTTTCAAGCAATTAGTGAGAGACTTACAAATAGAAATGTCATTGTGGAAAAATCAAAGCTATGAATTGGAGATTATATGTGATTATGCAAAGTAGAACAAGAAGCAGGGATTTTTATTGATTATTCGCTTGGAATTGTCGTAGAAAGAAAGACTGCTGACGATCTTGCGAGTTCTCTAGTAGATGGAAGATATGAAGCTCAAAAAATAAGGCTAAAACAAGCTGGAATAAAATGTATTTATTTATTGGAAGGCACAAAACCTTCTCCAGGCTCAAGAATATCACAAGACACCCTTTTAAATGCCTTGGCAAGCACACAATTTAACTACGGGTTTCAAGTTAAAATAACAAAAGATTCACAGGATACATTAAATTGGCTAGCAAGAATGACAGCAGCGTTGCAGGTGGAAGTAAGTGGCTGGAATCTTGATAAGTTTGAAAAATTAGAGACTTTTGAAAATTATTTTGATTCAACAAATCCTAATGGAAAACTTACTGTTTACAATTTATTTGGCAAACAACTTAGAGCACTTGATAACTGTGGAGAACAAGGAACTTTGGCAATATTAAAAAAATACAAAACTCCTTACAAACTTTATACAGAATTAAAAAATGCAGCTGCTAAAGGAAAGAGGCACTTAGCAAGAATTTTAAAAGAAATTAAACTGGAAAATGGTAATACTTTATCTAAAAATCTCAGAGAGCAACTTATCCAGCTATTTTTATGCTAAATTTTGGTTAATTTATTTTTTTTGTAATAATTTATGATTGAATTTAGTTTCATGATGGGTTAATTAACTCTGTTTTGTACCTTCTATGAAAACCACCTCTGTGGCTATTAGATAAAAAGTGAGAATTATTATATATTGTATTTCAAGGCTTCATTTTTGTGTAAACACCATGCGGGGCACTTGAGAGCCTTAAAATCGGAACTTTTTTAAATAATGCTTTTTTAATTTTTTCTGATTCCTGGTTAAATATTGTTTTATCATTTTGCCTCATTGTAGCGTTTAACTTTGACGGTATTAGCTTAATAGCCTTATTTTTATTCACAGAAGTTGATCTTAATTGATGCGTTTTCGGCTTAGCTCTAGGGCTAGAGCTTGCTGTGTAAACAATTGAGCTTTCAAATGTAATTGGTGTTGTTGTAGGTCTCAAAAACCTACGAGACTCAGGCTTTTGGGTTTTTGAAAAATTTTGTTTAGGAGTCCAATCCAACTTGTTTAATTGCTTTGAGAAATCTTGAGATTGGTTTAGCGTGGTCTGGAAAGTGCTTTCCAAAGCATCGCTATTATCAATTTCAATTAAAGTTTTATCTAAATCAATCTCAAACATATTAACTTGGATTGATACTTCTGCTTTAGGAGAAGCATCAGCAGTTTTTGATGAATATTGAACTTCCTTATCTTTTGATGGAGAAATAAAACTTTGATAGCTAAATTATATTTACGGCTGGTCATGGGAAAATAATAAGTGTTTTTTAAGTAATACTTTCCTATTCATTTTAGTTTATGCCTATTAAAACTGTAGCTATTAATTTATCTTCCAAAAAATTAGCGGTGTTTTTTGTATAAAAATAATGTTATTATTCAATTATTATCATTAATTATTAAAAAATAATAATAAGAAGCAGATCTTGCCTTTTATTTTTCAATAAATAATATATAAAATTATATAGTGTTAAACAAAAATTTCTGTAATTAAATAAATCCATTTTTAGATAAGCATGGAGACAAGAATTCCTTATATGATAGCTGCAATTTTATCAAGACACTTTTAAATATGCAGATTTTTTAGGACTGGTATTAAATAAGTGAAATTTGATTTGAAATCCAGAGAAAAACTCAATGAAATCCTCTATTGGGCATGAGGAATATTCAAATTAGATTTCAGCTTTAATATCATAATGATTATGCTAGTTAGTATTCAGTGACTTCATGACTATATAAAAACTATGATAAAGAAAGATATATCTAATTATTTGCTATTCTAAATACTTAATTTTTTATTTATTACTATATACTCCTTACATTCTCACTTATTTTTTCTATTTTGTTTAAAGCATTGATACTACATTTCCATACATAAAAAATACACTAATAATTTGTATTTTTATAGCAAATAATTACATAATTGTAATCAACAAAATTCTCCTATCTAAAATCATTGGTTTCTAAATTTATTGTAGTCTTCAAAGAATCTAGAAATGGCTGCAAAAATAATTATGAATTTTAATACAGCCAAATACCTAAGACCACTGCTGAAAACCACTCGTGAAATGCAGCAATATAAGGATTTTCCCCTTATTTTTGGTAATTCTGAAATTCCAAGCTCACTGCTATACAAAATCGAAGAAAAAATAACAAAATTCGAAGTTTTTAACAAAGATGATATTAAGTCTTTATATGGTGACTTTTGTAAGTTTCTTTCAGCTAAGCAGACTTATCAACGGCCTGACTTTATTGATTCTAGCTTATTTAGTGCAATACAAATATCCATATCTCACTTAAATAAATCTGGGATGAAAATCAGATGCACAGACTCTCCCAATTTCGAATATAAATTAATAGACTTTTCTTCGTGGTCTGGGCCTTTTGTTTTGCTAAAAGAATTAAATCCTCACATGGATTATTTAATTCAAATGCGCTATGGGCATTTTAAACTTGCAACTAGTGTTGAGCCTTATGTGTCATTATATAGGCATAGGTTTGCAGGAAGAGATCAATCAACTTGGGATGGGCTTGTTTCAAAAATCGATTTTAATAAGCTAGCTAGCAAAGTGAACTCAGGATTACCTTTAGAAGAAAAAGATGCAATTGATTTATTGTCATTTCACATTTACCTGACTCACATTCGTCCAATGATTCAAGTGGCTGTAGTTGCAATAAAAGGAGGAAGCTTAGTAACTATTGAAAATAGAAATGGAGAAGCTGAAGATGGAGAAGAATCACCTTATGCGCATATATTATATTTAGAAAGATTAAAGATTGATAAAGAAGATCGTGTAGTTTCAAAAAATTTTACCACAAATAAGTGGGTGATTTCTGATGTTGACTTTTTGATGATGCCAGATCAATTGAAAGGAACGGAAAAAGTGAAAGAGGAGGAAGAGGAAGTAGAGTATATTGATATGGAAAAAACATTCGAAAATCAATAGTTGATTAATTTAATAGAGATAATTTATAAATAGTATTAATTGGGTAATAATATAAATGGCAAGACTATTTCTGTTGCTTTTGATTATTTCCACTGCAAGTATTGGTATCTTTGCTAAAAATACTGCAGATGTCTCGAAATCTGCTACGAATAAGCTTCAGGTAAAGCCACTTAATAAGCAAACTGAATCTGATCCTGCAGTATCTGATGGATCAACAACTAGTGATTCTCAAGCTACTGATACTTCAAATTCAGACCCAGCAACTTCAGAGGAAGCGGCTACTGACAGTGCAGATCAAGCCACTACAAGTGAAGAAGCAACAACTGAGGGAGCTACAACTGAGGAAGCTGCAACTGGGGATTCTGCAAGTGGAGAAAGCGTAGATGCTCCAAGCGAAGAAGCTACAAGTGAGCCAGCCTCTTCAGATGCTTCTACAAGTGAGCAGCCAGCTGAAGCTACAACTTCGTCAGACAGCACGACAGCAGAAAGTAATCAATCATCTGAAGAATCTTCGTCGGGAGATACCACTGCTGTAGAAAGTGGCCAAGCAGCAGGCACAGAGGGAACTGAAGAAGCAGCAAATCCATCTGAAATGCAGAGCACTGATAATACAGCAAGTGAAAGCTCTGAAACTAGTGCAGAAACAACTCCTTCTGAAGAGGCTACTCAAGAAACTACAGATTCTGCAGCTCCTGAGGAAACTTCATCTGATAGCTCTCAGACAAGCTCTGATACTACAACTTCTGGGACAGATCAGCCAACTGAAGAGGCAGCAAGTGAGGAAACTTCAAGCGAAGAAGCTAGTAGTGATCCTACTACCCAAGAAGAAGCCACTTCAGAAACACCAGCTGAGTCTACCGAAGAAGCCACTTCAGAAACACCAGCTGAGTCTACCGAAGAAACCACTTCAGAAACACCAGCTGAGTCTACAGAAGAAACCACTTCAGAAACACCAGCTGAGTCTACCGAAGAAACCACATCAGAAACACCAGCTGAGTCTACAGAAGAAACCACTTCAGAAACACCAGCTGAGTCTACAGAAGAAACCACTTCAGAAACACCAGCTGAGTCTACCGAAGAAACCACATCAGAAACACCAGCTGAGTCTACCGAAGAAACCACTTCAGAAACACCAGCTGAGTCTACCGAAGAAACAACCCCAGAAACACCAGCTGAGTCTACAGAAGAAACCACTTCAGAAACGCCAGCTGAGTCTACCGAAGAAACCACTTCAGAAACACCAGCTGAGTCTACCGAAGAAACAACCCCAGAAACACCAGCTGAGTCTACCGAAGAAACCACCTCAGAAACGCCAACTGAAGGTTCAGGTGAACAGTCTACAGAAGGGACTAGCGAAGAGACAACAGGAGAAACAAGTGAAGAGACAACAGGAGGAGCAAGTGAAGAGACAACAGGAGAAACAAGCGAAGGGACAACAGGAGGAACAGAAGGGACAACAGGAGAAACAAGTGAAGAGCAAACTGAAGAATCATCTGATGAAGATGTTATACCAGTTCCAGTAGCCCCTACCCCTCTCATTTGTCCAAAATTCACTTGCAGCAGTTCCAAAAAATCCTACTGTATTTCTACAGAAGGCGATTTTATCAAACATTATAAGTGTGAGGGAGACAAAACTTGTGGAACTTATAGCTTATCATCTCCAGCCTCGACTGACTGTGTATCATCTGATGAAACCTCAAGCTCTCAACCAGAAAAGTCATGCCCTTCATACGCTGAAGAAGGAGAATCATGCAGCCCTACAATACTCTGTGGCAAAGGCTATTATTGCAAGCAAGATGTAGGATTATGTTCAAAGAAAACAGCTAAAGGAAAATCTTGCAGTAATTTATATGAATGCACTGAAGGGTCAATATGCAATAAAGGCAAATGTATTGAGTATTTTTCTCTTCCCGTTGGTTCGCAAGCAGACTCTAAATTAGCATGTGATTCTGCTATAGTAAAAGATGGAATTTGCCAAGTACCTTCAATGTCACCTAAGGAACTTCCTATTGGGTGTGTATATGACACTGACTGTTTTTCCACAAATGGAAGCCCTGGGAAATGCGCGTGTTCAGCCAATAAAGATGGAATTGCCTATTGCAAGCTTCATGAATCTGATAAGCTTAGTAAAATATACATTGCATTAACAAATGACGGAGATATTGCTGCCAGTCAAGTCGCATTAAGTGAATTAATTAACTATCCAACACTTCAAACGATAGATGATTGTTATGAAGACTCTTTGGAATATAAAGCATTTAAGAAGTTGGTAGACTGGGCAGAAAATTGTCATTCAAATGCTGTGATACTAGGTTTATCATTTATATGGGCCCTATTATTCCAATAAGTCCTAGATAATTTAAAAATTTATATAAAATAACTTTAATCTTGCTGCATAGAGTTATAAAGAAAATGAAAATGCTTATTCTTATATATTTTAGTTTTCCTAAATTTGGGATCATTTCATTTTATTACTCCAGAATGGGGAAGCTTTCTGATTTTCAATTTTAAGCATATTACCAGAAGCTTTTTATCTGTTTTCTTCATTGTCTCTTCTGCCTTCTTTCTTATATTGAACGAAAGATTCATCATGCTGCCCTTCAACTACCTGCAATATTTTTATGGATTCTGTTTATAAATCTCTTTCTTCAGCAAATAGTGCTGCTCTTTCTTTTTTTTCTTTCTTTATGTATTCACTCATAGACTTATTATATTTTCATAGAGTTCTGAATGCTCAGATAATTTAGCGAGCTGGATCAATTCTATTTCACTTAAATTTGAAAAGTCATCAATCTCTCAAATTATTAAGTTTTAAAATAACCATTTCAAATGGTGGAATTATGGAAAGTTTGTTTTTTAAATATTATGCAAGTAAATCTAGTAAAATCTTTATTTAAAAGTCATATTTTAGAATCATTTTTAGCATTAACAAAATTTAGTACTATGAATTTAAAGTTAAGTGTTTTGCATATAACTTATATATGGAGGAGGACTTAACCAACAGCAGGATTGAAAGGGAAATTGAACAAATTAGAATAGCCTTAAAAGAAATAAACCCCCACAATTGTTCAGCCTCAATGGCAGATTCAATAGCAGACTCTCAAGCTCAAGTAGGCATCGAAACTGAGCCAAATAAAATCGCTTCAAATTTTAGCTCAAAACTCCCTGATTTGCAACAAACTAATGAGCAATGAGAATTAAGCATTCTTCTTGAGTCTGAGCGAGAAAAAAACGCAAATCTAGAGCAAAGACTAGCATATAAAGATAAATTATTAGAAGATTTATCTGCGCTTCAAAATGAACTTTATTCAACTATAGAAGATCTTCAAGCTAAAGAAGCCAGACTATTAAAAGAAATTGAAAAGTTCAAGATAAAGCTTGATGCTGCAGAAATTGAATCATTTAAATTTAAAGAAACTGTAAAAATTAGAAATAATCAAATCGCAAAACTCAAAGAAATAATTGAGCACAAAATTGGGGAGCTTAAAGAAGAAAAATGTGAAAAATGTGGGATAAAAGAACAAGAAAAACAAAAAACGCTTGAAAAGTTGCAACAAAATGAAGAAATAATGCAAAATTATGAAAAAGAAAATTGGGAAATTAAGCAAGATTATGAAGAAATGAGAAAGAATTTTAATTTTTATCAAGAAAAAAGCTTTAAGCTGCAAGAAGAGCTAGATCATGCGAATTCTATGCTAGTTGAACTTTCAATAAAATCGCAAACACATTCAAAGAAAAGCAGCTTAAAAATTGACACAGGAAATTATGAATTCAGGAATAGCGATATAGAATACGTCACAAGCCCAAACTCAGAAATAAAAGAACTTCAAAGTCAAATTAGGCTTCTTGAAGAAAAAGTCAGTCGTTCTCTTCAGTCAACCCCAAAAACTGACATAAATGGAGATTCAGAATTGTTTAGAATTTTAGGTGTTTCTAATGAAAAATCAGCAATAAAGCGGGTTTTGTATCTAGAAAGCCACCATCAAAAAAATAAAAAATACTGCAAGTTCTATAAAAGGATAATTGATCTCATTGAAAAATGCTCAGAAACTGTTCTGTCGAAAGATATATCATGTAAATCTGCATGGAAACTATTAACAAGGCTATTAGAAGAATTTATGACCTTGAAGAAAAGCACTGATTTAAGTATTTTGAATAAACTTTGCGAAATATTTAAGTTAAAATCTCCAGGAGAATTGATAGATTATGCAAAGGATATTCAACTTAGACTAGAAGGAATTTTATAAAGTAGAAATTTAATTAAACAGATTTTATGAAAAAGTTTTATTGTCTCTTGAGTAAATTATTCTCATTGCTCAAATCTAAGGAAATTTAAATTTGCATAATTAAATAATGCAGATTTTCTAATGGAATTATAGGTAATTCGTCCAAAGAACAATAATAAATATTGGTTTTATAATGGAGGGAAGTTTTTCAAATCAAGAAAAACTGCAATCACCATATGAAATGAGTTTTAGCAATTCTCAGAGTTATCCTATCAATTTAGAAACAAACGAATCAATGGCTTCGAGCTTCAGCCAATCCTCAGTGAACACTGCACTTTTTCCAGTGATGGACACTGAAAATTCAATTGTAAGTTCGATTCAATGTATTGAAACAGGACAATCAGAGGAAGAAGATATAGATGAAAATAAATTTTCTAGATCAAAAATAAGGCATGTAAGCTATTTAGAGGATCCTTATATTGATGGAGACGCCGAAATTGATATAATTGAGGAAAAATTGTCAAGAGAGTCTGAAGATAGAGCCTCTCCCTCACAATTGGATGAAATAGAGTGTGAAGTTGAAGAGCACCAATCAATTGACGTAAACAAAGTAAAAGTAGAAAATCTTGAAAGAGTCCTTAAACAGAAAAATAATATATCAAAGCATATTATTGCAATAAGAGAAAAGCTGAAAAACAAAAAACTATCATTAATTAGTGCAAGTAATTCTATAAACGATTTAGAGGTTTTAAAAACAAAGCAAAACGAAAAATTATTGTATATTGATTCAATGATTAAAAGCATGAAAATCTATTTAGAACAATGTTTAGCATCAAGAGATAAAAATTTCACCAATCTAAATGACTATCTTTCTGAAATTAAAAACAAATCCCATGAAATTGATGCAAAAATAGACATAACAAAAGAAAAAATTCAAATATATAAGCAGATTAGCAGTAAAAGTATATATCAAAGCTCCCCACATAGCAGAAAATTATCAGAAGAATTTCAAAATCCAAGCCACAGTAAAAGAGTCAGCTTTCATATGGAAGAAACTAATGATGTAGATTTTCCACTTGAAAATTCTCGTGAAAATTCAAATCATGATGCATCTTCAAAAATGCAAGAAATTTCTTTATCAAAGTATACAATTGCGACACCTCCTCGCTCTATTATGAAAACTCCTCAAAAAACTCCTATGGACTCTTTAAGCCATTCTGAAGTAAATTCACAGTATGAAATGGAGGCCGATTTTGATAAAAATTCAAATAGGTCAAGGAGTAATTCAGCAAAATCTTGAAATTCTGAAGGAAAAAAATATAAAAATTATGAAAAATACGAACAAAACGGAAGAAATTTGTCGGAAAGGGGAATAAGAAAATCTATGCTAAGGAATTATACGCCTAGAAACATGAGCCAATCATCATTTTATGATATATATGATGACTGAAATTCAGAGGGCTTTTCAAAACATGCGAGATCTGAAAATAGGTCAATAGATGAATCAGAAAGATCACCAAGTCCTCATGATCTTCAGAACAGAATTTACAGGAGAAAATCTAACTATTTAAATGGCAGAAATGAAATAGAGCCAAAAATAAAATTAAATCAGCAAGCATTCAAAGATTCATCATGAACCACCGTTCAGCTACTTCTCTGTGGACTTATTTTTATATTAGGCGTTTTAGTCTACTTAAACTTACAAAGAACAACAATTTTAATTTAATTACCCAGCATTAACTTATCTCACATATTCCTTATAAATAATTATTTAACTCAAGCAATTATTGTTTAAGACCATTTAATTTAAAGTGCGAAGACATCATTAGCTTCTTCAAATAGGGACTGTCTGATTCCATAACTCCACAACAGTCTTTGAAGTGTTGGGTGTCCGCTCACCTTTTTCTCAAACTCGATCTTTGAAATACCATCTTCTCCAGCCTGTACCAGTACTTCAATAATCGTTCTAATAAATCCTTCTTTAGCACCAATTAATTTCTTTGAGTAGGCACTAGCTTGTTCTTCAGTTAAAAGTCCTTCACCAATAGCTGCAATTGGAGCTTTTTCTGCTGATAAAATGACCATATCATCAAGCATTTTTCTAAGTTCTTCTTTGTCAAGCTTGCCGCTAGCGTCGATATCGAAATGGTCAAATAAAACTTCTGCCTTTTCTTTATTGCTTCCTTGGCCTAATAAGATTCCGCATAGTGCTAAAGATTTTACTTCATATAATCTTCCTTCAGAGAATTTTTTCAAAAACTTATAGACTGCAAGATCTGGGTCAGTGAAAATGTCTGGATTTATTTCTAGATGTGCGGTTGCTCTTTTAAGCTGAGGAACACTGAGCTTTCCTTCAAGTGAATTTGCTTTAAGGGCTTGGTCAAGATCTCTTGCCTTCTTTTGGGCAAAAGGAATCTTCTTTTCTTCAGATCTGATTATTTTCTCTTCTGAGTCAAGTTCAAGCTTTTGGGCCGCAGCAATTTTGTTGGCTCTGACATCGATTTGCACTTTTTGAGCTTCTTGCTCCGCTGGAGGCAATGTTGGATCAATTTTGATTGAAATTGGAGCAGGAGGAGGTGCAACTACTTGACTGGAACCACAGCAACCCATATTTTATTGCCAATAATCGTTTTTCACTGCATTTTTATTTAACGCATAAATATACATTTTGTATAGTTTCGTTTAAATTATAAATTGTCTTCTAAAAAATAGCACAATTATGAGAGTTTATAAAATATATTAAATTGGATTAGCTTATCGAGCTTAAAAAGATATTTATCAAGATGGAATCTTACCGTCATGGTGATCTAGTTTGAACAAAGTGCCGAAACTCTCAAGGAATCCTTGCCAGAGTGTGTGATCCTAAATTTATTAATCTACCAATTGCTATGAAACGAACAAAAAGAGCAAATGCAGTTTTTCTATGTTTTTTGCATGAGCCTCAAGATTAGTAATTTTTTATTCAGTCATCATGTTTCTATCACAAAAACTTGGAAATTTAAGGAAAAATTTTTTGAATGTGCTGAGCAATATTATTGCAAATACGACAAGGGTGGAAATTTGTTAAGTGACGCTGTAAATGAATTAAACTGAAAAGAAGGTATTGAATTTTATAACCAAATCTATAATAAATACCTCACACTCCCTCAAAAACGAAAAAAACCTAAATGTTCTAAATGCCAGGTATGTAGTAAATCTACTGGTCGACAAGTTGTGTGTCAAGACTGTGGCCTGAATACAATTCATAAAAATTGTGGTGGATTAAAATCAGAATTTTGAACTTGTAGTCTCTGTGATGGGATGCCTTCAATAAAGCGATCTATTTCTGACCCATTCTCTGAAAGTTTACCTACATATGAAAGATCTCAATCTACTCCAGTCGGAACCTTTTCAATCCCACCTCTGCAGATTGATAATGTGATTCAAAATATCATTGACGAATGCAACTGTGATGAAGTTTTATCCTCAATTATTACACAAAGGCAGATTGAATATCATGATAACAAATCAGAAAAAAAAGAAATTGACAGAATTGTGTCAGATTTAGTCGATCAGCTCCAGTGTGCTCATACACCAGGCTTTGAAAGTATGAGAAAGCTGCAAAAAATGTATGGAAGAGGATTTTTGATAGCGAAACCTGAAGATTTAGAAGACTACAAGAAAGCCCAAAGAGAAGTTGTAATGAAGCTGCTTGAGACAGAAATTGTTAAAAAAAAGCATAAAAATAGTATTTCTGGGAAAAAGGAAGAAGTAAAAGAAGTGTCTTCTATTAATTCATTTTTGGATCCAAATAAGGAAAACTCTGTGCATAATCTAATGAAAAAGACAATTGATAAAATGATTAATTTGAAAATCGAGGATGAGAAGCCAAAACTGACATATTCAAAGCTTGCTGATATTGTTAAAGTTATAATAGATGGGACTTTAACAAATTGTGAGTATGGGTCAGGCTCACATATAGATCATATAGGTGGAGGGACAAATCCTGAACTCTTGAAATCATTATTAGACAAAATTAAAGATAAATATATTGATAATTAATACAATTTATTATTTTATTATGGGATTTTCTGTTTGATTATAGGGAAAATCTTATAAATATAAAGGGGATCTCATTATTTGAATTTGAAAATATAAATACTCGAGCATAAATTATAATATTCTTTATAAATTTAATAATTAAATAAATAATAATTGCTAAATATTGAATCATCATTCAATAAAAGATCTATAAACGTTTAAAAATATCTAATTTATCGATAAATTTGGAAAATTAAATTCAGTTCATATTTATAAAAGCGGGAAATGGACATAACTTCTGAGCAATCAAGATTTGAAGACAGGATATATGGATTCCAACAAGTGGCTGGCACTGATTTGCTTAAGAAAAAACAAGAAGGCTATGCTGTTGAATTAAGGAAGAAAATCAGATCACAAAACACTACAAAGCGAAGGGCGGTGGCGAGTGGGTATTCATTCCTAATTCACTATAGTGAAAAGGAAAATATTTTAGTTAGAAACATGCCTTTCCATCTGATAAAAATGAACTCAGAGCTTGCTTCATTGAACGTGAAGCCAATCGATAAGCTGAAAATCATCCATGAAATTATGATTGAAGATACCGATACTAATGTATTAGATGAAGGCTTAGGAGTTTTAGTTGAAGCTTTAGCCATTGATGAAGACGTCCCATTTAGCACTATTGTCTCTCTTAACTTTATCCCTATCCTCCAAAGACTAATGGATTACAAATATCCAAGCACCATTGTGTTTAATGCATCAGTTTGCCTGGCCAATTTATGCACAGGACCACATGAGTACACATCCCATGTTTTTCAAGCAGAAGGACTTCAAAGCTTCCTTAAAATAATTTCATCAAGAAATATCCAAACTTCCTCTATAGCAATTAGAGGAATAGCTAACCTTTGTGGTGACTGCTATGAGTACGCAAAGGCAATAATTGGTTCATCAATAATTGATCAGATTTCTCAGCTGCTTGAAAGCACTAGAGAAGATAATTTTGACTTATTAAGTGTCCTTTCACAACTTGTAAGAAACATTACATATTATGGTGATGAAATCCCCATAGAACAAATTGATATAATTCTCCAGTGGGTAGGTAAAATGATTTTCTTTCAGGATCCTATAATTAAAGAGGACTGCTTGGAAGCGTTGAGACATATTTCAAGATGTGAAGATAGTAGGAAAATTGAATTGGTTTTAGAAAATAATTTAGGAGGATTTTGTGTACAAAGTTTAGCATTAATGGAAGAAAATTTAGTGAGAAATGCAGTAAAAATAGTAGCAAATTTTTTAGCACTTGATAAAAAAACAACACAGCAACTTCTCGATTGTGGAGTTCTTGATAAATTATTGTTATTAATTGAGCATCCAAATGCAGAAATAAGAAAAACAGTTTATCTCGCTTTAGACAATATAATATGTGGGTCAAAATCTGAGAGGAATGCATATTTAAATCACGAAATTGCTGCACTTTCAATGAGAGGGCTAAGCGATATTGATGCTCAGGTTAAATATGAGTGTTCATTAATGATATCAAACTTTATTGTCCTATCAAGCCACGCATCTATACTTAAACTTATTGACCTTAAAATATTTGATTATTTAAAAGGCGCTTTAAATTCAGAATTTGAGCCAGATTTTCTAGCTATAGCTTTAGTCATTTGTAGCAGTCTTCTTGAAGCTGGAAAGGCTGAGCAAGATCGAGTCCATGACGTATCTAACCAAGTCACAATTCTATTTGAAGAGACAGGCTGCCTTGATGAGCTTGAAAATTTAATAGGAAATATGCCAATAGGTGATAATTTTGATACTGCACAACAAATCCATGAAGAGTTCTTTGGACAATTATGTGATATTGTAGAGACAAAAATTGAAGAAACGCCAACAATATTTGAGTTTAGCTAAAATTAAAATAATAGAAATTAATTTGTATCATTATGCGCTAGCTGCTTCTTTTTCTATAACTTCTTCTTCTAAGTATCTTTTATATTCTCCTGATACATCAAATGGCCTTGGGCCTAAAATTTCAATTAAGTCTTTATGGACAACTCTTTCTTTATTTAGCAAGGCTTGTGCTAATTTTTCTATTAAATCCCTTTTGCCTGATAATAACTCTCTTGACTTCACTAAGCAGCTTTCTACAAGTTTTCTGACTTCTTCATCAATTATTGCATTGGTATCTTCACTATAAGGCTTAAGAAATTCTTCTTTTTCTGTGTTATATCCAATCACCCCCAATTTTTCATTCATCCCATACTCACTCACAATTTCCTGTGCTATACGTGTAGCCATTTGCAGGTCATTTTGTGCTCCAGTGGTAACTTTCCCAAAGAACATTTCTTCAGCTACTCTCCCTCCTAATATTGTAGTTATCTTATCTAGCAATTCTTTCTTTTTATAAAGGCTATTCTCCCCAGGCAATAGCTGCGCAAACCCTAAAGCTCCTTTTGATCTTGGTAAAATACTAACCTTCAATACTGGGTCTGCACCTTCTAAAAACCACCCAGCCACAGCATGCCCAGCTTCATGATGAGCCACAATATTTTTTTCATTTTTTGACAATTTTGTAGTCACTTCTAAACCTCCCAAAATTCTTTCAGATGCATTCTCAAAATCAGTTTTGTCAACTGACTCTTTATCTTTTCTTGCTGCAAGAATAGCAGCTTCATTGCATAAATTCGCTAAATCTGCTCCACTGAATCCAGGAGATAAAGCAGCCACTCTTTTTGCGTAAGCTTCAAGTGGCATTTCCGGGTTTAGCGTAAGAGGTGCAAGATGGACTTTTAAAATTTGTTCTCTTTCTTCAATATCTGGCAATGTAAGATCGATTGTCCTATCAAATCTACCAGGCCTTAATAATGCGTTATCTAATATATCTTTTCTGTTTGTCCCAGCCATCACCACTACATGTGTATCTGTGGTAAAGCCATCCATTTCTACTAATAACTGATTGAGAGTATTGTCTTTTTCGTCATTTCTGCCTATACTTGTGTGACGTTTTCTGCCGACTGCATCAATTTCATCTATAAAAATAATTGATGGAGCTTTGTCTCGGGCAGCTTTAAAGAGCTGACGAACTCTTGATGCACCGACTCCTACAAACATTTCGACGAAATCTGAGCCTGAAATAGAGAAAAATGGAACCCCTGCTTCTCCAGCTGCAGCTTTGGCTAATAAAGTTTTCCCAGTCCCAGGCGGGCCACATAGCAAAGCGCCTCTTGGTATTCTTGCCCCTAATTTTTTGAACTTTTGTGGATTTTTTAAAAATTCGACAAATTCCATAATTTCTTTTTTCGCCTCATGAAGACCAGCTACATCTTTGAATCTTACGTCAATTTTTTTACTATCAACTCCATATACTTTGAAATTTCCTTTAGAAGGACTAAACATATCCATGAAGCCTCCATCCTTAAATCCGCCTTTTTTATTGATTTTTGATATTGAATTCAATGACAAAAGCATTGCAATCATAGCTATAGCAAAAACTACATCAAGTAAAAGCAGAAGTTTTGGGACATGAGACTCAATGTCTTTATATTCTACTGGAATAAAATCTTTTTTAGGCTTTCCATTGTTAAATTGAGCTTCTTCTAAAGCAAACTTGAATGCAGCAAGATCTGGGACCTTGATTAATGCAACTGCTTTGTTGTCTTTGTCTACAATCCAAGCTTTGTGTAAAGGATTTTCATTTTCTTTCGTAACTTTATGGACTTCGAGAGATATTTTTTTAACTGAGTCAGTGAGGAGATATTTTTGGATAAATTCTTGAAATGGGACTGTAGGAATTGGCTCATAATTTGCAATTTTATATGCTGTATATCCGATTCCTAAACCTGAGAATAGAAGAATAGTGCTTCAATAGTCCTTAGGGTCGATGTTTTTGAATCTTTTTCAATAGTGGTTAAAGTTGAAATCACTAAAAAATTGATGCTTGCGGTGCTCTGTTTTCTTTTCTTCATGGAGAGGTTCTTTCTGCTCTTCTTTAGATTCTTCTTCTTTAGGTTTTTCTTGAGTTTGGGAAGATTTCTTTTGGTCGCGCTTTTTGTAGTATTTTTCAAAGCCTTTAGGAGGTTTTTCATCAGAAAAGAATCTAGTGAGAGGCTGAGTTCTTAAGCGATAGAGTTTCCATACTTGACGGCCAAGCATATTGATGTGATTTTTATTATTAAAAGCTATGATTTTTAAATTAATTTAATTGAATTTAATTCTGATTGATTATGATTATGATAAAAATACTTTTCTTATCACTAATTGGCTAGTCCAGCAAGTCACTGCTGATGATTCAGAATTTTTCCAAAATCAGTAATTTATATTAATTGCATATTTTAAAAAAATTTAACTGTTCTATATTGCCTTTTCAAATTTTATAATCTACTGAATAAATTGTATAAATATTCTCTCAAAATAGACAATTTTGCAATGAAGAAATCCTAATAACCTTTATAAGTAGATTATTCAAAAACACTCTAAATACCCTGTATTTTCTTAGCTACTGAATATTGATCTATTCCCTTATCTTCTGCTTCGATTAATTCTGAAACTCTTTCACCATTTATAATGTTTAGTGAGACAGTCAAGTCAAAACTAAAGAGGTTTGACGTTTACAGGAAGCTCCCCCACGACCTGACAGAGCCTACTTTATCAGGTGCTTTCGTTTCAATAATTGCATGTGCGTTTATGACACTCCTCTTCCTAACTGAGCTCGCTGAATATCTTAAAGTCAACACTAACACAGAAATGTTCGTCGATATCAACCGAGGAGGTGAAAAACTTGTGATTAATATCAATCTTACCTTCCCCAAATACCCTTGTGGGCTTCTTTCATTAGACGCTCAAGACATTATGGGTTCTCACGTTGTAGATGTTGGTGGAGCAATGAAAAAAATCAGGCTAAGCCCAGATGGAAAAAATATACAAGAAGAAGACATGTTTAAAGGCGACCACAATGAAGGGAACGTACAAGAGGTAAAAAAACAAATTGAAAGCAGTGAAGGGTGCCAGCTGTTAGGGCATATTTTGGTGAATAAAGTGCCTGGGAATTTCCACGTGTCAAGCCATGCATTTCATAACCAGCTGCATATGATTATTGGGAATGATAACTCAAAATTAGATTTTTCACATATAGTCCATCATTTGTCATTTGGAGATAATAAAGATATTGAGTTCATTAAGAATCATTTCGCTGAAGGTGTTTTAAGCCCTCTTGATGATCTTAAAAGAATTAGGCCAGATTCAGTAAGAGATCCATTATCATATGAATACTATATTAAGGTTGTACCGACTACTTATCAAACTTTGGCTGGAGCTGAATACTTTGTGCATCAATTTACTGCGAATACTAATGAATTTTCAGCCCAAGGAATGCCTGCTGTGTTTTTCAGATATGACTTAAGCCCTGTTACTGTGAAATTCACACAAAACCAAGAAAGCTTTTTCCACTTTGTAGTTCAGGTTTGCGCTATTGTGGGAGGTGTATTTACAGTGGCTGGACTCATTGATAACTTGCTGCATACTTCGATTTCCAGAATATTAAGAAAAAGAGATGCTGGGAAATTAGGATAAATTTAAGCTAATTGAATTTAAAAGAAACTATTTTAATTAATTTTTATGTTATAACTAGACAATTTTTTTGGCTTGAGATTCCAAAAATGAGAATAATAGAGTGCTTTCGATTGCAAGCTTAGGAGGTATAGGAAGAGACTGGACCTCGCTTAAAAACTGTGCTTCCTGCACATTAATATCATAGCCACTCATTATATTTGGACAATATTGAAGGGTTCTTTTATATTCTTCATTTATCTGTGGCTTTAACTGAATCTTTTTTGGAGGTTCAGGCTCTAATGTAGGTAAACCTTGATATCGAGTCTCCATTTGAGGTTTTTGGATCGGCAAAATCTTGATGCCTTGCGGAGGTAAAATCTTGGTGATTGGTTCTATTTCTCTTTCAATTAAAGCGACTTCTTCTTTGAGTTTTTGCAGCCTTTCGTCCATAAGAAGAATGGAGCTAGGCGCCGGAATTTTCAAAGGGTTCATTAAATAAAATATGATTTTTGGGGGTACAATAAAGTAAATGTCTAACGAACAAAATATTGATATGTTTCAAAGCTTCTTCCAGCACATATCAGCCGTCCATGAAGACGCTCAAACTCGTGTGACTGCTTTATTTTCTCAAATCAGACAAGAAGCCCTTAATATTTTCAACCAAAATATCCTTAAAGCTATTGATAAAAAACCGGCTAATACTAATCCGCAAGCTAAAATCCGAGCTAAAAAACCTGAAACTAGCAAGCCAAAACGCAAAGAGGAAGCTAAAAAGCCGAAACAAAAGCAAAGCAAACCAGAGCCTCCTACAATAAAAATTGATGATACCACCGATTCCCCAGAAGAAGTTATTGATGAAAATGAGCCTCCAGTTTCCCAAAAAATTTATGAATGCCTAACGAAAACCCCACAACCTAAAAAATACTTCGCTAAAAAAACTGGCACAAAAGTTACAGAAGATGTCCCTATTAAACGCAAACGAGACAATTCAATACTCGAGGAGTTTGAGGTTAACTATACTGCTCCTATTAAAAGAAAAGTCACAGAATTAATCAAATCAGGAATTTCTTCAAAAATAATCGCAAAATTGTACAATATCAGTCCAGTTTGTGTAGATGCAATTGGGAATTGAAAACATTGCAGGTCACCATCTACTAGTAGTAAAATTAAGATCAGGGATCAAGTTATGAAGCTTCATTCAGAAGGACAGGGCATAAAAGAAATTGCCAAGGCTCTTAATCTTTGGCAAAATATTGTCAGAGATTATTTAGGAGAAATTCCTTTAAATTCTTTGGCAAAAAATAATCATGTGAAAAAAATCCTAATAGACAAATTGAAGGCTGGAGTGTCTGAGAATCAACTCTCAAATCTTACTGGAATTTCTATCAAGAATTTAAGCACATGGAGGAGCAAGCCTCAAGCAGAATGAATTGATGAAGATTCAATTCAGACTGATGGAGAAACTGGAAGAGAAGAAATTAGAGAAGCTCTTTATTGCCATTTAACTGGCAATGATGGAAATATATCAATACCAAATAAAAAGGAAAAAATATCTCGATGGTTACGTTTGATTGCTGATGATGATCAACCTACAAAATAGATAATTAATCAAAATTGTTTAAAATTCTGGTTTAAATTTACATGGTAAAAGATCCTGAAGTGTCAAAACTGGATCTCGCAAAAATATCGACTGTATTTCTTCACGAACCTCCTTGAAATATCCAGGGTTTTCTAGGCAAATTAGCGGCTCAGCTTTGGGTAGCTTGCTTTGTGGTAAAATCATATTTTGCAGATTTTTGGAGTGTTTATGTTTGGAAGCAATTCTTTTGTTCATATTTATAAAAAATGCTTACTAATTAAATTAATTCAAAATTCCAGATATCCTGAAATTAGATTTGTTCTGGCTCACATTTTCCAATAATTTTCTTGCATCTTCTACATCTATGATGTATTTCCTGATATCTTTCTCACGAACTTAATTCAGTGCAGCACTTAATAAAATCCCCAACACAGCATACTACTTTTCAAAATGGCAAAGTTGGCATTTCAAGTGAAACCAAGGTAGAAGTCTCCAGTTCGCAATATTTGCAATAAATTCGAGTTGGAAGTATCCCAAGCTTATCATTTATCAGATTATTTTCATAAATAAATTCATTATTTTGAAAAATCCTGCTTTCATTTGTGTCGAATTCCTGGGTAGGCATCGCAATTGTGGCTGCATTTCCTTCTGCTTTTGCATATAATGAAGGATCAATGTATTCAGTTAGCTCTGTATCTTGGTTGTGTATTTCTTTATTAACTTCAATTTCAGAAGCAAAAAGAGAGGAAACTCTGATTTCTGAGTTATAAAGCGAAGATTTTGGCTCAATTGTAGACGCGAACATCGAATTTTTCGATAAATTCGTTAGTCTGCGGTATGCTTTGCATTTGCTTATAGATAAATCTTCACCTATGCTTAAGCTTTGTTCATTAGGAGCTAAGCTATTTGAAGAGGAAATAGATGACTTTTTAGGCCGAATTTCAGATTTTTTGCTGAAGTCATAGCTTTGGTTAACATTTTTTATTATTACACTCGGCTGTCTTCTGTGAATAGGCGCATTTGGTTTCTCATCATCAAATTTGAGGACTTTAAAAGCTCTTTTTGGGTTTGGCTGTATACAGACAGATGACAGATGATCTATTGAAAATGTTGAAATTCTCGGAGTTTTAGGCTTCTCTTGAAAGTATAGTCCTCTGTGCATAACAGCTAATGAGTGGATAGGCAGATGACAGTCTGAAGGGATTCTTGGAGATGATGAGATGTTACCCGCGCTTGAACTTCTCATTTTTAATAATTTTGATGTTATTATTTATGCTGGGCAGCTTTTTTTTACATATTTGGCTTGAGTGCTTATGAACTTGATAAAGAATATTGGATCTATACCTATAATGTGAGAAAAATATCATATAATATATCATAAAGAAATAAAGTATTACACTATTTTAAGCTCAATTCTTCTCAAACTATCATAAACAGGCACATTCAGTATTGTCAATTTGTCATAACCCTGACCTGACTTCTCCATCAAGTTGGAGTGAATCCCAAGCTGAATACCCTTTAATAAGAGCGCATCTTGTATTTTCTGGTATTGGGATCAGTTTTCCTCCAACATAGATTCCATCAGCGATCTTTTCGCATCCTTCGACGTCTGGGTTGTCATGCAATACATGAATTGAGCTTTGATTTACAGGTCCTCCACACCTTATGTTTTCGGTATCATCTGAATATAAATTACCTATGAATTTGTTAAAAATAAATCCTACAGCGCCTTCTTCTTTATTTTTTACAATCAGGATTTTCGAATTTTTAAACATTCCTTCTCGAATCATATTAGTGGCCTTTAAAATTGTCCCTGATTTAAGCTCATTTACTCGCAGCCCAATCTTGTAAATACGGAGTCTTACGCCTTCATTAGTACCGAAAAACTTAAATCGATACCCTTTTTTCCAAAATACAACGTAAGAAAAAATTGCAACATTGAAGAGGATTGGGAAAAATAGCCAAAATGAAAAGCACATAAAAGAACTGATTCCGAAAGTGAGAACGCATGTGTGCTTTCTTGCTAAGGCTAGTAAAGGAGACGAAGTATATAAAAGCCGTCAAGAAAAATTAGCTGAAGTTGAGCTGTACTTCGTTTTGCATAATCGGCACGTTAAAACTTGTTCTAAATCATAACGCTCCGGGCAGCATAAATAATTGTTCAATGATGTCTCTTGCCACCGATGCAGACATGATTTATGAGTGAATTTTTGGGTTCCTTTACAATTACATGGAATTAAAAGGTTATCAAGTGCATCCTCTTCAAGGCATATTCTACAGTAGTCAGACATGCTTAATTCTTATATTAGCCACTAATATATTATAAACTTAATGATCAGTATTTAATTCAACTATTTTGAAATGCGAATGTTTCATACTCATAATTTTAGAAGGGCAAAAAATAAAAATGGGATAATTTTAATTAAGTTATTGGCTCAAAAGATAATCGAAATACTTTTTTAGGAAATTAAATATGATTTAATTATTTTTAGTAATGGCTGTAGCGGCTATAAATAATATAAATAAGTTGTTAATTTGTGATAGTTTTTGATATTTAGTTAAAGAAATAGCCATTTGAGTCTTGAAAAAAAAAGTTTGATATTGTTTTATTCTTTTTACTTTTAATTTTGGATTAGTTATAATTATTTTTTTTAAAACTATTTTATTTTATAGTTTTCTCTAATAAATTTCTGCAAGTGAATTTGATGTAATAAAAATGATTAAATTTATCAATATAATTAAGAGAGCATACCACCCTAAAGTCCTTGAATATTACGAAAACCCAAAAAATGCAGGATCTATGGATAAAAACAGCAAGGAAGTTGGCACTGGAGTTGTTGGAGCACCTGCATGTGGAGACGTGATGAAGTTACAAATAAAGGTTGAGGATGGAAAAATCTCTGAGGCAGTTTTTAAGACATTTGGGTGTGCTTCTGCTATTGCTAGCTCATCCTATGCGACTGAGTATATTAAAGGTCTTAGCTTGGACGAAGCAATGCAGTTAAAAAATTCTGATATAGCGTCATATCTCCATTTACCACCCATCAAATTGCACTGTTCTATGCTTGCAGAAGACGCAGTTAAAGCTGCAGTTAAAGACTTTCAGAAAAAAAATGAAACAAAGTAAATAATTAGCTTTCTAATCTTTTACAATATTCTTATTTGCCTAACCATTTCTAAGTTCAAGTTTTAAAATGGTTGTATAAAATGAAATCTCAAGATTACAAGGAAGCAAGAGATGCACGCAAAAAGCTCTGGGTTGAGAGACTCACTTATCTAAATGGAAGATTGCAAGCCCTCGCTTGGGTTGCTGGAGCAGTCGCTGTCCTTTATTATACCAACTTTTTCTATGTGGCTTGGGAAAATGAAATGGTCAATCGCTTTTTCTTTGCCTTGACTTTGATAACCTTTGGAATTTATTCATCAATGATTATTTATGCCTCATTCTTCTTACCTACTTATGAACCAGTAGAGGTTACTGCTCCTAGACTTATCCCAGTTGCAACTGCAATAGGCGTTCTTTGCTTTATCTGTGCTCATATTGCATTTTGGCCAGTTTGGGGGCTGCTTACTCCTGGAATCCTTATAACTCTGATGATCGGATATCTTATGGCAGGCTCATTTTTGCCTAAAAGTTCTCTTGGCTCAGTGCTGTTCTTAGGCTTATTTATAGGTGCAGCAATTACTTCACGTTATATCCCTCATAAAGGACTATTGCACTAAGCTAATCAAATTAATCTTAATAAAATATAATGAGCGGAAGAAAACAAATCCCTATGGAAGAAGATGGGAGATATGCAGGTGAGGCAGGAAATTTTGTATCTTTGCCTTCAGATAATATAGAAGGAGGTCCATTAAAATGTATTTTTTATTTAGCTATCGAAGGGTGAATTTTATTTGTTTCTGGGATCCATCCAGAAGCACAAGAAGATGATCTCTATGAAGCTTTTGCTGACTTTGGCCCTATAAAAGACTTGCAATTGAATTTTAATAGAAGGACTGGAGGGTCAAGCACATATGCTCTTGTATCTTATGAAAATTTAGATCATGCTCAAGCAGCAATAAGTGATATGAATGGAAGAAATTTTTTAGGAAATATCCTTAATGTGGATTTTGCATTTAAGAAACCTGGGAAATAAATCAAAAAATAAAATATTATTGTTTAGGGTTTTTAACTGGACTTCTCACTTGCGTTGGAGTATTAGAGCGTGGAATCACCTTTTCAGCTTGGCTTGTCACAAATTTGGCTTTTTTGCCTGGGAATTTGGGATCTAAGGATGTTGTCCGGTTGGGAGATCTTTGTATAGCACTTTCTTTTACTTGGACAGGGCTATTCGGAGTACTTTGGTTTGATTTTTTAGCATTAACTAGTCTATCTCCCTGCCCATGATCGCCAAATTCTGAAATATATCTTTCTTCAGGAGACATCTGAAGCTGTTCGTTTATTTCAAGATTAGAAATCCCATCAGCAATCTGATTCTGTGCCCTATATTCATCCCCCATAGTAAAATACTCTTTTTCTTTATCACACAAAAACTGTTGTTGTGGCCCCAAAACACTTCCAGGTCTGCATAGCCTAATCCATCCAATAAATGGAGCAGCAGGGAATTTATAATGCTTCATAGCATAAATTCCGATCAAAGTCCCTGTTCTTCCTAATCCAGCTTTACAATGTACAGCAACCCCTCCTGGCTCTCTTTCCGCAATTCTTAGAAATTCATCAATTAGTTGTTCACTAGGTACTGAGCCATCGGCGAAATATAAATCATAATGCCTTATCCCGAGCCTTGTAAATCTGTCTGATTCATAAGTTTTATTATTAAGCCTTACCACTGCTGTTATTCCTAGTCTTCGAAATAATGGTGCATAGTCTTCGGGAGTTCATACTCTAAACCCTTCTGAATCAGTAGGATTAGGATTTGGGCAAGCCAAAGCGAGCATTTTTCCTGGAATTATTCAGTTCCAGTCTCCATTTTCAACTTTCTCGTAGAATTCGTAATCGTGAACGTTAAATGTTCGGACATTGAACCACCCCAACTTTACACCGTACTCTAACCCTTGAAGGCAATGCAGAATTGTGCATTTATAAGTGCAGCCACCATATCCAGCGTCTCGAAAATCTGCAAATGGTGGATGAGATATAAAAGGTTGCCATGCTTCTTCAGCTGTTTTGCCTAAGACCAAAATCTGGAAAGCACCGATTAAATAAGCTGCATTTGCACGCTTTCCAGGTATTAGAGAAGTATAATGATAAATTTTATAGTTAGAATAGGATGGGTTTTTGGCTAATCTTTCAAGTTCTGTACAAAATTTGTATGTCATTGCGATATTCAAAGGACCAAAATCTGTACAGAAAGGCTGATAGACTAAATCGTTATCAATACAGAAATAATAAGATTTGGCTTGATTTTTGGGAGGAGCTCTATCACTGATCCAATATAGTTTATTTGGGATAATTTCCACAGCTTGGTTATGTCCATTCATGTTATAGCAGTTTTATATTGAGAATTAATGTCGGATTCGGTTGCGAAATAAATTTAACACAAAATTAAATTATTTAAGATATTACTTTAATTATTTCTTTAACAGTGCCTTATTATTTATTTATAGCTAAAAATATATTTTTACGGAAATGAGTTTTAAGGCATAAAATCAGTAAAAAGCATTAAATATCATTGTAATGAGTATTTAATATATAGAGTCTTGAAAAAAAATTAAACTGATTTAAAGGCATTTTCATTTTTATAAAAATTCATGAATTAATTTTCTCATTGATAAATCCATACTTATCTATTTAAATAATAAAGCTTTAGCATACTCAACTTATTTAATTTTAAAATGTAACAGAAATCTCAAATATAATAGTAATTCTAATGGATTTAAAATTTTTGACAGATTTCCAGGATCTATTCACGTCTGCTCATTTTTACAATTAATTAATTGTGCATAATATATTCTGAGTTCATCTTTCACTAAATAATTATCAGATTTCTTTATTTGTAACAATAATAATTATTACATTGATCCATTCAATATTTTATTTATATTGACTAGGCTAATAATATAAATGGGATTATGTTTTGCTAGATCTAAGGATGAAAAGAGCCCAAGTACTAAAAGCATAAATTCAGCTTCTATTGATGACTATTTACCTCGAAGATTATCCGTTGTCCCTATGAACAATTATTCCAGCATGGAAGAGCCTTTATCTAATTATGCTGGTATTTCTCCACGAGAGATTAATTCTCAGAACCGCTACCAGCCTTCACAGACACTTGTAAAAGTTGAAGGAAAAATAGGTTCGCGTCATCAAAAAGGCTTTGAAGGTAAAAAAATGAGCATAGTTGGAAATTCTGGCCTCCAAATGATGCAGAAAGCAGGAATTGCAGTGGCCTGCAAAAAAGGTCTTAAGCCAAATTATCCTAATCAAGATGATTTTGCCATCATAATTGATGACAGCTTTTATTATTTTGGAGTTTTTGATGGGCACGGGCAAGATGGCCACGAAGTTTCCAGCTATGCTAAGCATAATTTGCCTAAAGAAATAATGAGGCATGACTTATTTGAAATCGATTTATTAAGTACAATTACCGACAGCTATTTAAAAATTAACCAAAATTTAGAAAAAATTGGTACAGCTAAAAATGGAGAATTTGACACTTTGGTTTCAGGGACTACTGCGACTAGCGTTATTATAAGAAAAAATCGCCTTTATGTAGGCCATGCAGGAGACTGTCGTGCAATCTTGGGAGTAAAAAGAGAAAATGGATATGAAGCGCTGCGATTAACAATTGACCATAAGCCAATACTTCCTGAGGAGAAAAAAAGAATTGAAGCTAGAAAAGGACAAGTAAGAAGGCTGGATAATGACATCCCTTATAGGGTATTTGTCAAAGATCAAAACTATCCTGGATTATCTACATCGAGGGCTCTTGGAGACGTATTGGCTCAACAAGTTGGGGTTATTCCAAATCCTCAAACTGCAGAAATGGAAATTAATGTAAATACAGAGTATTTAATTGTGTGTAGCGATGGAGTGTGAGAATTCTTAAGCGACCAAGAAGCACTTGATACAGTTGCTTCTTATGGAAGAAATGTTGAAATGGCCGTGGAAGCCTTGGCAACGCTTTCTTATGATAAATGGCTAGAAAATGAAAAAGATATATCTGATGATATAACTGTTATTGTCGCAATAGTTCCATCACTATTAAATTTTGAAAAAATATAGACTATATATATATGTTAAATCTATATCGTTAATTAATTATTTTTTTAATATTTTATTTTTATTAAACTTTGAAATTAACTTTTAAAAATAAATAATAAATAATTTAGGCAAGTCAATTAATCTTCATCATTGGAAAGAGCTGAAGGCTGAGGCTTAGAAGAACGATTTTTACTCAGCTTAGCAGTTTTTGTGGGATCACCTAATGAACTGCTAGAATTTGATTCTTCATCTCTTGGTCTTTTCTTTTTTAATGAGCCTCCAAATGGATTACTAAATTCAGAACCTTCACTACTTTCACCTGACTCCGATAGCGGCACACTTTTTAAAAGCTCTTTTAGCGCATCAATATTTTCTGTGATATCTTCTTTTATTGGAAAAATTGAACTTTTTTGTAGTTCATCTTTGTGATCTTTCCCGATGCTATCAATAATTTTTAATGGGCTTTTTAGATTTTCTAATTTTTCTTCTTTGATTTCTTCTATTTCCATATCTGCTTTATCTTCAATAAATGATGTCAGGTTTTTTTGAATTATTTTTTCTTTATTCACAATTTTTTTCTCTTCATTACTTTTTATTTCTATTTTTTTAGCAGGCTTAATAGTCTCGGGAGAATCTTTTTTTCCTCTTTTCCTTTTGTTTACATTACTAATAATCTTACTTTCTCTTGAATTTTCTTCTTTACACCATTGACTTTCAATAGTTTGCTGCAAGTCATCTAAATCTTTTATTCACATTTCGAAAATTGTGGTATTTATTAATTTTTCAAGCAGTGTTGATTTTTCTTCTTCTTCAGCTTTCAGCTGGCGTACCTTTTCTAACGTGAATGATCATAGAGGTAGGTTTAATAAATAATCATACTCATCTAAAGGTATTTTTTTCCTTATTCCGCTTCTCTCATCTTCATCTAAATCTGAGTTAGTTGACTCTTTAAAAATGTTATCCAGCTCACTTGCAGACATAAAGTCTTTTCTTTTTAAATCCCCTATAATTAAAGTTTTCATCCTATTATATACTGAAATTTCGCCACCTGAAAGAGCGTTAATAAATTTGACTTTATTTGATAGAATTTTGACTTCTTTTGTTAATTTTGCTACTAAATAATCTTTTCTTTTTTGATAAAAATCGGCTCTTACATTAAAGTGTTCTTCCATTATTTCGTAAATATTCGAATACTTGTGGATTTTTCTTTCCCTGTCGAATAAAACTAAGTTTGATAAATTAAGTGTGGAGATAAGTTTTAGTTTTTTCATTAATTGATCAGCAGAAAGTTCAGTTAATGTTGGAATGCAGACATGAAACTCAACTCTGTCATCTGTATGATATTCTTTAAATTCAGTTATAAAAGCATCTTCTTCTTGCATTAAGCTTTCTAAAAAGCTTTTATAATCGCTTGTCCATTTTCCAATAGGCAGCTCAGTAATTCTTATTCAGTCTTCATTTATTGATTCAAACTTTCCTCTGATTTCAAAAGAGTTCCCTATATTTTCAATAGTTCCGCTAAACCCTCTAAACCACGGCGAAATCTTATTTTCTTCAAACCTGCACCCTTCAATTCTTTTTCTATACGAGCTTATAATTTCAATAGGATTATGTGGAGCTATAAACGTACTTCACCCAGTTCCAATGCCTTCTGCTCCATTCACCAATACAGTCGGAATTATAGGCACATAATAATAAGGCTCAATTCTTTGTCCTTCCTCATTTTGATAACTCACCACGTTATCATCATCTTGTATAAATAATTTTCTCGTTATTTCCGATAAGTTTGTAAAAATATATCTAGGGCTCGCATTATCTTTGCCACCCATTGCTCTTGTGCCAAATTGTCCAATTGGCACCAATAAATTCAAATTATTTGACCCCACAAAATTTTGGGAGAGTCCTACAATAGTGGATGCTAATGACTGTTCTCCATGATGATAAGCAGAATGTTCAGCCACATACCCAGCAAGCTGAGCTACTTTTATTTCTGATGATAATTTTCTCTTAAAACAAGCAAAAATAATTTTTCTTTGTCCTGGTTTAAGTCCATCTATTAAGCTTGGAATTGATCTAATATTATCATAATTCGAAAAAAGTACCAATTCTTTGTGTATAAAATCATAATAAGATACTTTGTCAACATTCATATCTAAATAAGTTTCGGGGCTTAAATTGGCCAGCCATTTTTTACGGTCATCTGCTCTAGCTTTACTAAAAGCCATATCAATAGCATCACTTTCTCGGGTATCGTTTTCCCAGGAAAAGTCAATTTGATGCTTCCCAAGGTTGCTGAAATATTCTTTGGCTTCTTTACTTGTAGAGGTACCAAGACCTTTGTAATATTTTGTGGTCCATTCGTCATGATTGGCTTCTTTAAGCCATTCTGAGAATTCATTTATTGTGAAAAATGAGACTGTTAATGACCCGTTTGTAGCTTTAACTATGGGAGTGATGAACTCTTTTAAAAAGCCGTCTTTTTTTAGCAAGCTTGGCCAGAAGAAATGGATAAAATTGATAATTAAGCCTTTTATGTGTGAACCGTCTAGATCTTGATCAGCCATTATCATAATTGACCCATACCGAAGCCCATTTACATCTGTATATTCTTTATTAGGCTGTAACCCCACAATTTTCATAATATTCTGTATTTCTTCATTCGCCATAAGTTGCTTGTGTGAAGCTTCTCTTACGTTTAATAATTTTCCTTTTAATGGGAAAACTCCATATTTGTCTCTTCCAAGTACTTCAATTCCAGCCATAGCTAAGGCTTTAGCGCTATCCCCTTCAGTTAAAATTAATGAGCATTTATTTCCTTGGCTACTTCCAGCTAAATTTGCATCCTCTAACTTATTAATAAATAATTTTTCATTTTTCTTTGATTTTACTATTTTCCCAAGCTGAACTTCAGCCTTTGCATTTGAAAATGCCACAATACTTTCAATAATCCCACATTTTATTAAATTCTTGAAAAATTGCTCATCTATTTCACATTTCGAGCCAAAACTAGAAGGCTTAAGTGTCATATTTTCTTTAGTTTGAGAATCAAAGCAAGGGTTTTCTATCAAGCAATTAACAAATACCCACAAATGTTGTTTTATTTGGTTATTTTTTACTTCAATTTTTTTATGCTTTTTTAAAATTGCTGCTGAAATCGCATCAATTAACTGGTCAGCGATATGATTTACATGAGTTCCCCCTTTTGATGTACAAATTCCATTAACAAAGGAAACCTGCTGAAATGTGCCATCACTTATAGTTGCAGCGATTTCTCATCTATTTCCATATTGGCTATATATCTTTGGAGTCCCTTCATTTTGCAAATATAACCCTACATAATCTTCGAACGATTTAATAGGAATTTCAAAATCATTGATAAATATTTTTACTTTTTTCCCTATGCATCCTGCAACATCATAAGCTCTTTTTGTCATTAAATCAATGATATCTTTATCTAGACAAGTCATACCAAACCTTTGTAAATCAGGATAAAAAGTAACGCGGGTATAACTTCCTTTTCCATTATATTTAGTGATCTTCGGCTTTGATTTTTTAGTCATATTTTGGGTCCATTCCATAGTAAAAATTTGCTTATTGTCAGGGTCTGCAGTTTCGACTATAAAAGTTTTGGAAAAAACATTAGTCAGTTTGGCCCCATAGCCATTTCTGCCACCTGTAACTTTTTTCTGACTGTCATCATAGTTGCTAGAAGTCAAAAGTTGGCCAAAAATAAGCTCAGGAACATAAACTTGGTGTTCTTGGTGAATCGCTACAGGGATTCCTTTGCCATTATTTCAGATACTTATCATCCCATTTTCGCGGTCAATGGTGATTTGTATGGAATTCATTTTCTTGTCTCTCTGAAAGTTATCTTGTGCATTTACTAAGATTTCATCAAATATTTTGTATAAGCCTGGGACATACTGAATTTGTCGATAAACCATCTTGTTAGTGATGGAATCCCATACCCACAGTTTGCTGTCTTGGAGCTCTATAGAGCCAACGTAAGTGTCTGGGCGAAGTAATATATGCTCTAATGGGGTTTTCTTTTGATAAATTTCTTCAATTGTGGCATCTTTTGGACTGCTGGTCTTTTTGGGCTTGCCTGACATTTTTATAATGCTAATAGCATCTTTTTCGCGCTTATTTTTATTTAGCTTATATAAAGAAATGAACAGAAATTAAAAAAGATTATGAATTAGAATTTTTACATTATTTAATGAGACTTGGAGGAATTACTGAAGATCTGCTGTTTCTTTTATTATCAATACACTGAAGTTGCAATCGTTGAAGATTATTTCTTCTTTCGATATTCTGCAGCAATTGCTCATGAAGAAGTGTGTCTATTTTTTTGCATTCATTTTCGTAATTTTTTTTACATTCTCGAAGGCGGTACTCATAATCAGCTATATCTTTTCCAATATTTTTTATTTTTTCTTGAGTTTCTAGATTACTTTCTTTGAGAAGCTCTAAAGATATGTCTTCATGCTCAATTTGGCCTTCTAAAGCTTTAATTTCACTTTCTAAACGTCTTAAGTTATCTGCGCTATTTAATGCTTCAATTTCTTCAGAAATTTGTAAGATTTGAGCTTCGTAATTGGAAAAATCAGGTTTTTCCATATTCAGAATTGATTTCTGAGTTTTGTCAATATCAGCGATGAGTTTAAGAATTGTAGTATATTGAATCATTTTTATTTTAATCTATTTTTAAAATTTTAATTAATTATTACTTTAAAAAGATTATGCAAAGCAGCAGAAAGCTTATTTATATATAATAGAATCAATGCGCACTTTTTGATAATTAATGAGCTTAGAACCATTCTTTATTTGCATTTATATCAATTCAATCATAGTATGATTATTATGGCCTTCTTTTTCAAATAAAGGATACTAAAAAGCTAATTTATAATCTAAAATCAGATAGAAATTAATACAGCTTAATTGTTTTAGAGTCTCAAAAAAATATTTAATTGTCTAAAGGCATGAATCCAGCTATTCAATTCATTCTTATTTATTGAATAATATAAATTTCAAATGAGCATCCTTTTATCATAAAGAAACAAAAGAATGTTTTAGTCAAATACATACTACAGAATAACTCCACATATTATATCACTCCTGAAATTCAACCAAGAAATATAGAATTGTTTTATTTATTATTAAGTTTATATCCATATTTTCCAATCAATTTCTTTTTCTCCATCTTCTCTTAAAAAATCATTAACCAATTGAAAAGCATTTTCTTCAGGAACATAGCTAGTAATCACTCTATCCTCGTTTTGGTCAATAAATTCATAAAAAACTCTTGACTTCAGGCCAATTAATACCCATATCAATCCTTTTTTCCCATTTTTGAATGTTTCTATAATTTCTTTATTTGTAACTCCTCTAGAAACCATAAATCACACTACTGGTACAATAACCCCTTGTTTTGATCAATTTTTTTGACTGCGTAGACTGAAATTATCCCAATAATCCTGCATGCTTAAACTTTTATTTTTACAACCAAATAGCTCGCCATCATGTTTCAACCAGTTTATTAATCCATCACCATCATCGTCATGAAGTATTATTACTTTTCGGTTTTCAAATGCAGGGTATTCTAACAAAAATTTATTTGAGAAATCGGGAGGAGTAAAAGCTATCCGCAAAATTAATTCAATATAATTTTTTTGGCTATTAAAATAATGTTCAATAGGTCTAAATGAGTTTGCTCAATTGTTTAGTTCTGCATCATTTTCTATATCTATAAATTTCAGAGACAGCATTTTGTATTCAGAATAAGCTTCTTTTCTGCCAAAAACAAAGTGGATTTTAGAGAAATTAAGATTTTCTAAATCAAACTTATAAAGATTGCCTTTGCTGAAAAAATAAGTAAAATTTTCATAGTTTACCATAGAAGATTTTATAATATTTATACGATTTGAAACGATTTTGCCTAAAAGTGTTCATTCATACGGATTCAATTCTTTTGATTTTACTACAAACCCTTGATAATTGATTATAAAAAATGTCTTATTGCAAGCTCCTACGCATATAGGTCCTAAATATTGAAAATTAAACGCAGGTGAAATTGAATTAATGTTGCAATCATATATAAACCCTCCTCCTTGGTGTGCACCTATTAAAATTTTATCCTCAATTATTGATAATGAATTGGAATTAAAATTAACTTTCAAGACCATTGAACAAGTATTTTTAAATAAATTATACCTGAGCATTCCACCGTAAATTGAACTAAGATAAACATAGTTTTTATACTTTACCCCTTTTAAATTTTTATAGAGTTGCTCAGAGAAATTTGATCACAATGATGCAACTGCTTTTAGAAAATCAATATATGCTCCATAAGAAATATTTCCGTTGCTGTTGACATAAAATATTCTTCCTTTTTTAAAGGAATTGTCATAGTAATAGCACAATAATTGATCATCTGAAAGCTGACACAGAATTTTATAGTCAATTTGCCTATTTTTTAAGGTTTTTATTTTAGTCCAGCTATAAGTCGTTGTTCTTAAATCTGCTCTATAAAGCTGACGGCTTTTGGATGCAACATCTAGCACTGTATGAATAGAGTCTCCCATTTATTTTATTTTTACTTTAATAATTTGTTTCATATTTTTAGATTTTATAACTTTCACATATCCTCCAGTCAACTTCTTTTTCTCCAGCTTCTCTTAAAAATTCATTGGTACACCGAAAAGGATTGTCAGAAGAATTATACCCAATAATTATTTTATCTTCATTTAGTCAATAAATTTTACACATTCACTTGATGATTCGCCAATTAATATTCATATCAATCCTTTTTTACCACTTTTGAATATATCTACGATATCTTTAATTTCAGCGCCTTTCCATTTCATAAAGAAAACATTTGGAATAATTATACCTTGCTTTGACCA
>CATKHK010000057.1:0-311087 GCA_949751835.1 Blepharisma japonicum | reverse complement strand
CTTAGACATGCATGGCTTAATCTTTGAGACAAGCATATGACTACTGGCAGGATCAACCAGATTACTATCAATGAAAACGTCAATTCTGACTAATTCACCTCACTCACTCTATCTAATTGAGACTGGCTATACGAGTAAAGCTAGGTCAACTACAGAGCAGCCCTAAGTTACTGCACTTTCTTTCAAAAGTGATACCCAGGCAATTGGCACAATAACCCTCAGGCAAGCAGCTGTATCCCTGATCGCGAAACAGCTGGAGGTCAAAACTTATTTGTGGAATCTAAGGGTCGTAGCAGTAAAATCCTTGTAATAAGGGTTGTTCTGCAGCAGAATATGGAAATTTTGGGAGCACGTTCCACGCATGGGTACTTGCACTCTTACTCTATTTCCATTTTTCTTTTCGACCCCTCTTATATATACAAAAAAAAAATTTCCTTATTTTTTTGCTATGGAGCCATTTTGAAAAAATGACTAAGTCAAAATGGATTCAAAATTAAAGATGGTGGAGGAGGACAGGAATTAAAAAGGATGTGCTGAAAAACCCATTAAAATTTTAAACAGTTGGAAACTTGCTGGAATTCATTAAAAAACACTTGAGAGCCAAAAGAATGCCTTTGCTTGTTTCCTTTTTATAAACTTAATGCTTTTAAGGCTTTTTTAATTTCTTTTATCTATATTTAAATTTATTTAGATCTAGCTATTCATAAAAATTAGCTTATATGGATCAACAATTTATTTTTGTGAAGTTGCAAAAATTCAAGTTGTTTCAGAGAAAATTGATAATTTATAGTGAAACTTTTATTAATCGTTTTTAATTGATTCTAATTTTTATTTAGCATAACTAAAATATCTAAATGCTTATTCATTTAAGTGCAAAGACTATAATATTATTAAAACTTTTCTATGCTATTGATTCAAATCATATATTTTGCAAGCCGACGAATTTCCCCATAATTTAAATTTGAACAAATAATTTTTGAGCATAAATATTCTTTTTTCATTTATTTTTTGCTGAACCATATATGAGTAAGTGAAAAAATAGGATTATATAGCCTAAATCCAGAGCTTGATCAGTTTTAAAGATAAGTATCTTTTAAATCGACCACTAGCTATCTAAATAAAATAGACGATTAGCTGATATATAAAAAGTTACTATATTTTCAGCAAAATTTTTATGGCATAGCTAAAACTAACAATTTTCCTAGCTTGATTAAAAATCTGGGTTAAGCTTATAAACCCAAATTTATAGATTATAAATTTATCATAAAAAATCAATAATACGAAGCTGGTTAATAATAAAATAATAGAAATTGATAATTCATTTATCTGCAAGCTCATATACTTTTTAATAAATTATTTAAATAGCATTTATCAATTTTATTAATTATTTGATTTAATTCTATCATATTTGATTGCAGATATTTAAATGTCTGGGAGAGGTTATAACTCTTATGGTTCACAGATACCAGTCCTTTTAGAGCGTCTCAACAAAATTTCACTATCTATGGATCTCCCTTTAATCAAGAAAAATAGTTTTCGAACCGACGCAGCATCAATTATCGAAGACTGTCTTGCAGATGTGGCCGACGCGCATAAGAAAGCTCGAGAAACGATAAAGCTTGCTCATAAATTCCACAAAGCTTATCAAAAAGCATCAACTCACAATGACGAAATTATTGAAAGGAATCAAGAACTAATTAAGAAAATTGAAGCTATGGAATCCCAAATGATTGACCAAGAAGGTGAATTAATTTCAAAAGACCAAAGATGTGAAGTTTTAATGAATGACTTAGGAGACATTGAGAAAACTGTAAAAACAATGACAACTGAAAACAGTCAGCTTAGGAAAGAAATAATCACCCTTAAACGAGAAATCACACAAAATGACTTGCGGGAAGATTTCCAAGCTTCTAAAAATCAGAGCCAAGAAAGAGAAAAAGAGAAAACTCTTCAAAATGAAATTGCTTCATTAAATTTAGAAATTGAAAAGCAAAAAGAAGAAAATGAAGAGCTCAATTTTAAAATAAGAGAGATAGATAATCTATTGCAGGCTGAAAAGGGGGCAGCATTGCAATTGCGAAATTTCATTGCAATGTTGAAAAGTGAGAATTTAGAATTTTCAAAAGAAATAGAAGGGTTGAAGCAAGAAAAGACAGATTTAAATGAAAGAATTCTGAGCTTAAAAAATGAATTAATTCAGCATAAAAGCTACAATGAGCAGCTTGTTAGGGAATATGATAATCAGAGAAGAAGAGCAACTCTTTCTGAAATGCCAAAAGAACTAAAGGCAGCCAATGCTGCTAAAAAAGAACCTCCCAAAATTATGGATCTTCCAAGCAATGAAGAAAGCAGCAGCGATGAAAGTAGTTTACATACAAATGAAAGCTTTGAAAAAGAAGAAATTGAGGCTTCTTTGGCTAATAAAAGTACAAAACCAAAAACACCTCCTCATTTGGAAGAAACTTTAGGGGATTTCTTTGAGGTAGATGAGCAGTCCGAAGCAGAAAATAAACTGCTTTTGATAAGTTCCCCGAAATCGAACTTTAACATAAGTACCGAAGACTCTACCCCTAAAGAAAACAAAGTGTTTGTATTGAGTTCTCCAAAAGGACAGACGAAGCCAGCATATACCTTCCAGACATCTATTGAAATCGATCTAAAAATATGTCACTATAATGATATCTGTATTATACAAAAGACTCCTTCTTCAAATCAAAGGCAAAGCTTGGATATAGAAGTTAATGAATCCATTAACATAAAAAAATGCAAATTGAAATTAGAAAATTCAAAACAATTGATAGTGAGCTGTTCTAGCATATCGATCTATGCTGTAAAAAAAATAGAAGCAAAGAGTACTTCTAGTAAAAATTTTAAAATCGAAACTGTATTATTTTCTCCACTTTTTCCAATTAGCACTAGAATAAAAAACGTTTTATCAATTAATTCGATGAATCACTTTTCAATACTTTTCCCCAAACGAGCATTCAGTATATGATTAACTGAAGGAATCACGATTCAAAAATTAAAACAGCCCCTTGAAGTGCAGAATGTTCAAAAAGAAACAGTTAAGCCAGCAATTCATCTCTCTTTAGATAAAAATAGCCAAATAATTGTCAGGAAATGTCTGAGACATAAAGGGGGAATAGCAATTCAGAAGGCAGAGCAATCATTTGAAATCCAAGCTACACAAAAAGAAATTATTAAGCCAATAATTCATCTTTCCATAGAGAAAACTAGTGAATTTCTCATCAAAAAATGCATGAAGTCTCATGTCAGAGATTCAATGAATCAATCTCTTATTATAAAAGAAAATATTGGACATAAGAGGCTTAACTTTAACTCTTTTGGCAATATTCACATCAAGCCAATATCAAAGCCTCAAACTCATATCTCAAACGATACCTCTTATTCAAAGAAGTCTCAATATGATTATGGAACATTACGCGATCCTATTAAAGATTTATTTATCTTTGTAACCATTATATAGATTTGCCAAGCAGCCAAGCTCAATAGTAAATATCGAGATCGGTTAGGATGAGCACCAGTGGATCATCTATATGATGAGTGCTTACAAAAGAACATCCCATTTAATGAGTGGCACGACTATGTAAAATTACAGCTTGAGAAAGATTTCGAACGTGCTAATGGCATAGCATAAAGACTTAAGTTAATTTTCGCGAATTAATAATTATTCAGTTTTTTTTTGGTTATTTTCAGCTCATTGCTTAATACAGATAGACTTTCAATCGTTTTCGACATGCTTTCCTCAAAAGTTGTGGAGGATTTTTCACTGAAGCCTAAGCCCATATATCGTGGGATCCACAGAAATTCTTGTTTTTCAATTTGCGCTTTCACATAGGATTCTATCCCAGTACATTCTGTGTATCCTTTTTCTTGTATGTAGCCGATAAATAATATATAATTCCATTCGTTGTGATCATAATATGTATGGCATCTAAATGGTTTGCTTGTGGATCTTTCAATTCAGTCTCTTTCCATACCACAGATAAAGCATTTTGAGTTTTTGTCATCCAAGCTCCTTTGGCGTCTATATCTTAAAATTGCGAAAGCGTCAAAAATCAAGCCAAGAACTACGTTCATTACACAAAAGCTGACAATAATAATAAAGGAATTATCGTAGACCAATCTTCCGTAATCCATTTTATCACCAGGAGGCTGAGACAAGTAACCTCCAGGACTTCAAATGAGTCCTTTTTCTACGACAAAAAGCATGCAGAACCATAAGGTTTCACAATAGCCATCAAACCAATTAGAGAAATATAAAAATCCTACAACGCCGTATATATACTCTATAGCTATCATGAATATAAAGGTTAAGAGCAGTGGCTTTATAGGGATCGTTACTGATTGGATTATGTCTTTTAACGAAGGAAATTGATAAATGATATCAAATAGCAGCAGCGAAAATCAAAATGGGTGGAAGAATTCTCCCAACATAGAAATATGCCAGTATGAAAAGTAGTAATACACATTTGGGTCTTTTATTATTATAATCATTGTACAAATTATTTGCCTTAATCTTGCTACTCCGATTTCGAATTTGGATGGATTTTTTAATCAAAATTCACTACTCGGGACATATTTTTTCCATCCTTTGATAGCCAAAACAGGAGCATTTCTGAGGAAAAAAATCAAAAATATTAGGCAGGAACAAATTACGTGGGCTAAACCAATAGATTCAATTAGATATAAAGTGTCGTCTGTGTCCCAGTCATAAAATAAAGAAGGGCTAAATAAATTAGAATCGCCATAATATGAATATGACGAAATAATAAAAAAATTCAGAATGATTGAGATAAGGAACGCCAGATATCTTCAAATCCATATATTTGCTGCAATTGTATTAATAATAGAGTATCTTTCTAAAACTAGCTGGATTTTATATTCAGATTTGATCCTTTGATTAAGCTCTTTTGAAATCATAATCAAATATCTCAGTTTTGCCTGGTCTGACGATCTGTCTGCATCCATTTCAAAATATGATCTAATTTCGTCACTAATAGCCCGAAAAGATGGGGGTAATGCAAAATAGACTTTTCTTATCTTTCCATTAAAATAAACTTCGACATGAGCTGTGTATTGATCGAAGAAATTATAAGCATTATCAAAGAGTCTTGACTCATCAATATGAGGGTCATTATCATCATGTTTAACTAATTTTGTTACACTTTTGAATGCATTTTTTATCAGAGTTGCACTAAATCTTCCTATCCCTTCAATAAGTTTCGTTCCTAAAAGCTCAGGCCTTTCTTCAGCAGAGTCTTTTTGAGGGAGTTCTTCAGAAATTTTTTCTTGGACCTCTGGGTCATCATTGTCCTGGAAATATTTCATCAAATGATATATCATAAAGCCAGTTTCTACAATAACTCTGAAATAATCTGGATTTTGATCTTGGGGATTATCCGAGCTCCCAAGCTGATACTCATCGTTTTTGAGATAATGGCTAAATATTGTATAATCGTATAAAGGATTTTTATAGTATTTAATAAAATTTCGATATATTGATCTGAGATTTTCTTTGAAAACTTCCATGTCAGTGGCTCTAATGAGTCTGCTAGTGACATAATTATCCTCTCTTCCTTCCAGCAAACTATGGATGGCTATCATGCACTTATACTTTAAAGATGACACCATTCAACCTCTGCAGCGCTCATAATTATTAAAATCATGCTGAGCTCATTCTTCGTCTTCAGGCGGTCTGAAAAGTTCATAAGGGCAGACATCATCAGAATTTTCATCTAAAGACATCAAAACAGAAGAAATTTCCGTAAATTTGCTGTCTATAACTCTTTCTTGATTTTTTTTGCACGGCCCTTGGACTAGTTCAGTTAAAGTGTCAAAGCACTGTGAAATGACTTGAAAATATTTAGCAGGAAGTTTCTTAATGAGCATTGACAATAATGATATTATGTTTTCTAACATGTCGTAGCTAATTCGGGATTTTTCTTGATATCTGATGTAATTTTGAAGAAGATTATTATGATTGTCACAAAGCAATTGCAAGAATTTTAAGATTAGCAAGATTTTCTGTTTTTTAGGCTTATATACTGGAATTCTTCTTGAAAAAAATTCTTTTTCTTGAGAAATATCTCTGATGCAATCTGAAAAAAGCTCTTGCAAATGATAGAATAATTTTTCTGATGATTGTGACTTAACGAAATATCGATAAATTCCATTTTGTACGTTTTGATTTCCGCCATCCAGCAATTGAATCAAAAGTTCCAAAAATGCAATAAATAAATGCTGATTTATATTGTCTTCACTCATATAAATTAATGCAAGTTTTGTTGCTCCATAATCATTTATTTTATTTTGTAATTTATTTTTAATCAGTGCGGGATCATCATAAGGCTCATAAAAAGGATTTTCAAGGATCGATCCTAGTAATTTAATTGAATCTACTGTCAGTTTGATTAACGATTGATTACTCTTGCTCTTTCTGATGTAATTTATCAGTGATTGCACAACGATATCAAAATTCAGCTCTGAATTAATTTCATTTGCAAAAACAATAGAGGCAATTAATGCTTTTTGTTCTTGATTTAGATATTCTTTAATATTTTCATTATAAATAAAGCAATTTCTAACCGTTTTTCAATCTGAGGATTTTTCTAAGTTAGTGTATTGATAATAATTCTCGAGCGTATATACAATCTCATCACTAACTGTATTCAAAGCGTCACATTTTTCATTTGTTTCTCATTGATTCTCTTTTTCTTCATAAATATTTGGTTCAAATTTTAAATTAAGTTTAGTGCACAAGCTTTTAATGTGTTTTAGCAAATCATCAGGTATAGGTTTTATATAAAATTTAGCTTGCTTTTCACACAATATTTGGGCAAACTCTTCAATTAATATAAAATCATTTTTTCTTAAATAAAAATCTCGGCTATCAAAATGCTTTGCACAATATTTATCAAGTATTCTAATTCATATGTCTAAAAATTTAATGTAATCTCTGTCAGGAATATTTATCGATTGAAGTATTTTGCATTGAAGTTTAACATAATTTAAAAATAAATCAATTTCATATAAATCTTCAGCTGAGTTTTCACATGAAAGATAAATACTAAAGAAAAACTCTAAAAGAGGGACTTTGAGTTTTGGAAACTCAGATGTTTTGTCTTCAGTTTTCATTAACAACTGAAATAAATCAGAAAGCTTTATTAATTGCTGAATTTTTAATTCATTCATATACATCCCAATAGCCCCAAGACTTGCTTTGGATAAAACTTGAAATAATTTCGCATGGTAGTCAAAAGGCACGTCCTGATATTCTGGTTCACTTTTCATTTCCTTTTTAAAACTGAAATTTGGTTCGTCCGCATCACTCATATATAATAAAATCCGGCTTATTCCTTCTTTAAAAAATATATCTACAACCAATTTTTGCATTTTTGGGATAGGCTTACTCTCTGCCATTTGTATAATTTCATAAAACGCTAAAAATTCTGGTCTTCTTCCTTGCTCATAAATAAGTTTGCGAAATTGCTTTAGGGTCTCTTTTTTTAAGCTTAATATTAATTTTTCATTGTTCTTGAATATTTCACATATAAGAGGTATTTGGTTTACATTTATTCTAAGATATTGCGAAAAGACATTCAAATATTTATATAAATATTTTTGATTTTTCTCATGTTTATTGGCAAACTTTCTGAGTATTTCGCAACAGAGCATATATAAATTATTAATTCTTTCTCTTGGCTCAATATATTCAACATCTCTAGAATCATGTAATTTCACTAGAACTCTCATGCCATTTTTAAGTAAGTCAATTATTAAGTCATGCACACCTAAATAAAACATAATATCCTGCCTAGATCTTGATATTTTTTCTTTATTTCCTACCAATACTTCATCTCTCACAATTGTTGTGTCACCATAAAACAAGCTATTTATATCTACCAAAAAATTATTTACCTCGTCAAATCTTCATAAATATTTTGCTTTCTCATTATCATTTCTCGCTCAATAATTCAGCCACAGCTCACATTGCTCACTATTTCGCCTGAACCTATTTAAATTTGATTTTAGCCATCTCAAAAGGCTAGCATCCTCTGAATTACTGATAGGGACAATTTTCTTAATTCCTATTAAAAATTCTTCTCTTTGCTTGAAGCATCTGACAATTAATTTTAAAGCTTGAGTCTGAAGCTTAAAATTATTAGAATCAGTAAACATTTTCCAAAATTTTCCTAAAACCTTTTCATTGCATAAATGATTTAGATCTGGCACTTTTGGCCTCCGAAAATAACTCATTTTTTTGGAATAAATTTCTTTCAGGTATTTTTCTATAATTCCATTGTTAGCTAAATTAGTAATTTTCATGACTTTTGGAAGCAGTTCTACCAGCATTTTGCTGAGATTTTGATTTATTACTTCTTGCTTATTGAATCAACCTGAAACGTTAGAAATGAGAAAATCCTGCCTTAAATTTAAATAATAGTGCATAGTTTTACAAATCTGAACTTTTATTTTGTTTTCATAGTTTGTTCTACTGCTATAAGATGCACTTTCTTTTAGTGATTGCAAAAAATTCCTGAGGCTTGAGGCGCTACCAATCAAAGGATCTGAAAAGTTCGTTTGATTTCTTATCAAAGTTGATAACAGCATTTTTTTAAAAAAATTTTTTGACCATTTTTTTGAAGAATGCTTAGTTGACTTTTTTGTAGCTTCATTATTTTCAGCTTGGCAAAATAATATATATGCTGTTTGTCTTAAAAACTTGGTGATGTCCATTTCCTTAATGTTTAAATTTATTTTTTCAGGATTGTCAGCTTCCTCTTCAGCAATTGAGTAAGTTCCATAAATTTCAAACCTGACCATCTTATCTCCAAGCCGAAGTATTTCAAATGTAAAAATATCATAGGAAGGATTCGTCATCTGGAAATGAAAAAAATTAAGAAGTTGTATGCTGAATTCATGAATTCATTTTTCATCTTTAATTATTACTTGCTCTTCTTCTAAAAAATGCAAAATTACAGTTGGCAGACGCTTTCTCTTGAACACATTTGCAGCAGCTTCACCGATTTTATCAATCATTGAAGTTTTCCTTTTTTCTGTTCTAGATTTAATGCTCTTTACAAAATCGATCTTTATTTCTGTATTTTGTGTAAAAACTTCAGGCAAATCCAATGACTGTCCTTTTAGTTTCAAAATTCTAACAAGATCAGGCTTTTTGGGTTCTTGTCGCGGATAAGAGTCAATATGTATGACTAATAGAAGTTTGCATAAAATTGCTCTTAATTTTCGACTGAGATTTGTATCCCATATCATATTTCGTAAAATTTGAGTAGAAAAGTGGTCTTTTAAGGCTTCAGAACAAACAAAGTTTCTTCCAAGGCATAAGCAGACAAGAAGTTCTAAAAACTTGATAAAATATATAATATCCGCGTTATAATTTACTATTTTTTCACATTCAAAGCAGCTTCTCAGAGAAACTATTTCATCCCTCTTTTGCCCAAGAGAAAGATAAAGATTTCCTTCAAATTCTGAGATAGGAATAAAAACTTTTCTATAAATTTGGGGAATAGAAAAAATAGTTTGGAACACAATTTCTTGGTTTATTTTGACTCCATTTCCATTAGCGACACATACAGCTTTAAGAAATTCTAAAATTTCAGGTTTTTTGTTTATATAATTTTTCTTTAATAGTAAAACGCACTTATGAATGACATTTTCAGATCTAGTTGCCTTATCTTGAAAGTCCATTAGAATTTTCTCATTGTTTTTTACAATCTTGTATATGCACTTTGTAGCTCCTAAATTTAGGCCGACATGCTTAATAAATACCTGAAAAAATTGTGATGCGTAATTCTGGTTTTCAATATTTTCCGAGCAAATTGAAGTAATCAAGGCATAACAGCCTTTAATCACTTCTTTAATTAACCCGACCTTTTTTATTTCTATCGTTTCCTCTAAATATATTTCAGAAGTCTTGAGTTTGAGAGTTGAATCTTCATCAATAAATGACTTGTCTGAAGGTAAGACTTGTTCAAGCTTACTTATATATTCTTTAGGAATAAATATTGAGTTAAGAATGCTTACTAAGCATTCTAAATATTTTTGTTCTTTGAGTACATTTTGCCTAGTCTTTTGGACTTCTCCAAACTGATCTTCAAAGCTGACCATTCGAATAAGCTTATTTCTGCAAAAGAGGTTCAAATCATCAAGACACTTGACGACAGCTTTCATATGCCTTTCAAATGTTCTAAACTCATGTGCATTTTTTTCAGCCTTGTGAGAGTTAAAAAAGCTAGGAAATTGCTGTAAAATGGGATAACTATAGAGCAGAAAAAATGATTCTCATACGATTTCATCACTGGCTCTTGTAATTTTGAAATAATCTAATTCAGATGGGAAGCTTTCAATACCTGGAGAAAATGCCACTGTGTTATTTGAAGACTTTTTGATACTCCCTGTGATAGTTGCACCGTTTATTGCCGAATTCATTATCTTGTATCCACAGCCTTGAAGTAAAAATTTGGCATTTTTTTCAGGATAAGAGGATATGAATGTTCACAAGCAAGTTGGAGAGTCTCTGGTCTGCAGCTGGATTTTGTAAGAGGAATTGAATCCTTTTGACCTAAAGCCAATACCTAAATATAATCCTGAAATAGCATTTTTCAGTCTAAAACTATTTTTAATCTCTGCCAAACCACCTATCATAATGTCTTCTCCTTCTATATATCAAAGGCTGTTAGGGTCCCTCACGTTTTCACTGAACAAAACTTTTATTTTCACTTCATCTTTGGCTTTTGTAGAAAGGGAAATTCCTTCTTCAATTCTAGATAGCCATATATAGTCTCCGCAGGAAATAAAATTTTCTTTTGTAATAGGGGCATAAAGGATAACTTCTCATTTAGTTTTCTGGTCTACACTTATATTGATTTCTTTGGCTAATTCTTTAATAGAATAGTTTCTTTGAATTTTTGGAGGTTTTCATAGATTTTCTTTACTTTCATGCAAATAGGCACTTTTTTTAATTCCAGGAATTGAAACTTCAAATAGAATTTTGTCTTTAAGTCTAACAAATCCTGACTCTTCTGATTGATATTTATAGCTAGGTTCTATCCTAAAATGAGAATATGGACTTGTAAATTCGCCTAGAGTAATTTTAAAATTTTCTTTTTCCAAATCTGCAGACTCTTTACTGCTCAGAGTTAGAAACCTACGACTATGAGTATGCAATAATTGTACAATAGAGCCATACTTTATAGGCTCTCCTTTGAAGTCTTTGTAGATTTGTGAATTAACCTTAATTTCTGTATCCAAACTATCTTCTAGCTTTTCTAGTCTATCAGGATTCAAATTTTCTTGGAGATTTTGAAGATTCTTTGAAATTTCGTGTTGGATTGTGTATTGAGATTGAGGGATTACTTGAAAAACTGAGCCGATGAAACTGTTTTCACAATTGGTGAGATCTGTTAAATAAGGAGTTGTTTCAATGAACTCTAAAGAATAAAGGTAAAAATTACTAGGGGACTTAATTTTAATGAAAGACCCATAGTGTAGGTACTGAGTAGGCTGTATATCTTTATTCATTAAATATGAAACAGATTTTTCTAAAATAAATTATTTATGAAAAGCTTTTTTTAACTTTGATTTATATTCAAATATTCCATCAAAATGTTCTATTCCTAAATTTTAATTCAGTAAAAAACAAGTGAAAAAATTCAGCTCGCCTATTAATCCGAAAATAGAGAATCCTGATAGCATTGTTGAGCAAACTAAAAGCTAGCTTGATGAATTTCCTATAAATCATGCTAAGTTCAAAATAGGCTTTTCCTATTTTATTAAACCTAATGAGAAGGATTTCAAGAGAACTTGCCTATTATATGAAAATCACATTTCTAGCTTTGATATGCTAATCAAGGCTATATCAATGCTTCTGATCAGATAAAATCTCTTTACCTTCTTAAATTAGAAGCAGAAATAGAGCTACTCTATTTATTTATGATACTGAAGACGTAAAAGAAGAAGTTAAAGAGCTGCACACTCCGGGAATATAGGACATCAGCAGATGAATAACCTAATTACTATATTATAAAAATAGAAGCATTTCATTTCTGATATCGCCTTATAATTTATAGTAATTATAAATTTTAATGAATCTGCCTATTGCTTTGGAGGATATATTAATAGCCCTTAAATTTCAACTAATTCTAGTAGATTTGATTTAAGTAAAGATCAATGAATAAATTGACTCCAATGCTAATTATTGATACTTCTTTCAATACTGTAATTTTTAATGATAATATTTTATTTTGAGAAATTATAATAAAAGCTTCGTGCTATATTCAATTGGCATGACTCTTTTTCTATAATTCCTTATGATTTTGTAGAGAGAAGAACGATCTTAGTAACTATAGAGAGATTACAGAAAGATAGATATTAAACAAAGTTGGCAGTTTGAATAGATAATTTTATATAAATTTTTAACATACGGCAAACACCATTTTTTGTGAGGGTTTCCTCATTAAAGGGGTATTAACTGTTTATTAAAAATTGAATAAATAGCTTTCTTATATATATAAATATTTTATTGAGAGTTCTTTTATCTACAAAATGATTAATTTATCTATTTTGTTTTTTTGTCTGATATTATTAAATCAATTTGCTTTTACTCTATAGTAAATTAAAATAAAGTTAAAGTTACGACTCATATTATCTTAAATAAGCAATATTATTATGATAAATTAGGCAATGCTTTTAAGGCATGCTCTTTCAAAAAGATAATATAACACTTTTTTCAGAATTATAATTATATGTACGAAAATATAGATGAATACATGAGAAAAGTTTAAATTAAGTTAATCCTATAGAAATGACCTCAATAGCTTGGTCAATACCTTAGTTCCTAATCCTATTTTAAATTGTTTTTGTTCAAAAGTCTCTCTTCCAACTCGGTAACAATGAGTTCATAATTTTTGCTGCTCAATCATTAGCGCTTTTTTAAATTCCGGGCAATCAGTTCACAAATAGACCATAAATTCAGCATCTCTACAGTAAGATCTTCTGCTAAAATTAGAACTTCCTAAAGCAGTGAAATAAGTTCCTGATTTATCACTTGCTCAAAGACCTTTACCATGAAAAGTTCACCCTTCTCTCTGGTATTCAAATAATTTTGCATCAGGAAGCCTATTAAAGATTTCCTTCTCCAAGCATCTGTACATAAAAGGAATTCAATTTTTAACCCCATCACCTAAAAAGCCGTTCGCTAAAGGAGATGCACAGAGCAATTCTAAAGCTTTAACTTGCTTTAAAAGAGGTGTGAAAGAATTAGGAAATCCCATGTAGCCAGAAGCAATCTTCAGTTCAGAAAAGCATGGCAGCAAGGCTTCCATTAATAAACGGTCATCATTAACTCCAGCCTGTGGGAGCTGGATAGCTGGGAAAATAATAACATCTTCTCCTGTGACTGTAAGTTGGCTGTTACTTCATCCTCCATCTCCTGTGATAACATTTAAACTGCGTGGCATGTCTTTCAGCTCATTGAAGACATCTTCAGGTGTCAAAATTTTCTTAAATCTTGCAGATCAATCTTTTTCTTTATTTACGAGCTCTGTTAGCTCCTTTTCTTCAGGTTTCCCTTCCATACTTGCATCTCTTGGAGGTTTGAACTGATGCTTCTCATGCTCTTCTTTGTTGTGTAAGAATTTTGTCATTTTGATGCGATTTCCAATCATTTCTTTGAAATCGCTTTTGCTACTTTTGTCAAAATTACTTTTAATAGTTGGCTGATTATTTGGGATAATTAATCTTGCGTCATCATCCATTTGGAAACTGCAGTCGATTAGAGAATTTACTGTGTCATCACAGAAGTCAGCAAACTTGGTGTGATCTTTGAATAAGAAATATCTATCTTGTCTCTCAGTAAAATAATTTTCACTCATATTAGCTCCGGTCAAAAAAACTGTGTCATCAAAAACTGCTATTTTTGAGTGCTGAACTCCCTGAAGTTCTTTCGCTCCATATAGAGCTCCAGGAAACATATTTGTTACTGGAGGCTTATAAAAGCCCACCCTGACATTAGGATTTGGGTTGAAATTTGTCTTTAAGGCCTTCAATAAGGCATAGGATGAAAAGTATTTTCCTCTGTGACCACGATTATAGTCCACTAATATATTGCATCGAAGTGATTTATGAACTTCAAGTTTATTGAATAATTGGTCAAGTAAAAACCTTTCAAGTGGCCCGTCGCCAATATAGAGTGATGAAAGAATGATTCTTTTGTAAGAAATCCTTATTCCTTTGCAAAGTGCTAAATAAAAATCGACTGGAGAATCAAAAATTTGTATTTGATGACTCTTGATTGTAAAAAACGGGTAGTGCATATCCTTGACAAGAGTTTTGTGAAGAAGATCAAGAACTTTTGCCCTTTCTTCCATTATTATTGTTTTTTAATATCAAGTTTTATATTAAAGCTTGCAGAGTTTTATTTTCACTATCTAATCGTACTTAATTTTCAATAATGCTGCATCCAGCCCAGCTGTGCATAAATTTGAAAAAATATAAAAGTGTGCAATAGCATGCTAGAGTTTCAAGAATGATTCTTTTGAAAAAATACAAATCAACAAGTAAATTGGCGCTTTCAAATCTTTTAGAATAAGCTCATCTCTTAAAAAATCGTTCCTTAATACTTATTCAAACAACTTTGCTTCCATGCTTGGATTATTCCTTCATTAAACTTTTCTTTATTGCTTGCATAAATATCTTCGAATGCTATAAATTTTGCATCAAGATAGCTAAACTAATCGTCATAACCCTTTCTCTATCTTTTGATATGAGCTGATTTTAAATTTCAACATAATTAATGAATTATTTTTATGATATAGATTTTCATTTCAGTATGATTAAGTAAGAAAGACATTGAAAACATACTTGAATAGCTAAGAATGATCGTTAGTTCATAATTCAAGTCATCTTATAATAAATTTTAGCCATTAAAATGCTAAGAAGAGTAGCATCACTCAGCACCAAGGTTCTAATGTCAGCTCAGCCTGCTGCCCGCTTCTCCAGCAAGATCAACATCAACCAAGCTGCTGGAATTCTCAGAGAAAAAGTGGCAAAAATCACCCAAACAAACGACTTGAATGAATTTGGAACTGTGATTTCAATTGGAGACGGTATTGCCAGAGTCTATGGTTTAGGTAAGGTCAAAGCCGGAGAGATGGTTGAGTTCAGAACTGGAGTCAAAGGAATGGCTCTCAACTTAGAAAGCGACAACGTTGGTGTTGTCGTTCTTGGAAATGATAGAGAAATCCAAGAAGGAGACGTCGTAAAAAGGACAGGAACCATCGTTGACGTCCCTGTAGGAGAAGAACTGTTAGGAAGAGTCATTGATTCACTTGGTAACCCAATTGACGGCAAAGGCCCAGTCAAAACCAAGGCAAGAGCAAGAATTGAACTCAAAGCTCCTGGGATCATCCCAAGAAAATCAGTCCACGAGCCTATGCAAACTGGCCTTAAGGCTGTCGACTCTTTAGTCCCAATTGGAAGAGGCCAAAGAGAACTGATCATTGGAGACAGACAGACCGGCAAAACCGCTATTGCTATTGACACCATTCTTAATCAGAAGAGAAACTTCGAAGACGAAACCAAAGCAAAGAGCAGACTTTACTGTATTTACGTAGCTATTGGACAAAAAAGATCAACTGTAGCCAACATTGTCAGAAGTCTTACCCAGCACGATGCTATGAAATACACAATTATTGTGGCTTCAACTGCTTCAGAAGCAGCACCATTGCAGTTTTTGGCACCTTACGCAGGATGTGCTATTGGAGAACATTTCAGAGATAATGGAAAGCACGCTCTTATTATTTATGATGATCTTAGTAAACAAGCTGTCGCTTATCGTCAAATGTCACTATTGCTGAGAAGGCCTCCTGGAAGAGAAGCCTATCCTGGTGATGTCTTCTATCTTCACTCAAGACTTCTAGAAAGAGCAGCTAAAATGCACGCTAAATACGGAGGCGGGTCTTTGACAGCTTTGCCAGTCATTGAAACTCAAGCTGGTGATGTCTCAGCTTATATTCCAACCAATGTCATTTCCATTACTGACGGCCAGATTTTCTTAGAAACTGAGCTTTTCTACAAAGGTATTCGCCCAGCCATCAACGTCGGTCTCTCTGTCAGTAGAGTCGGAAGTGCAGCCCAAATCAAAGCTATGAAACAGGTCGCTGGTAGCTTGAAGCTTGAACTTGCCCAGTATAGAGAAGTCGCTGCCTTCGCCCAATTCGGATCTGACTTGGATGCAGCCACCCAAAGACAACTTAACAGAGGAGCACAACTTACTGAGTTGTTGAAGCAAAAACAATACGTTCCGATGGCTGCTGAAGAGCAAGTTTGCGTGGTCTATGCTGGTGTAAGAGGATTCCTCGATAACGTACTGACCTCAGAAATTGCCAAGTTTGAGAAAGGATTCTTAGAAGCTTTAAGAACACGAAACCCAGACATTTTGGCAGCAATTAGGAATGATGGAGTTTTGTCAAAGGAAACTGACGAGAAGCTGAAAGCAGTCTTGACAGAATACATGCCTAGTGCAGGACTACAGATGAAGTCCTAAATAATTTCTTCTTAATAAGATTATGGATATTTATTACCAGAGCAATCAAATTGCTTATTTATTTTATATCGAAACTTGAGCCGAATGAGTCCTTATTATGATTGACTGTATTTTTGATTTTATCATCGTTCACTTTGACGAGCTCTTCAACGAACTCTTCTTCTTCAGTCTTCTGTATTTTAGGTTTAGTAAAAAAAGATGTGACCATTTCTTCGGGCTCAATGAAGGGCTTTGTTAGTGAATAGACCCCTTTTTTCTTTTGATTAGCTTTATGAAGTACATAAAGATTTTTAACATTATTCTTTGCAAAATACTCCAGCAGCTTAGTATTCATTTCTTGTATCTTAAAAATATTAAAATCGAATTAAATGTTTTATCTTACATCTTCAAAACCTTTTGGCTTTGAGACATGATCACTGTCTAAACAATTCGCTGCTGCTCAATACTATTTGAAGAGTCAAAGGCCTACGTGGTTAGCGGATTCTGACTATGATGAGCTTAATTCATTAAACTTGAAAATTGCATATGGAGAATGAGCACCAAACAAAGAAAAAGCCTTAGAAAATTTCGCTAAAGGCAGAAAGGAAAAGATGAAAAGTCAATGGCAAAAGCTTGAAGGGCTAAGCAAAAGTCAAGCTATGAGAAGATTTTTAGATAAAATGAAAGATATTGTGCCTAATTGATATTATAATCGAGAAATTTTGCAGCAATTCAATGAAGATTGAAATAAATTCCACCAGCCAGATTTGAATTCTAGATCCTCAAAAACTGAGAATTTACTATGTATTTCAAGTCATGGCTCTATTGAAAGTATAAACTTGAGCAATAATAATATCAAGCATATAAGAAGGTTTAGCGGTTCATTAACTGAGAGAGCTCCTTCAAGATCACCATCAAAAGAGCCAATCCAAACAGAAAAAAATAGCCGTATCTCATCAAGTACAATTACACCAGTTCCAAATCCAAAGAGTGCAGGCAGAACGCACCGAAGGGTGAGCTCTGAAATGGAGTTAGAAAAAAACCAATTTCTTGCTGAAGAGTCAAAAAACCAAATTTTCGGACGAATAAAATCACTCATAAAAGACATAGACCAAAAATCAGAAAACTTTTATAGTTTTCAACAGGAATCTCTGATTGATAGACTGGAAAGAAATATTGCTGACATTGTCAAAGACATGATCAAGCCAAGACTGGATTTGCTTTCTCATGCAATTGGAGAACTCGAAGAAACACTCGGCTCTGAGCTCACAGACAAGGTCAAGGTTTTGTTCGAGATACATAGATGCTATATGAGCACTATGGAGGCTGTTTTTGATTATTGGAATAAAATTACTGAAAAAGATGATGCTATTAATACCAAATTTAGAAACACTGAAAAATCTGCATATTATTTAAAGCTTGGTATGAGAGCAATAAAAGAGCTAAATGATCCTTATAATGAAAAGAGGAAATTATATGGAGTCATCAGGTTATCAAAGGAGGAATATGAAAAGCAGCTTTCAAATGCAAAAGAAATTTTGAGTCTTGAAGATTCCGAAACTTTATTTAATTTGGAAAGGATTATTAGAGATTTTAAGGATGAGATACTTTATTTAAAAGAAGAAATTAGACAAAAAGATACAGAGATTGAAGAAGTTAAAAAACTTATGAAAAATATAGAAGAAAGAACTACAAATGATGGTAATCTGCTAGGCAAAAAACACAGGCTGCTTAAAAAAAGATTAGAATTCATGAGTCAAAACAGAGTCTCCCAAGATTATAAGGTCGATAAATCCAAAGGAGACGGCCTCAAAGCCTTACTCAAGCTTCCATCAGCTCCAAATCTTTTTCATACTGTAAAAACTATATCTCAATAATTTCATTTATTATTATTTATAATGCGTTTATTTGTTTAATCTTATATTTAAATAATTTTCATTATTAATCTCCAACATATGCAATAGTATAAGTGAACGGATAAGTAAACCAGTCCTTATTTCTTTGGCACTGAATATGCTGAAACACATTACATTGAAATGGATCCAACGTAAACTCCATTTCCAGTCCACCTGTGCAATCAATATTCGTTGCTTTTTTCATATCTATTGAAACTTTAATAGGGATTGAGTTTAAATTGATAGCCATAAGTGAGCATCCATCAGAGTGTGACAACGTCCTTATTTGAAGATTGTCTTCATCAGTCTTGATCACTCCTACATAGTGCATGTAGCTTTGCCATGCTTCTTCTTGCATTTTTGTGTCTAGTTCTTGCATTACAACTTCGTATTGAATTTCGGATTGTATTGAAATAACAACTGGCTTAGATGAAACGCTGTAGAAGTCCTCATCATATCCTCAGTTTTCAATTACACTTTCAGCAACTTTGTCACCAGCTTCGTCAATAAGAGATAGAAATGAATTGCAGAAAAATTTATATGAAATTGACTCAGAGTTGTTCATGTGTCGCCATAAAGGAAGGAATTCTTGTCTATTGAAAATTTCTTCAATCTCGCTTGGCTGATATGAATTTTGGATATTTAGTGAGAATTTCCTAAAAATGTCTTTTAAGGTTGATCGAACGATGGGGTGCAAATCAGTACTGCTTGTTGCCAGAGGGAATATTCTCTTCTTCGCATCATGTGGCCTTCGCAGACTTAATCCTGTGCTTAATAAAATTACAATATAATTTCCTTCATCTAAATTCCCTTCCCAAAAGATATCACGATGAGACTGGTTTCCTTGTGTAGATCCAATAAACTCCAAGCGGTTTCCATTTCTCTTTAAAATACATAGCCCAATATCAATGTACCTTCTATATTCTTTTGTACCTTCACATCTTTCATCTTCCTGATGGACACCGATGATTATGGTTCCATGCTGGTTAACTGTAATTTCCCAGTAACTTTTGCATTTAGCTGCTCCGTACCTCCTTTCAATAATAGTTTTAAATCTATGGTCTGTTTCTTTTTTTAAGTTTGTGACCATCAACTGACTGAAAATTGATGAGAAATCGTCAAGATTCATCCAAAAAGACCCGTCATGCAAGTCAAATTTGACATTAAGCCTTTCTTTTAGCTCAGGGGTCCACAACTCAGAAGTGTCGCTTCAATCCCCAAGTCATTCGTAGTCTCCCCATGGGTTCCTTAGTTGTATGATTTTTGCTATTTCAATATCTTCAACCCTTGTAATTGAATAATAATGGTTTGATACAATATCTTTTCTTGTAGTGGCTTTGCCAGATCCTGCAACTAATTTATAGCCACCTTGACTCCATTTGAGTAACTTTTCCCACAAGTTTTCTATAGTATTCAGCCTATAAGTTCCAGCTGCACATCCTGTTAAGTCAATTACAGCTTCACTTGCAAATCCTGCCTTCAATGCATAATAAGATCCATGAAGCTTTGCATATGCTTTTTCCAATAGTAGCACCCACAGCTCTGACCCGTGGTTTCTACTGAATATCGGCTGAGCTCCAGGTCTGCAAGGAAAATAATCATCAATTGTCACAGTCACAGGCTCCCCATTTTTATATAAAGAAATCTGGTATACACTTTTAGCACTTGTTTCTTTATTTACAATAATATCTTTTATTCGGTCTTCTTCACCAGATAGAGCACATAAAGCACACATAAGTCAGCAATCCCCAAGTTCTCCTTGAATTATGTCGCTCATATTGATATTATTTTGATAAAGTAAAATTGTCCCATACATAAATTCTTCAGGTCTTGCCCATTGAATATCTTGTTTAGCTTGCTGTGAAGTTCCATAAATTGAATAGTCACTAGGAGGGAAGTAAGGATCAGTGAACCTCGTATTGATTTCTTTTTCAACCCCCTCAATAGATAATAAATCTGCATCTACATTATACAGCCTCGACTTGAATTCCAAGGTTTCCTGTCCTTGCCTTTGTCTTATTGGTCCAAGGTCAACAGGTGCAGCTGTATACCAATACTTGTAAGAGTATTTATATGACCATTCTCCATTGAATATCAATGAGCATATTTTTCCTGTCGATTTTGGGGCCAATTCAACTTTGTAAGTTATTGAATTTTCATTAACAGTTATTCCCTCAAGCTCAGTAAATGTCAACTCAAAATTAGTCTGCTCAAACCTCTGGCTGATGAGGTAAAAAGTGACTTTCTGCTCTGTATCAACTTGAATTGTCCGCATAACCAAACCTGCATCAACTTCAATTTCTTTGATTTCTGGATTTTCATTGAGCTTCTGGTAAGCGAATTGGTATTTGTATGAGAAAGAGCCTTTAATGTTGAGCTGGCTCAGTTTCATGGTAGAATTCGGCAGGACTCTGACTTTTATAACTGGTTGATTATTTTCAGGGATTACATTTTGTAAATCTTTGAATGCAAATTTTAGAAAGAACACTGAGTTAGTATGGTTCTCTACATGAAACTCTATAAAGAGCTGTGAGAGCTGCTTGATGATCACTAAATCCAGCCCAGTCGTTATTGGTCTCCTGCTGATGTTCTCTGCCATTATTTTCAAGTAAGTTAATTATCTATTGCATCTATGTAAATATCAAAATAATATCATATTAGGGAGATTGTAATTAATAAATGGCAGCTCCAACAAGGGTGATGCTTTATAGTCCTCACGTAAAAGAGAGTATATCTCTGATGAGCAGCGAGGCTGAATCTCCAAACTACAGAGGATTTTTGAACCTAGGCGGAATCATTATTATTGTTGCTAATTTTAGATTGATCATTGAAAATATATTGAAGTACGGCTTTTTGCTAAAGCTGCCATCCCCCTTTGAATTTTATAATCACTACTCAGGATGGCCTTGCTTAAGTACCGCAATTCTCTTGATTATTCCCTTGGCAATCTCGTATTACACTGAGACAAAGCTTGCACAGAAATTTTCATCAGGAATGATCAAGCTCTTGATGACCCTCAACATTTGTGCAACTCTAATAGTCCCACCTTATATGGTCTCTCTAACAGAAGCTTATCCTCTGCCTGCCTCTGCTTTATTGTCGATCTCTTTGATATGCGCAATGAAGCTTTATAGCTTTTCTGACGTCATGTCAGAAGCAAGAATATGTTATAAAAATAAAGAATATGAAAAATTCCCTAGCGACTTAAAAGAAGTAGTCGCTAAGTACCCAAATATTTGCAGTATAAGGCATTTTGTTTATTTTATTGCAGCACCAACTCTATGCTTCCAATTCACCTATCCTCGTTCTCCAAGTATTCGTAAAGCGTGACTTTTTAAAAGAATTGCTGAATGAATTCTTGCCCTGTCCTTTATGATTATCCTGATTCAACAATATATGATGCCTTTAATACAAAATACTTTACCTATCATTAATAAAGAGCCTATAAACTATACTGCTCTGCTAGAAAGGCACCTTAAATTATCTCTACCAAACCTTTACTTCTGGCTTATCATGTTCTTCTCAGCATTTCAATGCTTCACCAATATTGTTGCAGAACTAACACGATTTGGAGACAGGACTTTCTATAAAGAATGGTGGAATTCTAGGACATTGGGCGAGTATTGGAAGCTGTGGAACATTCCAGTCCACTCTTGGCTACTTCGCCATGTGCATTTCCCTCTGATTAATTTGGGTTGCCACAAAAACTTCGCTATGTTTGTTACATTTTTCATATCTGCTGTAGGCCATGAATATTTAATCAGTGGGGCATGCAGGATTGTGTCATATTGGGCTTTCTTAGCAATGATGATGCAGATCCCACTAATCATTGTGATGGACATCTTTAAGTCATTTTTATTAAAAACTCAGATAGGAAATGTGGTGTTTTGGGTGAGTTTCTGCATCATTGGGCAGCCTTTGGCAGTGCTGATTTACTCAATCCAAGTTATCAATAGGATGAATCCATAATTAATAGGTAATTTCTATTTACAAATTTAAATGGAAGCTGAAAACTTTCCAAGAAAACCAAGACAGTCAGGCAGTGACTGGAATCCAAGCAACCAAAATTCGATTGAAGTTTTTAAGCAATCATTGCAAAAAGATTTTGATAGCCAACTTGAGTATGCAAAAAAACTATATGAAGATAGGATTGAATCCATTACTTCGTATTCCCGCCAGTTCTACGAATCTTCTCAAACGGACGAAGTATTACATGTTATGAAAGAAAGCGAAATTAGTGATCAGTTTGTTAACCAGAGGATGAGAGAGCTATATGAAGAAACTATGCTTAAAGAGCGCGACCAAACAATTGAAAATCTCCATAAAGAGCTCTTAGAATTAAAAGCACAAATCACAGCTTCAGAGCAAGAAAAGCAAAGGCTGAAAACAGAAGAAATCAAAGCTAAACAGTTAGAACGAGAAATGAATGAAGCTAGAAGCAAAATGGCTGCTATGAGAATTGAATTTGAAGAAGCTGTAAAAAGGAAAGACAAAGAGTGGCAGCAGAAATCAGAAGACGTCAATAACTCACGAATTTTATCAAAAAAAGTTGAAGATCAGCTTTTTGAAAGTGAAGCAAGAATTCATAGGCTGACTTTAAATTTAGAAGAACTCAATTCATATTATGAAAAGGAAAAAAATAAGACCCAGCTGCTGGAAAACGAAAATGGAAGCTTGAAAAAGGAAATTTTTGAGATTAGAGAGCAGGCATTTTCAAGGAATCGGTGGGATCAGGGAGAAAGTAATAGACAAGTACAAAAAATCAGTGAGGAGTATGAGAGGATTAGAAACTATTGCCAACAGTTGGAAGCGGAAAGAGACCAAATACTCAGTGACAGAGGAAAAATGGAGTTGATAATTCAAGCTGAACAGAAAGCCAGTCATGAAGTCCTTGATCAGCTTCAAAAGAAATATAAAACCAGAGCAAAGCATTTTAAGAAAAAAATAATTGAACAAAAAAACACTATAGAAAACTTAGAGCAGCAACTCTCAAGCTATAAAAAGGTTTCTGAAGAGCAAAGAAAAGATCTAGAAAAAAAGAGAGGAGAAGTAAAAGATGATCTTAAAAAGGTAAAGGAAGAATGGGAAAAAAGATGTCACGAAATTTTATTAGAAAGCCAAAGAAAAGAAGCAGAACTGCAAAATCGGCATCAAATGCAGCTAAGCTCTATTCAAAGCCAATGGCAGCAGGCCATGGAGCAAAGAATAACTGAGCTGCAGCAAGATATACAGACAAACAGAGCTAAAAGTATTGAAAACGACGCAAGAATATTAATTGAGGCCAAAATAGCTGAGCTTGAAGCAGAATTCGTCCCTAAAAAGAAATTTGAAGAAGTCCTAAAAGAAAAAGAAAAAATGATCAAAGAGCTGCAACAACTCAAACAGCTCGAAGTAACCATCAACGCCTATAAAGAAGAGTCACAAAACAGACTCCAAGAAAACCAAACAGAGCTCGAAAAGCTCTACAAAATTAAACAAATTTTGGAACAGCAATTGGACACAGAAAAGGAAACTAAAGAAGAGCTGATAATGGAAATCCAGAAAATAAAAGAATACTATGAAGATGAAGAAAGAAGCAAAAAGGGAGTCCTGCAGAAATTAGATGCAGCTTTTGAAAAGATAGGGAAGCTTGAAGGAATGTGTGAGGAAGAAAAAAGGAAAAGAGTACAAATAGAAAGTGAAGAAGAAGCAATGAAAAGGATCGTAGAAGACTATAAGCAAAGACTTCAAGAGCAGGAAGAGCAACTTACATCAGCTCAACAAAGATATGAAAACAGAATTAAGCAAAATACTGAATCGTTAGAAGATGAGCTTGAAAAGGAAAAAAGCAAAGCAAAAACACTCTCAAGGGAACTGCAAACTTTGAAGGATGACCTTGAATACATTCAGCAAGAAAAAGCCGAAGTCCAGCAAAACTTCACAACGATAAAATTCCAATTAGATGAGTCCAAAAGAAACAGATTTGAAGAGTCCAGCAAATTTGAAGAAGAGTCTGCCAGACACATGGAAACCAGAAGCAAATTATTGCAGTCTGAAGGCAGAAACAAGCACTTGTGCTCAGAATTAGAAGGCTATGAAAAGAAAGTAAGTGACCTAAAAGAAGCGTTGCGCTCAAATGAAGCAGAAATGATGAAGCTGAAAAATAAGCTTTATGAGTATGACAATGAGCTTTCCTGCACTGACAATGAAAAGCGGTTAATACAGAAACAGCTTGGACTAGCTGAAGCAGAAAGTGTAGAGCTTAAAGAAAGATGCAAAAACTTACTGAAAGGGAAGCTCAAGGTTTTAAGGTCAGATCTCAAAGCACTGAAAAACTTCCACAACAATGAAGCCCAAATGTTGAGAAAAGACATCAATTCATCAATCCAAGACCTTTTATTCAGATTTATGGAAGCCACGAACTTCATGAGGAAAAAAATGGATACAAAGGTCCAAGAAGTCAGTGAAGACATCAACAGACAGTGGTCACAGAAAATGCAAGAAATGGAAGACTCCATATCAAAACAGTCCACAATGTCGATTCAGCAATACCAAGAAAAATGCGCAATCCAAGAAAAGCAGCTAGAAGCAGTAAGAAATGCTGCTCAACTATTAAAAAAGGACCAAAAAAATATGATTGATGAACTTGAAAGAATGAGAAAAAGAAATTTTGAACTCCAAGAAAATGTCAACAAGCTAGAAAGGGATAATAGTCAGTTAGATTCTTTGCTTAAAAAGAACTCTGAAGCATTTGATAAACTGCAAGTCGAAGTAAAGCAAGAAACCAGCAAGCTTAAGCAAGCTGGAGATATCGCACTCGACAAAACTAAGCGGGATCTATTAACCAAGCACGAAAGTGAATTAAAACAAGCACTTAAGAACCTTGAGGAAGCGAAGAAAGATAAATATGAAGCAGAACAAAAATTCGAAGAACAAATAAAAACTATTGAAAATCTCAGAGAAACTGAGCTGACCCAGCTTAAAAAAAGATACCAGGACTTGCTGGATCAGGCTTATTCTGACTTAGAAACCGAAAGAGATCAGAATTTAAAACTAAAACAGAAATTCAGACAGGTCGAAGAGGAAACCCATTATTTAGAAAAAGAGCATTTAAACTCCATCCAAGAGTTTGAACTTAAGCTCACCCAGCTTGAGCGGCAGATGAAGTCTGAATTAGACAAAACAGCAAGCTCCACTATTCAAAAAGCTTCTGATGTAGAAAGGTTATCTCAAAAGCTTAGAGAAGCAGCTAAAGAAATAGAAGCAAGAGATGAAGAGCGACAAGAAAACTTGAAGGAAAAAGAAAAAATCCGAACTAAGCTTCAAGAGCTTGAAAGCAAAATGGAGATCCAAGGTAAAAACTTCCAAACCCAACTCTCAATAAAAGAAAAAGAAATCGAGTCATTGAGAAACATGCTCTCAAAATCCTATTCAGAATCTATGGATCAAGTCAAAAGAGCTCGAGAACTAGATAGAGAAACCCAAGAACTTACCAGGCAGGTCAGAAAAGGGACTCCAAGCCGAGGGAGCGTGTTTGGACAAAGCCCTGCAGAGTCCTCAAGAATGACTCCAGATAATTTAAGATAATCATTAATTTGTAAAAATATATAAAAATGTCATATTTTTATAATGAGTGGGCTAACAGTAATAGATGAAGACATCGAGGAATACACAGGTGAAGACGATACAGAAACCATCAAAAGGCTTAAGGTCGAGCTTAAAGAAGCCAAAAACAGAGCGGAAAACGCTGAAGGAGAAATTTCGCGACTAAAAAATTTGGAAAATCGAGTAAAAGAATTAAGCGCAATTTGCCAGTCGAAAAACACTGAAATATTTGCATTGGAAAGAAAAATAAAAGAACTGCAAATCCAAATTGAAGTGAAAGACCAGCAATTGGTGTCAATGATAAGCTTGAATAGTGAGTTTAAAGCTTTGGTAGAAAACAAAAATAAATGTGAGCAAACTGATTTTGAAGACCCTTTGCTTTCTCAATTGCAGGCAAAAATAGTGGAAGTGAACGCAGAAAATGATAGGTTGAAAAATTTATTGGTTTCAGAAATTGAGGAAAATCAACATTTTAAGAATTTAATTGAGACAAGCAGCAATGGGCATCATTCCAGCTATTCATCTTCACAAGGAACTCCCACTAAGCGTCAAAGCAACTCAGAATCTCCAAACGCTCAGATTAGGCAAAGAAGACAAGACAGTATCTATGCGAATAAAAATACTAAACAAGGAGGATACATTCCCTCTACATTAAGAAGGCCAAAAGAAGGTTTTTTTAATAACATGTAAGTAATAGTAAATTTATTATTTAGGTCTTCTAAAAATATCACATGGAAATCCTGACTTATTCATAAGAAGTGGTCTTTCCTGTTTGCGGAATACCAAAAACGTATTAGGCACTTCAGGTTTTTCCTCATCACAGCTCTTAGCATATGTATGCTGGATTTCAATAGGGCTTCTCTGTTCATTATCTACAGCTAGTTTTTCCATTTCCTCATTAAAGAATTCGCCATCACTGTCAGGAAAAATAAAATAGCTTTGGCTGGCATTATCCAGATTTTTCCCTTCAAATGCCTCTAATACTTCAGAAACTTGCACCTTTGTTTGTGGAACTACAGGAGATAAAGGAATCGCTGGCTTTATTATTGCGCTTTTCACTCTTTGTGAAGGTGGACTTATAGGCTTAGCGGTTTCAGGTATTTTAATGACACTTTTTTCGTTGGAATCGCTAGATCTTCTTTTCAAAATAGCGCTTTTTGGCTTGCTTTCAGCTTTCTTCTTTCTAGCATTTGCTATTCTTTCTTCTATTTTTGCAATTTTCGCTTTTTCAGCTTCGTGCTGCTCTTTAAGTTTATTTGGCTTACTACTTGAAGGCGAAATTTTTATTCTCTTGCTAGGAGTTCTGTTTCTAATAGAAGCTGTTCTTGGTTTTTCTTTATTTGTAGATTTCAGTTCTTGGATCACATTTTCTTGGTCTTTTATCTTCCCTTTTAGTTTCTCTTGCTCATCTTTCAGCTCTTTACATAGACTATTAAGATAATCTAAATTTTCTATTGTAATTTCTGAGCCCAATGCTGGAACAGGGCTCTTTGATGGCTCTTGCTCAGCGGTTGAGATTTCTGTGTCAATTGGTGATTTTAAATTTTCATGGTAAGTTTCTTGGGTTTCTTTTTGATCTGGTTTGGTGTCAATATTTTCAAAAGATCGAAGAGTTTTTTTTTCTTGCTGTTTTATTCGGTTTTTTTCTTCAATCTGGGCTTTTAGACATAGTTGAAGCTCTCTTTGCTGCTCTTCTTTTTTAAGCTTGAGAAGCAAGGCTTCATCTCTTTGTAATGGACCGCCAAAAATGTGACTTCTATTTACATTTGTGAACTCGTAGATTTTTCTTAGATTTTTAGTGTACATAGTAGAGTTTTCTGCATCATCTGAATAGATTTTGGCAGATTGTGGGGTAATGTTTTGCATAGCCAGATTAGTCTATTTAATCTTATATAAAATAAAAATTGAAATATTCACAGTTCTTGCTAGATGAACAATTAAATAATTTAAAATGTTAGATGTCTTTAGCATTAACCAAATATAGTCTTAAAATTATGTTAAATATCAGAAATTCAAAAATATGTATTTTGTAAGTTTGCAAGAAAAGTCCAATTTTTACTTCAATATCAATTTATTTAGATGAGCTGTTCAAAAGTGACTTCAGTTTTTATCCATGTTCGAAGCTGGAAATTATTTTTGCGGAGTTCATTTAATTCTACTTGATGAACATTCTTTAAAGATATGATGCAGATTTTTATGTATGCTTGAATCTACTTTTTCTGGCTTTAATGTGATATATATAATTTATAAGAAATCATTTAAATAATGCTCTCGTTGTGTTTTCCTATTCTATTTTAAGCCTTTGCAATTCTGATTTTACTACTTCTTGATATAACTTGAGGTATGTTCGGCTCTGTAGTCTATCTAGCCTAAACCTCTTGATCGGTTGTCTAGCTGGTTCTCATCATCCTTGCCATATTTTGATCATTATCGGCAGATGATCCGATTTAACTGGGTTGTTTGTGCAGAAAACAAAGTCTATAACTTTACCCATTATATGTCTATCAATCGCGCAGTAATCTAGGCAGAACTTGGAACCACTGGAATATATATGTGTAGATTTATACATTGCAGGATCTCAAATCCCCACTCTCTGCAAGTGAGCTGAATCACTCGTAAAAATTGTTATATATATTTTTTTAAAATATTTTTTTGGTGCTTCTTCAAGAGCTCTGGTATTTCCTAAGTTTCACTACAATTTTTATCCATATTCGAAACTGAATTTATTTTTGTGGATTTCGTTTAATTCTCTTGGTGAATAATCTTTAAAGATATGATACAGATTTTCATGAATGCTGGATCTTCTTTTTTGATTTTAATGCTATATTTATATAACTTATAATTGAAATAATACTTAATGAGTTGCTGAGAATCAAATTGTTCTGCAAGACCTACCTTTTTGTGCCCATGCTCAGACATAGGAATTTATTCATGTGAGGCTCATTTAATTGAGCACCTTAAAGTTAATTCTCAAAATCCACACCAACCTAAACCTCAATTATTCAATTCTTGCTCTGAAACAAAGCAAGCAATATGTGAATATCTGGTGAGAAGGAATTTAGATTTAAGTGTCTACCAGTCAAGAGTAATTGATGCAATTACCCAAAAAATAAGGCAGCTGAAATCTCAACTAGAAGTTGCAATTAATGAAATCCAAAGAGTTATTAACGAAAATGCTCTCTTAATCGAAAAAGTCATTCTGGCTGAAAATTTGCCAAAAAGCGATGAAATTAACAAAATTTTATCTTCACAGCCTGATGAAGCAGTAAAAATTATATCGTCATTTTATTGAATAGATAAAGAAAAATTACCAGATTATGTTCAATTTGAACTTGATCTTCCAGAAGAGAAAAAAGAAATTAATATATTTCGTGATAATACCAAAAAATTATTGAGGGTTAATCTAAATGATCTTTCGCATAAAGAATATGAAATCCCACTAGAGCATAATGCTACTATTTGATTATCCATATGTAAACTCCCAGACAACAATCTTTTCTGCTTTCAAGGAATCAATGCCTATTCGTCACCATCGTTTATGATATATGAAGACAATAGTATTAGATATCTTGCTAGTAGGCCAAATCTCTGTAGATATTCAAGTGCTATTTATTACGAAAATGAAGTATATTCATTTGGAGGAAACAATGACTTTGGATACGTCACAACTCCAGAGAAATACAATATATCAGAAAATAAGTGATATAGCCTACCACAAAATCTCAGTGTAGGCTCATTATCATGCACCGGTTTTTCCTATAAAGATAAAATATTTTTTGCAGGACTTAATCATACGAAAATCTATATTTACCACGTTTCTCAAAATAAATATTCAGAAATACCAATAAATTTAACTCCAAATACAGTTAAGGTTTTGCATTTAATTGGCAATAGATTCTATGTGATTGAAAGCAATTCAAAGATAAACCAAAATACTTAAATAGGTTTATAGTAGATAGACTTGAGTAAATAATTTAAAATTATTTTATATAAATTTTAATGTCTATTTGTTAATCTTTACAATAAGGCTATTGAGAGAAATAATATACGAGATTGATGTCGATGATATACAGAGATGAAAGATTGTTGGGTCTTCTCCATTTTTTGGGCGTCCTGTTTCCCATTTTGTTCAGTTTAAAAATTCTGTTTACTTTATGGATAACAACTCTTATATGATAAATTTTGATTTGGCATCCAAATCTGTTAGGCAATTGAAACAAATATAATCTTAACAGATAAATAATAGGAGTTTAATGAGACGGTTTTAATTGTGGGAAATATATAATAAGTATTATGTTTGCAATTAAACAATTTTGTTTTATAAAGAAATTATTCTTTGACATTTTTTCTCATTATATTTTCTATTATTTAATAAAAGAGCTAAGTAACTATGCAAATTTTCCCTATTCAGGACATTGCATCTGAAATTTAAAGGCAAAAGTTGAGACGCCAGCATATTACATAAAACGAAAAATGAACCAGCATTTCAAGATTACGAGATCAAATTAATTTTATTTTATTTTTATTATAATTGCTTTTAGTTAATAATTAAACTTATGTGGAAAGATTTTAAACTGCATGAACTACGAAAGAAGTTATTTCATTCGGTCGTTCTATATGAAATGATTGTAAATCTATTCTCGAATTTTCCACTTCTTTCACACTTCCACCTTCATTGTTCACAACATTTTTTTTTGAATTAGTTGTACTCTTTTTACAGCATTCTTGGAGCAAATATAGGCACCCACAAATAAACCTAAATCCAAGAAGTATAATCCCAATAATTGCAATTGCATAAATATAATTAGCCCCATAATCTTTTGATTTATTTAAGAAATTGATGCAATAAGCAAAAAAAGCATTCGTTAGAACCCAAAAAACTAGTCATCTGGTTCTGAATGCCTTATAGTCACTTAACCTTTCTCGCTCTTCATTATTTAACTCTTGTGGGCGGTTTCCCCAAGTACAATCATGAAGATTGCAAATGGCGTAGATACTAAAGATATTCACATATGTAGGTGTTACAAACAAAAATAATACTATTCCTTTTAATATTGATAAAATCGCATTATTCAATAAGACATTTATTGAAAACATTCCGACTGTGCAAAATGCTAGAATAACTATAATCGGCTTGGAAAAATTGACATTTATAAAAAACGCAACCATTAAAATGATAGCTCCTATCATATAAAGTCCAAATATACAAGTAATAGCTTTTATTGAGTCTTTTGCTCTACCCGGCTCAACTCCTAATGATATGAGCAAAATAATAATAAGCAATGCATTATATACCAATATGATTGCATTTCCAATTGTAAGCAAATCGTCGCGATCTTGTGAAAAGGTCGAATGAACAGTAACTGCAAACACTAAGAAAAAGGAGCCAACCATTAGCCATGAAAAAACAACATTGATAATATAGTAAATCAATTGGATTGTAAAGAAAAATTTTCTGCACCAAGAGTGTCTTGTCTTATAAATGGATTTAAATCTCGTTATTGAGTCAATCAATGCAAACCAAGATCCATTAATCCATCTTCTTCTTTGTACCATCAATTCTTCAATAGTTGAAGGCACATCAGTTTGCGCAATAGATTTTCTAACGTACCTCAAAATATAGCTAGGCTCACCATCAGCTATTTTTGAAACCAAAGACAAGCATAAGACTCTATCTTCTGCTAAAAATATGTTTGCTTGATATGCTGTCATTAGTTCAGGATGGAAAAATGATTTAAAATAATCTTCCCACAATGGACTACCTTTTAATGCAGTCCATCTATATGCACTGAACGCTCCTGGAAGTACTGATACATATCCAAATAAACTTTCTAGGGCTTTATCGAATGTGTGTGCAAATTTATACTCTACCATTTGAGCAGGAACTACTAAATTGAAACCATTAACATCCATTGGGACGATTTCTCCGCAGCATCCTGCTACTTTGTCATCGTTTTCCATTGCTTCGTATAAATAGTATAAAGAGTTATCAAGAGGTTTCGTGCCTACATCCAGCAGCATTACATATTTAGGCTGAATTAACTGACAAAAGCCTCCGAAGAACCATAAATGAGTATTTAATTTTCTTTTGTTTTTTTGTTTTATACAAAAAATAAGTTGAAGATTTAGCTCATTATCACCATCTTGAACTTTCATTTTTTGCATAAACAAATGGGCAAACTCATCATCTTCAGCTTGGGAAGGTATTTCACATTTTAATACGTTCCCATTGGCCTCTGGAAACCGACCTAAAATTTTTTGTTTATCACAATAATTTATAAAGAATTCACTCTCACTATCATAAGTTTTAAAGAATGCTTCTACGCCATCTACAATTATGATGCAGCCAATTTGTTGAGGCTTAACACCATTTTGTGCAAAGGATTTTAAGTTTGATATGACTCCATTTAAAGTATTTTTTAACTCATCACTTTTCTCATTATACATAGTAATAACAATAAGAAATTCGCACTTAAGTGGTCCTTTTGCTGATGCTATCAGATCACTAAGCACGCTATTCTCTTTGAATCTTGTATCAGGAGCAATAAAGGATAAACCATCAACACTTTTTAATGCTCTATAATTCTTTCCTTCATGCCTGATTGATTCAACAATTTTATTTAGCTTGACTACTTGGTAAATCATATCGGAATTGTCTTCTGGGTGTGAATTAATTAACAATTCGCTTGGCATAACTCGAGGATGCTCACTTATGCGATCAATTGATATGTTTCTTAAGGAACCCTCACTGCTGTGACTTCTCTCCATTTCCATTTTTATAATCTATCTACAATAATTAATTAATTAAAAGCAAAACCATAAATAAATATTTTGATATCTAATGTTTATTTGCACAAACTTCATAATTTAAATAATATTATAAGTCTTATGCAAAAGAATCATAGTTAGAAATTTTAATATTATAAAAAAGTTTTAAATTCAGTGAGAATTTGGATATTTTCTCATATGAGCATGCTAATTTTTTTTGAAAGATTAAAGGCAATATAATGTAAGATCATGTTTTATTAAAATTAGCTAGTTTAAAAGTCTTAAAACAATCAATAATTTATCTTAGAAAAATAAATGAAGTACTTTTAATTTCTTAATATATAAATAGTTAGAGCTTCTATGCAGAGAGATTATTTTTACAATTGCTTTTGCCCAAATACTTTCCTTTTTTATATTAGTAAATAATTCACATGATCAATTTAGCTACTTTGAATAGTTTCAATTGCATAATTACAAAAGTATATTAAAAAACTTAGGAGTTATAACACTCTGTATATTGTATATTTGATAGGAATGCAATAAAATTTATGTGTTTATTACGCATAAGACAAATTTATCCAGCTTCTAAAGCTAATAATAGGATTTGGATTCTTTTTGAATTTTCATAAGAAGCTTCTCTTCAATTTATTTCTTTAATTAATCGCTTTTTCTCTTGATTCAGTCAGAAATTACTTTAACCGTTTGAGATTATGACGTAATCCAAATTTAACATCAATTTTTCTATAATTTTTGACTTTAAAATAAAACTATATTCTTTTAAAAGAGGATTTATCTTATTTTAAAGCATACAATTATCTTTAATATCAATCAATTAACTCGGCTTAGTATTTAATATCCTTATCTATTAGTAAATCATCTATAATTCATTAAGTCATAATTAAGTCATAATTATAGAAGAAATTAAATATGAAGTCTTATTTTTATTAATTTTTTATTTAGACATCTATTTTCTTTCAATGAATTTGTCAGCCAACTTTCTAAATGATTTAATTAATAGGATTCAGATCAATTTTTTCCTCATCGTTCAAGCTTAACTAAAATGGATATATTATTAACCTCAGTAAAGTAGATAAACATTATCATTTAAAATGGATTAATTTAAACTGTTAAAAATTATAACCATACCAAATTTTTGTTTATCAAATTTGCAAGCAAGCGATATTATGATCAAATTTACCAATATTATAAGTTTACTTATGAATTAAATTTTTGATATAATAGGTTCAAATTCCAAAGGGTCAGCCATTATCGACGCAAACTCCTGGAAGTTTTTTTCCAACCATCCTCGGATATCTTGAATTGGCTTATTCAGATGAGTTCTGTTAATTTCATAACCTTCTGGCAAAACTTGCTCAAAAACTATATCTTGATAATTCAAAGTTTGAGCATATGTGCTTGCTCGTCTTTCTGCATCTTCCTCTGTTAAAACATTTGGCTGAACTGATAAATCAATAAAATTCGTACTTGTATCCTCAGCAATTTGTCTATAAATTAATGTCAAAGCTTTTTTACTGCTCCTTTTCGGTCTTTCCCCATTAATCAAAATTGATGAGCCTGTATCTCTTATTGTTTCTCGGTCTTTTGGCTTAATAAATTCTTGAAAAGCAGGAACTTGGTAAATTTCAGGGATTTTCAGTAGCTCTGTAAAATATAGCTCAAGTTCTCGCCTTCTGTGGTCTATAAATTGTGGAGATGTGTTGCCAAAGAACTTTTTGGGAGGGAAATCAAGAAATTGTGAAAATTTAATTAGAGATTCGTAGAGTTTTCGCAGGACAGAGTAACGACGCTTTATAGATCATGTTTCTCCTGTTTGGGTATCTTTGACGAGAAGTATGTACTCGATGTAGTTTTGCTGTTTCTGGTAATCATTTATCGCAATTAAGTATGACATCTTAGGAAAAAGTTTATTAGCATTTGTGTTGGGGGAAGAATGGGCGAAGTAAATAGTAGCCAGTTATAGATGGGAAGAATAAAAATAGCTGATTAATAAAAACATAGAAATAATATATTGGGATAAATCAATTGAATTTTTTCAAAAGCAAATGCATTTTCATATAAATTCAACAAGGTGAATCAAACATTAGCCTAATTAAATTAAAGAAAAATACCATCATATAAGATTCTTTCTTTATTCAAAACCACTTAAATATTTACCCCAGTTAATTTAATTTCGATATTTAAGAATCAATGATAGAATTTTTTCTATTTCATTATTTAAGCTTTAATTAAATTCCAATAATGGGAGCAGCATGTTCATGCTTTAAAGAAACACCACTAGACTCAGAGCAACTTACTATTAAAAAAGAGACTTCAAACCCCCGTTTAAAGCAGGAACAGGGCACTTTTTTCATTGAAATTCCTGCTTATGTGTTCAAACCTGCAGAAATCAACAATTCGAATCTCTTAATTTTGCAATCTGTTCTAAGAGGTTATCTTGATCGTCGTGCAGTTAAGGAAAAAATTAAAGCTATTAGCACTCAAGTAAGGTTAAACTCTGGATACACAACCCAGCCGAGAAATTCCGTTATGGAAATTCATGGAGAACTTCCAAATTATTCAAACACTATAACAGAGGCTATATATAAAAAACTTGAGCCTTTCCAATATGATGCTGAGTTCACTGATAACACTCCAAGAGTCAAAAAAGGTCCAGTTTTGCTTGATAATGGAGCTATTTATATAGGAGAGTGAAGTGATAAATGAGAAAGGCATGGGAAAGGAGTCCAAGTTTGGCCTGATGGATCAAAATATGAAGGATACTGACTACACGATAGAGCTAATGGAAAAGGAAGATTGATACATGGAGATGGAGATGTTTATGAAGGAGACTGAGTTGATGATAAAGCCCATGGCTATGGGGTTTATAAGCACACTGATGGCGCCACTTATAATGGACAATGAAAAGATGATAAGCAGCATGGATTTGGCCTTGAAATATGGCCTGATGGAGCTCGATATGAAGGACAGTACACTTTTGGCAGAAAGGATGGCAAAGGCAAATTCCATTGATCTGATGGAAGCAAATACTATGGCGAATTTAAAGATAATAATATTGATGGGGAAGGGATTTATTCATGGATGGATGGAAGAAGATATGAAGGCACTTGAAAAAACAATAAAATGGACGGATTTGGCACTTTTACGTGGGCTGATGGAAGATGCTATAAAGGAGAGTATGTAGATGATAAAAAGCAAGGCAGGGGATATTTTTCTTGACCTGATGGAAGAAAGTATGAAGGAAGCTGATATAATGGCAAACAACATGGACATGGGGTTTACTCAACTGCTAAGGGGGAGAGAAAAGAAGGGGAATGGAGAGAAGGAAAGAGGCTAAAGTGGGTTGAAAACTAAATATACTCCAAAATTTTGTATTCAATTATAGGTGATTTCTTATTTTATATTAACTTTAAATAGATTTTAGAAAAATCACATTAAAGTGAAAATTATTGTAATAACTTTGCTTTATAATTATTGGCTTGCGCTTTCTTAATAAAATTGCCTACAAAATTAATTTTTTTATATGATTGTTATGAAATATGACAGACTTAATTTTTGTTCCTAAATTAGGACTTATTCCAGGAAGACCAAGCAGCAATGCTCGGCAGCGAATATGAGTAAAACCTCCTACTATATCAAAAAACAATACTAGCTCACTTAGGCAAAGGAGAAATAAATCAGCCACAAAGCAAAGATCTCCATTTACTCAGTTACTCAAAGTAAAATCCCCAAGGCTTCAGTCAGTTAGGTTGGGAAATACCTGAAAAGAAAAGACTTATTCTAGATGAGACGATATTTTATATCAGCCCAACTTACAAAGACCTAGGACTACAGCTACAAAAAGGAGGAAAATTTATGATTCAGGCAGCCAAAAGACTGTAAATGAAATCCCAAGGCATATTAATGTGGATGAAGAAATTTTGAGAAATGAAGAATTAGAATACACCCTACAAGAAATTAAGCCATCTCTTTTGCCTAGACCGATTAGAAATCGGCCTATAACTGCCCCAAAGCCAAATATTGAGGTTCAGTTATAATTTTTTGATAAGTTAATTTTTATTTTACGTTAATCTTGTTTTTGTTTTGCTCCTGTTTTGATGATATAGATAATTAATCCAACCACAAATAGTAGGGAAGCAATAACTAAGTATCCTCCGAGTGGAATTCCTTCGCAGGAATGGCATTTCTTAGGCAAGGGTGTTGTGTAGTTTGCCGAGGTTTTATAATCCCAAGTATCATTTAACAGTTTATGAAGCTTTGTTTCGTTTTCTACAGGGAAATCTCCGAAGTAATAAGAAGTGCTGTTAGCTCGTCTGTAATCTACCAAAATCAGCTGTGGATGCTCATAAGCTTTGAATTTTTCTGCTATATCTGGGAATATATTGATATCAAGATAAGAAAACTGGAACCTGAAATCCTTTGCTTTTCTCATTCCCCAAGCCAAAGCTCTCATATGACCTACATATCTGCCAGTCTGAGTTTGGTTATTTAAATCTATAGCAGCAAGTGCAAATACTTTACCTTTAAGCCATGGCATGACTTCTTTTTCTATGCTTCTTGTAAAATTAAAGACCATCCCATACTTGTATTTTTCAACAAAATCCTTTAACGAATCTCTATCAAAATTTGTAATATTGTAGTCATAAGCATCATCAATCCCATGTTGCTTTACAGCTGGCAGCTCAGTCCATTCAACTCTAGCATGTTTAAATAAACCTTCTGCTTGGGATTTTCCAAAATAAGTATGTGTATGTTGCATTTCCCTAGCAAGCTGCTCAAATTCAATATCTTGAGGCTTTCTAACCCCTGAGAGAAATTCTGGAAAAGTCCAAAGCATAAAGGCATTTTTGAATTTTCGGAATCTTCGTAAATGTTCTGTTGAGGAAACTGGCAATATTTGAGGCATAGAAATCTTTTGGCCGAACTCAACAAAATCATCATAAGATAAGTCCCAATTAAACTCTTTTACTAAGCCTCGAGAAACATAAGTAGCATTAGGAAACTTTGTGATTTTAAGCCGTTCGCAAGTTTCTAAATGCTCTAAACAGTTGAATAAGCTGAATGTTAGCTTTCCTGTGACTTCAGACTGAGAAGCATTTAAAAATTCTTGCTCGATTTTTCCAGAAGGGTTGTTTGTATATAGAATAAGCCAATCTTTTGGAGAGGTGTTTCTATATGGATAAGAATGATTAGTTGAATTGAGGACAATATACTCAGCGCTGCATGCTATAATTAACACGTAAGCTAATATCATTTTTATTAATTTCAATATGGATACCTTTAAGCAGGGAGAGAAGCTCTATGAAAGAAAGTGGCTAAGTTTATTGTGCCTTCAATCTCACTAATTTATTGCAGAGTTAAGCATTATTATATGCTGATGCATTTAAAACTCGAATTTCGGTATTGGCTAAGGAGAACTCAGTCAGTTATATATGCATATAGGCTTATTTAAAGTCTAAAAATATTTTAAAATTATTAAAACCCCAATTGGATAAAAAATATTAATATGATTTCTAACAATTTTTAGAAGTTAAGGCTAAAGTAATTTTACAGATAATCCAAAATAATTATAATTTATTAAACTTATCTTGCTTTGCCGCACTTCAAGCTAATGGAATTCGAAGTAAAGATGACAATTAATTTTTAAAACACTTGGAAATGAAACAAAAGCTTCTTTAAATTTATATATATGCATACTAATAAAAATCTAATATTTAGGCATTTATTCTAATAAAAAAGCTGAATTTATTGATTTAGCACTAAAAAACTAAAATAACGAGTTAGGAGATCATCTTTCTATACAATAATTGTTTATTGTTGCTTAAGAGTATCTATGTTCTACAGCCTTAATACAAATTAAATTTTTTTGGTTTATAGAACTGTGATATTTTTTAACAATAAAATTTTACTATTAAAAAAAATATTGGCTTATAATATTTATATTGATGGATAGAATGAATGAAACTTGGGGTATGGCACAGTGGCCACAATTTGTACGCTGCACGCAAAGTCAGCCATATGATTATCCTGATAGCTTTATGAATACAGATCCTGAAAATTGAACTGAAGGTCATCAATCTGCAGTCCAAAGAGTAAGAAGGATTTATGAATGTGGCGAAATTACATTGTTTACAATCCAAGACTATACCCAGCCAAAACAATTTCTTGAAGTTGATGAATTTATGTTGGTTGAAACTGAAACTACTGAAGAAGTTAAACCCAAAAAATATAAAATATATGCGAAATTTAGTTATATGATAGCACTCTGAGAAGGAGTGGAATGAAATCCATCAATTCAAAGACTTATTTTCGATTCTTTCTGAAGGTTTGGCCACGATGAAGGAGAAAATAACTCAATTGTTGCCAGATGGGCCAAATTTGGAAAAGAGAATACAGCAATACCATCTCCTAAAAAAGATTATCTACGATATTCGCTAATTAGAGCATCTAATCATGCAAAGATGCAAGTATTAAAGGGGAAGTATCCTGGAAAACAAATTCATAAATTTAATAAGGATGATGAAGATTACGAGAAAACATGGGATGAATTAAGGAAGTTCACTAAAAGTGATATTAAGTATATGATAGAAAGATCACTTCCTAAACAAAAAACTTATAACAACTTATTTTGCAATAATTATTTTGAGCCAAAAATTGAAAGAAAATGATGGTATTATTATATCTGCCATCTTTTTGCTAAACTTGATAAAGAATTAGAATCTAACTCCTTTTTTAACAATGAGTTATGGGAATTTGCTCAATTTGACCAGACTATTATTAATGACCTTTGTGCTAAGGAGAAATTCGATTTTTCTTGCTGTGGCCAACCATCAAAACATACAGTTGATTGCTTCAAGCTGTGGATTCTATTAAAAATCTATTTAATTCATCACATGATAGAAGAAATAGGCAGAGAGCCTTGGCATCCTGATGATGTTGCAAGCCAATATATAAAATTGGATAATGATGATAATGTGTCAAAATTTGAGAAGAAACTGACATGTATGATTAAGATACCTCTCCAAGAGGATGAAATCTCTATAGATTACTCAGAATTGATTAATACTTCGAATTCAGGAATTGAAGAAAAAATTGAAGAAGGATTTGCAAATCCTGATTTCGACCAGATTTATTTTATTAATTAACTGTTCGAGCGAATAAACGTAATAATTATGATTTTATAAATTATTTATCAAAAGGCCTTCTGGCCAAATAACCGAATAATAAGTTATAATGTAGGTTGATATTCATAAGTCAAAAAAAATACTTATGCGCTTCCTCAAAATTAATTTATTATTCAATCATATCTAAGCTCTTGAGCTTTATTTCTAATAATATGGTGATCAATTCAAAAGCATTCTATTAAATAGTATTTATTAGATTAATGTGTCTACGCAAGTTAATCAGGCTATTTGTTATCCATTTGTGACTTTTTAGCACATAACTTAATAGAGATAAATCTTTTAATATATCAACATTTGAATTTTAAGTAATAAATAATCAAAAAGTATTCCTAATATCTCAATCTGCTCAACCTAATTAGCCATGATAAAGTAAAAGTTCTGAATTTGAATCTATCTAAAAGATAGTTATTTAATTCCTCTCACAAAATCAGTTAAAAATGAATTATAACCTTCATAGCTATTCTTCCTTGAGAGATACCTAAAAAGTAACTCTTGAATTTGATTGCTTTGATTTCTTATTTAAAGATCATAAATTAACGAATCGAAATCTTCTTTTATTCAATAAATTGGCTTATTTTAAAATATCCACAATAGAAGCTCTGTAATATTTTGCAATACTTTATTCAATTCCCCTATTCTTTTGGCCTCATCTTCAGCTTTCTTTAATTTTATTCATCTAGTTTATTGCAATGGTCTATCCTAGGCTCAAAAAATAATCTCAAATGCCCATCTTTTTCATTTAAAACCACCCTTTTTAAAATCAGGGGTACCCACAGGCATTTTTTCTATACCCTTTTAAAAATCATGGGGGTCTGTAATTTATTTTTTCATTATTTAAGCCAAGCCGAAAATGGTTTATAATAAAAATCAGAATATGAGAGAAGTTATATCAATTCACGTCGGACAAGCAGGCATTCAAGTCGGAAACGCTTGTTGGGAACTTTACTGTTTAGAGCACGGCATTCAGCCAGACGGACAAATGCCAAGTGACAAAACCATCGGAGGAGGAGATGATGCCTTTAACACTTTCTTCAGCGAAACTGGTGCTGGCAAGCACGTTCCTCGTGCAGTCTTCTTAGACTTAGAACCAACTGTTATTGATGAAGTCAGAACAGGTACCTACCGTCAACTTTTCCACCCAGAGCAGCTCATTTCAGGCAAGGAAGACGCCGCAAACAACTTCGCCCGTGGGCATTACACGATTGGTAAAGAAATTGTTGACCTCTGCTTGGACAGAATCAGAAAACTCGCTGATAACTGCACTGGACTTCAAGGTTTCTTAGTTTTCAACTCAGTCGGTGGTGGTACAGGTTCAGGTCTCGGTTCATTGCTTCTTGAAAGACTTTCAGTCGATTACGGCAAGAAATCAAAACTTGGCTTCACCGTTTACCCATCTCCTCAAGTTTCAACTGCAGTCGTCGAGCCATACAACTCAGTTTTATCAACCCACTCCCTTCTTGAGCACACTGATGTTGCCGTTATGCTTGATAACGAAGCAATTTATGACATCTGCAGAAGACAACTCGATATTGAGAGACCAACTTATACGAATTTGAACAGACTTATTGCTCAGGTCATTTCTTCATTGACTGCTTCACTTAGATTTGATGGTGCCTTGAACGTCGATGTCACTGAATTCCAGACTAACTTGGTGCCTTACCCAAGAATTCACTTCATGCTTTCTTCATATGCTCCAATCATTTCTGCTGAGAAGGCTTATCATGAACAACTCTCTGTGGCAGAAATCACCAACAGTGCTTTTGAACCAGCTTCTATGATGGCCAAGTGTGATCCTAGACACGGGAAATATATGGCCTGCTGCATGATGTACAGAGGAGATGTAGTTCCTAAAGATGTCAATGCAGCTGTTGCTACCATTAAGACCAAGAGAACCATTCAGTTCGTAGATTGGTGCCCAACTGGATTCAAATGTGGAATCAACTATCAACCACCAACTGTTGTCCCAGGTGGTGACTTAGCTAAAGTTATGAGAGCTGTTTGCATGATCAGCAACTCAACTGCTATTGCTGAAGTTTTCTCTAGAATTGACCATAAGTTCGATTTAATGTATGCTAAAAGAGCTTTCGTCCATTGGTATGTCGGAGAAGGTATGGAAGAAGGAGAATTCTCTGAAGCAAGAGAAGATTTAGCTGCCCTCGAAAAGGATTATGAAGAAGTTGGTATCGAAACTGCTGAAGCTGAAGGAGAAGAAGAGGGTTACGGAGAAGAACTCTAAGTAACATAATCAATTTGAAACATTTTCATAAATTGAGTCATTTAATCTGAGCTCTGATTTATTTAAAATATAAAATCTAATTAAAGACTAGACTTCATTATTACTTGCGGTAAGAATATTTTAATAATTCCTTAGCCTACTTAAAGTAGCCAATTTCATATATATCATTTAAATTAGTAAATTTTGAGACTTGGCTTATGAACTTTTCACAAAATTTATATAAATGACTTTTCGTTAAAATTTAGTTTTATATTATTGGTGTTATCATCAGTTTTTATTAGCAAATATTGCATTTAATTACCAAATGAAGAGTTGCGCCTTCCATAATATTATAAAAAGCCAGACTATTTCCACTTTCTACTAAACTTCCAGCAAACACAAGTCTTTGCTGATCTACAGGCAAGCCTTCATGTTCTTCAATCAAAGCCTTAAGCCTATCAACCATATCTAAAGGATTAACATTAAGAGTAATTTTTGTGCCTCTCAGAGTCATAACAAAAACTTGCATCCCTCCTCTAAGTCTCAAGACTAGATGAAGTGTGGATTCCTTCTGAATATTATAATCAGCCAATGTCCTCCCATATTCCAATTGCTTCCCAGCAAAAATAAGTCGTTGCTGGTCTGGAGGAATCCCTTCCTTATCTTGAATCTTTGCTTTCACATTATCAATAGTATCCGACGATTCCACATCCAGTGTAATTGTTTTCCCAGTCAACGTTTTTACAAAAATTTGCATATTTTATTCCTCTTTACCCAATTTATTTCCTAAATATTCAGGTCGTCCTTATCTTGTAGCATATTTAAATTAACTCACAATTTCATTGTCTATTTCTTAAGACCCCTCTAAATTTTTCAAAATCCTATTCACACACATTTTATTTCTCATTTTAATCCATCCACTATAAATGCTCAAGAACGTGGCTGCAAAAGGCCTTATAGGCAAGAGGTCTTCTTTAGGTCGAAGTGAAGCTCTCAGAGACATCGGCATGAAAGAGCATGTTCATCGACTTTTCGACAGATCTTCAGCTTATACAAGAATTCCAGGCTCTTTTGTGGAAGGGCTTAAGAAATGCTCACACATCTTAGAAATGCAAATCCCAATAAAACGTGACGACGGTTCTATTGATATTTTTGAAGGCTTCAGAGCTCACCACTCCATCCACGCTTTACCACTTAAAGGAGGAATCAGATTCACCCCTGGACTTAAGCTAGAAGATGTGGAAGCTGTTGCAGCACTCATGACATTGAAGATGGCTGTTGTGGACATTCCTTATGGAGGAGCCCACGGAGGAGTTTCAGTTGATCCATCTAAATTAAGCAAATCAGAGCTTGAACAGCTGACTAGAAATTATGCCAGAGAACTGACCAAGTCTGGCTTCATGGGACCATCAATTGATGTGGCTGGCCCTGATATTGGAACTGATTCTACAACAATGGCATGGGTTATGGACGAGTACTCAAAATTGGCTCCTAATGATACGGAGCTCCTTGCTGTCGTCACTGGAAAACCAGAAGCATCTGGAGGTATTGCTGGAAGAGTGGAAGCCACTGGTCGCGGATTTTATTATGCTCTCCACCAATTCTTGTCTGATTTAGAATTGACTGAGTCATTAGGCCTTACAAATAACTTGGATAACAAATCATATATAATCCAAGGCTTTGGAAATGTAGGTTACTATATTGCTAAATTTGTGACGGAAAACGCCAAAGGCAAAATAGTAGGAATTTTGGAAAAGGATGGTGGCACTTATAACCCTGAAGGACTTGACGTAAAAGCTTTAAAGAAGCACTTTGACAAACATCATACACTTAAAGGATTTGATGGTGGAGACACATATTCATACGCAGAAGATATTTTATCAAAAGAATGCGACATCTTAGTACCAGCAGCTATTGAAAAAACTATTAACTCAGAAAACATGCACCTCTTAAAATGCAAAATTGTTGCTGAAGCCGCAAATATGCCAATCACACTTAAAGCTGAAGAATATTTGCTTAACCACGGAGTCGCTATTTTGCCTGACATTTTAATGAACACTGGAGGAGTCATTACTTCATACTTCGAGTATGTAAAGAACATTGGCCACATTAGTCCAGGAAAATTAACAAAGAGATGGGAAATGAGGTCAAACGAAGCTATATTGAAGTTCATTGCAGGGCTACTGGAAACTGACCTCACACATGGAGAGCTTCATGTTGCTTCAGATTTGGATATTGTGAATAACGCTTTGGAAGATCTTATGACTAACTCTGTCAAACTTACCCAGAAAACTGCTAATAGATTCGCTATTAACTATAGAGACGCAGCTTATGTGAATGCCATCAATAGAATATATGAAAATTTAAGATATAGCAGCTACTATGCAGCTTAAATAATAGCTAAAATTTATTTATAAGAATTTATGATTATTAGAGATTTTAATTGGAAAAATTAGTTTTCTTTAGAATTCTGCTCAGTTCTTACATATTTTGATGGGGCTTGTAAAGATCTCATTTTAGAATGATGATCTCGACTAAATCTTGGCAAGCTCAGATGAAATCATCATCCATTCAGCATCTTCCTATAACTCCAGAAGCACAAATCATATACAAAAACTCTCAAAGTTCTCTTACTGAACAAGTTAAAATAATGCAGCTAAGCATCAACCGACTTGAGTCTGAAAAAGATTCTTTGTCATGCAAAGTTCTAGATCTAAAGCAGCTTCTACAAAGAATTTCAATTGAGCAGCAGCGGGAAGCTGCCAGAAATCAAAGAATTACACAAAACCTTAACCAAAAAATCAACAGATTAGAAAAATCTTTAGAAATTTCAAGAGAAAACGGAAGCCATCTGCATCAGATAAAAAGCTTTTGGGAAGAATTTATTGAGTAAGCTTAAAAGATTATTAATATTATATAATGTCATATATATACTTTTTTTCCTCTTCTTTGATTATATGCTTATGAGCTCTTGCTGTAATTTTTTCAAAATTTGGAGTAGATATATGGGTTTTGGGAAGAATCATATTATAAGCTTTTACAACTTTATCTTGATTTATAGTGTCAACTTTATATTTTTCGGGAGAAAAACGATCCCCGACTGCTTTGCTCATATCATAAGCACCAATGTTAGCTTTTTGCTTGATGATTTTATCAGAAAATATATAAGGAGATGGGGTTAGAGACTTTTGAGACTCTTTTCTTGGTGAAATTTTACTAAAATCGACACTTGGGGAGCTTTTATACTTGGAAAAAAGTTTAGGGAAATTGACTGTTTCGAAACGGGCTTCAATTTGCGAAGATGATGTGTATTTTCTTGGTAATTGTTTGTCAAAAGACAGAGAGGCTCTTGAAGACCAAGAAGAATCTAGGGTATTTTCTTCAGTACTCTTTTGCTTTATTTTTCTCCTCAAAGCATTAAAATCTATATAGCTGATTTCTGAATTTAAAGTATTTTTCCTTTTTGCAGGATAGTGGCAGGTAAAATCTTCGGTGTCAACACAGGTTGGGATATAGATTTTTTGATTTCTGGTTAAGCCAGAAACTGACCTGAGTATTGACACTTCAGGCACTCGAGGCAAAAGATAATTGATTCTTGGATTATATTTGGTAGAAGGAGGAGATTCAAGATTTGATGGTTTCTATATACATTTTACATTTATTTTTTCTAATTTCTCTCGTGATGGAGATAAAAAGCATGAAGAGTGCCTGCTATGGGCTTTACCAATTTTCTCTAATAAATCTATTTCTTTTTGAACTTTTTGCAATTCTTTTTCCACATCTTCAGTACTAATTTGTTTCAACAGTGGAGGTGGCTCACTTTTTTCCCTTGTACAGTAATTTTTATTCGCCAAATCATACGCTTTTCCAAGCCTGGAGAATTTCTTTGGGCTGATGAAGCTCATTTTTCTAATATCACAATTAAAATCCTAATATAGTTTATATTTAAACTCTATGATGATGAGAAGACCATCCTGGATCAGTTACATTAATTTCAATCCCAGGGAGCAGCTCTCTAATTCTTGCCTCAAAAGCACTATTATTTATAGGTTCTACCTTTCCATCAAATCGTACCCAAATTTCATATTTCGTGACTTTTCCTTTATCAACAATCCTTATTCCTGTTATTTGTTCTGGCAGATAAAACGATTCTCCGATTAAAGCATAGACAAGACGGGTCCAAATATTTTTTATTTCTTCACGATTATATGGTCTTTTGAAAGAAAAATCTGAGCCGAATTTATTTACTTCGTTTTCCCAAGCTGGAATGATAGCTTCTTCAAAAATCCCAATAGCTTCTATAGGCTGGGTCATCCCTTCGAAGTTTTTTTGCATGTTGCTTTCTTCGGTAAAGAGATTAGAAGGATCAGCATGAGGAAGATTAGACCAGTGTTGCCAAAATGATCAGAGAGTGTCGAACTTACCGATACCTTTCATGTTCTCAAGAAAATTTGCAGTGTTTCTGGTGTCCCACATTTCCCACAGAACCCATGTTCTTTGAAGAGGATACTTGCTTGAAGCTTCCATCTTTATAAAGATTCTAGTTTCATATATTGCCACCATGAGCATCAGTCATATCTGTCAGGTATTTTCAAAGGAAAAATTTTGAAAGAAAAAGAAAAAGTTTGGTAATTTTTTTAAATATATTTTTAAAAATAAAAGAGTGATAATTATTAATCCTGGATAATTTATATATAGACAACGGACTTTTAAAAATAATTTTGATAATTTGCCAAGTTAATTTAACTATTTTTCCTTGTAGATTTAATTTGCACTAATTAACTAATGAGTTTTTCAAAATGTTTCTATGCAAAGATAAAATCATTACTCAGCGCATATATTGCTAAATTGGTTAGATCATTATCTATTACTCTGATTTATTTATTTTTGTTAAGTTGCACATATTTTCATTTAATTCAAAACCATTAAAATTGCACCATTGTTTTTTTAGAGCTGGATACTTACATCAGATTAATTAAAATTAAAATGGAAGGGAAAATTGTTGATATGGTCAATGAAATTTGCAAAGCAGAAAGCGAGTATGGCTCTTGAACGCTAATGCATCGGTTTTCTCTTTGCAATAAATGAATCAAAATAGTAGGATACTCTGATTTAGAAGGTCTTGCATGAATTTATGTATGGATGAGGTATTCAGAATTGCGAAAATTAGATTGGCAAAGAAAATACAACACAAGACCTTCAGAATTAGCTGCAAGTCAGAAAAATTTAACTTATACTGTAACAGAATTAATTGCGAAAGCCAGCAAACAAGGATTTATATCGCCCGTATGAATATTACGAAGTATTTTAGGAAGTTTTGGAAGAGGAGGTGACCATGGACAGAGGATTCGTGACCAAATCTTAGAAATAATGCACAAGCATAGAATTGGCGAAACTTATGGCACATATCTTGAACAATGGCATCAAAAATTGCATAACAATACAACTCCAGATGATATCGGAATTTGTGAGGCGACCATAGCATATTGGGAAACGAATAACATGAATAAATACTGAGAAGTTTTACATAGCCATGGGATCTCTAGAGAAAGATTAGCGTCTTTTGAAAGACCCATCACAACTCAACCTAACTATACTCCTCATTTAATTAATGATTTCAGAGATTTCTTGAAGACTTTAAAATCAGTCCACTCAGGAGCTGATTTAATTACAAGTATAGAGCATGCCAGACATTGCTTTACTCCATTTATGCACCAAAAAGTAGATGATGTTATCAGAAATCTCCACCATTGGGACACGATAAGTCAAATTGAGCGAGCAATATGGGCAAGGCTTGAAATTAATTATCATGCAAATAAAGGAAATACTTATCAATATAGAGAGCTTTTATATGTGGACTTAAGCTTAGATCTATACATTAGACAACTCGTGGAATCAATTGTTCATAGAAATATGGCTCCGAGGCATTATATTAGAGAGCTAAATCTGCTTTTGGATAATGCTCTGATTACAACTGAGGATAAAGAATTAAGTATTGCTGTAAGTGATTGGAAATCGCTCACAAAAAGATATGTAAATAATGTAGAAGGAAATCGTGAAATCGCATTAGTGCTGAAATCAGCAGCGGACAGAATTGGTAGGATTATAGGGGTTGCTGTAGATAACTATAATAGCTTATTTCAGCCTAAAGCAAAAATAATTGGTGAGAGGTGCAAGATTGAAAAAGATTTTGTTGATTTTTTTACTGAAGAATTAATTAGAGGATCATGCTTTTTTGCTCCATCAATGATTTTGAGGAAGCTGGATGCACAGTTCAGAGGTATTGCAAAGCTCAAACCTTGGCAAATAATTAGTCCCGTTTCTAAAATCCAAGGAAAACTCCTAAAAGTCGAATTTCTCCATGATGTGGCTTATAACGTTTATAATGAGCCTACCATTATCTTATCGAAAAAAACATTCGGAGAAGAAGAAATTCCTGAAGGAGTTCTTGGAGTAATCTCTTGTACAGAGATTGATGGCCTTGCACATGTTTCTGTAAGAGCCAGAAATCAAAAAAAATTGTTAGCTGTTTGTTTTAACGAGGAGGAAATAAAAAATATAGAAAAATATATCGATCAGTGGATAAGTGTAAATTCTCAAGGAGGGATAATTATAGTTAAGCTAACACAAGAAGAAAGATCTGAAACAGAAGAAAATGAAACAAATGAAGCTCAGCAAATTAAAAGACCAGAACCATTAGAATCTATTGCTATATATTCCGATCAGTTTAATGAAACAAAAGTTGGTGCAAAAGCCAATAATTGTCAAATTTTGAAGCAAAACCTTCCTGAGCATTTTGGAGTCCCAAGACAAGTTGCAATCCCTTATGGAGGGTGTGAGCATGTGATTTCTCATATGATAAACGAAGATAAAAATAATAAATATAGGGAGCTAATAGGAAGGCTTGAAGAAATGGAACATAATAAAGAAATAGTAGAAGTTTTAAATGAAATAAAGCAAGTTATTTTAGATCTAGAGATGCCTGAACAAGAAAAAAATGAAATTCAAGAAAAATTAGAAAGTATTGGTATAGCTAAAGATGACTGGGAAGCAGCGTTCCTTGCAATTAAAAAAGTGTGGGCGAGTAAGTTCAATGAAAGAGCTTATTTAAGCACTTCAAAACTAAGAATCCCATTAAATGATATCGTTATGTCTGTACTTTGCCAAGAAGTGATAGAAGGAGAATATGCATTTGTTTTACACACAAAAGACCCTTTTACTAATGATTCTTCTCATATTTACGGAGAACTAGTCCATGGGCTTGGTGAAACCCTAGTTGGAGCTTATGATGGCCGTGCATTTTCGTTTATAGTAAGCAAAAATAATGGAGAATATCAAATTGAAAGCTTCCCAAATAAATCAGTTGCACTAAAAGGGTCAGGATTTATATTTAGATCTGACTCAAACTCTGAAGACTTGCCTGAATTTGCTGGAGCTGGACTTTTTGACAGCATAATTATGAAAGAAACTGAAGAAGAAATAGTGTCTTATGCTGATGAAAGAATTTATACAGATTTTGGATTCTGCAAAGATATTATTTTCAAATTGAAAGAAATCGGAATTTTGGTAGAAAATATATTTAATGGTGCGCCACAGGATATTGAAGGAGTCATAAAAGGGGGGAAAATATTTGTAGTTCAGTCAAGGCCTCAAATTTAAAATAAACTAGTAATTAGGTTCGCAAATAAAATCAGAAATTATTAAGTATCTGAAGAATTGGAGATGATTATACTAAAATATTAATTTTGGTTTTTTTGAGCTTTGTATAAAAAGCAATAGTAAAGCCAGCTTCTACTCTTTTCAAGTTTGCTTTGATTTTATTCTTCTTCACTTCAGTAGAACAAAATTTTTGAATAAAATATATTAAAATTCTAAAATATCTCTTACAAATGAAGAATAAAAAATTAAAGGCTCTTTACATTTTGGGAATAATGAGCTTAAATGTGTATATTCTTCGTTTAAATATGAAATAGACCCGGATATTGACTTTACTAGCCTATATAGGATATTTAAATTTGGTCTAATAGATACTAATTCAATGTTATGTTGAAGATGATTTCTTATTCATTATGTTAAGATTTTTGTTAATGGGAGGTCTTTTATACTCAAAGATATCATCTCCTTGCGATTTCATTGAGCTGATAACTGCTCTATCAACAAACTTCGTAAATCCAATTTTATCTTTGACTCCTTTTAAGTGAAGAAATGCATATTCTCCTGGAGTGATAGCAATCTTTTTCCTTACTTCATCACGAATGAACTTATCACCGTCTAGAATTGCTTCTTTAAGTTTAACTTCGTCAATTTTTTTCATTTTTTCAAGCTTCGGAACGAGGCTTTCAGGGTCTACCTCCTTATAATTTGTTGAGAACATTTCACGATTTTTTCTAGTTTTACTTACTTGCTTGTAAACTAGATAAGCTGCAATAAATACTAAAGAACCTGTTATGATCAATGCTTTTTGGGGCTTGAACACTTTATTGTCACCTATATAAGGGTATCGATACACACTTTTATAAAATCTCTTACTAAAATTTAGCATTTATTATAATAAAATAGGAAATTTAAGATTGTGTGAAAGATGACCAATTTAGCCTTGAATATTTCATATAATATAATGAAAATATATATCAATGAAGGTATATCCTATTTATTTTAAAATAAAACTTGTATTATTGGGCGAAGTAATGCAATAATTAATTAATAATTTAGTAATTTTATATTGAGCATTAATTAGTGAATATTTTAAGATTTAGTAGGCTTTTGAAATGTATCATACATATAGTGAGACAAAAATTATGCAAGCTTCTATATATTTTTTCGCTTAAGCCTTTTTATATTTTCGAAACTTCCAGGGAGAATCTTAATAAATCTAAAAATGGGTAGCGGACAGCACAAATCAGCATCAGCCGTTAGCTCTTATAGTGTAAAAGCTAGACAAATGCCACCTAGTAAATTCTAAATCAGATCCTAATCAAAAGCTTCCTCCTGAAGTTCTAGAAGGATTTGGCAGAGTGCTCAAATCTCAAGCAGAGCGAGTAAAAGGCTCTAACCGTAAAAAGCCAGAGTTAGCTCCAATCACTCAAGAGAAAAAGCCTAATCAAGACAATAATTCCAATGCAAATCCAGAAGTCAAAACCCCTCCTGCTGTTGTGCCTGCTGTAGTTATAGAAAACAATAAACCTGAAGAACCTGAACAGGAGCAGGTATTCCAAATTGACCAAAATCAAATAGAAGAGCCAGAAGAGTTCAAAGAAGTCCCCGTAGGCTTCCCTGATGGTAGAAAATCGCCTGAAGCCCCTTCAATTGACGTTGAAGAAGAAGTTGAAATGAAAATTGACCCAAATACTCTAAAAGAGCAAAGAGAAGCAAAGGAAAGAGAAGCATATTTAGATGCTGAAAAGATTGCTAATGATTTAAGGAAAGCAGAAGAGGAGGAAATTATAAAGCAGAAAACTGTTATGGGTAGCATGGAAGGGCAGGCTAAAAGCATTTTAGATAAGTACAGATAAAGCTGGGAAGGATGTTTATTGATACTTAAGAGTAATGGAAATAATTTATAGTGATTATTGAGATAAAAATATGGATGAAAACACTTTTTACACTCAGCTCCAGTAGAAATTGTGAGAGGTGTTATAAGAATTGGCAAAATGTGTCGTGGATGCCTTTGCTATCTATGATGATATCGCCAAATATCATTTCCAACGCAATACTGATCAAGAAGGAGACTTATTAAAATATCTCAAATTACATTGTATTTTTTTCTAACATACAATGTAAGATATTGATCGGCTAGTTGAGTCATGGATGCCATTGCGATCTATGAATTATGAGCCCATACATCTCAAAATTAAGCTTCTATGCATTAAATATAAAGAATAAACTAATTATAAATGGCAAAAGATCTACTTAATCAGCTTTTCGATTGTAAAGACCGACTTGTGGAAGAGTCATTAAAAGGATTCGAAGAGTCCAAGCTCTTTCGTAGACTTATAGCAGGAACAATCATGAATAAGTACGCATATAATAATGGAAAGAAACACCCCAGAGAGTTTTCAATCTCTCCTGACTTGAAATATTTTCAATGAAAAATTGAAAATTCTAATCGAAAACTTCGCAGATTTCCAATTAACGACATAAACACTGTAATAGTAGGGAATTCTGAGTTTTCTTGCAAGGTATCATCAGTAAATTTAAAAATTGACTCAGAAAATCTTTGCTTCACTATTAAATTGAAGCAGAGAAATGTTGATATTGTGGCACCTTCAGATCGTGAGCGCGATATGTGGGTAAGAGGAATTTGCTTGCTTATAGGAAGTGACGAAATGGCAAGTGAAAAGACCATAAAAGCACTAGATGAAGAAATAAATGACATAAAAAGCAACCTTTTAAAAAAATCTAAAAGTGAAGTCCACTTCGAAGGTGCAGCCATTGAAAATTCAAGCGACGAAGGGTATATAGAAAGCGAAGATACCAAAAAATTTAAAAATAAAATAAAATCATTAGAGCAAGAACGCCAAATTCTGAATGAACAAATCAAGCAATTGAGCGAAGAAATTGATCAGAAAGCTAGTGAAGACCAAAGCAAGAAGAAACAAATGGGACAAAGAGATAAGCAAATAAAAGAATATGAAAATCAAATTGAAATCTTAAAGGCCCAATGTGACTCAGCAGAAAAAGATTATACGCAGAGGACTGTTTCTATTGAAGAAAAACTGACACAAAAAGATACTGCGCTGATGAGTCTGCAAGCAGAATATGAGGAATTTAAAAAACAAATTAAGGATTCTTTTAATAAAACCCTTGTACAGAAAGTGCAACAGTATAGAGAATCAAAAGAAGTTTTATGCTCTTATGTGGCATATTTAAAACAAAGGCTCGATAGTATTGAAAAAGAGGTTTCCCTTTGGCAAGCAGTTGTTCATACACATGTGCTTCCTGTTTTTCAAGCAAAGAAGCCAGGCAGGATGCCTCAGTTTAAAGAAGTCCTTTCTTTTGCACTTGATATTATGGAAAGAAAACTAGACACTGATAGATCCCAGACCCAATTTATTTCTTTATTAAACGAAGCAAGAAAAAATGTTAAATCAAGTTAATTTAATTCATTACATTAGATTTATTTCTTTTTCTGTACATTTTTTCTCTTTTTAAATACTTTTTCTGTTATTTGTATTAAATTTCCATCAATTAATTTGCATTTATCAATTATTTCGTCGAAAGTGCGGCACAAAAAATTTTCCAGGAGAATTTTTTTAACTCTTTCAGAGTCTGCGACAATGTTGAGTTTTTTTAAGCAAAATTGGCACTCTTCATATGTTTTACACGAAATCAAACCTATCAACTGCTTTTTTCTTCCTTCATAGCATTTTTCCCACAAATCCAGTGCTTTATTTAAATACTCATATTTTTCAACAAACATCAGCTTGGACTTTATCAGCATTTCAGGGATATTTAATTTATTCATAAGCATATAGATTTGTATTTCCCCTTTTGCAAATGGATCTAAATAGTTCCAAAGGCTTACAAGCTCGCTTTCACACATTCACATGCCTAGAGAACTGATATATTCAAATAATTCGCTTTTAGTTACAGATGCATTAAGTGATTTATGCAGATCTTTTTTTTCTCCTGTCATCGATTGTGCTAGCCTTATTAAAAAAATTTCAAGCGAGGTTGACTCTTCGAGGGTTTCTGTGTTAATAAAAATAAGACTATTGAATATCTCAAACTCTTTAGTTTTGTCTTTGCAAAAAATAGTTTGTGTGCATTTGATAGCGTCTTTTAAAGAAAATTGGTCAGCTTTGTCTAGCCTACAAGATCTTATAATATTGAATATGTCTTTGATGTAGGAATTTTCAGCATCAGAAAGCTTTGGACTTGAAAATATTAGTCTTCGGTAGAATTTAGCTCAGTTTTTTTGGTTTGCTAAGAGCTGGTAGCATAAGCCAGAAGTATGGGAAATAAGCTTTTGATCTATTGGAAACTTCTTGATCAAATTCATTGCAAGGATTTCATCAAATTTACAAGCTGAATTTAACTCATATAAGATAGACTCGCACAGCTCTATTGCATCTGCATCATTTATGATTTTCAGTTCTTGACCAGCTTTTGAAGCGATTCTACTGATATAGTTATCATAGACTATTGGAAAATCGTGCTCTGGTAATATATTATGCAGCTGAGGCAGGCTTCAATCAGTTTGTATCTCAATTTCACAGCTTTTCGCTCTCCCCAATCAGCTTGTATGAGCCTTAACTAATCCAGTAAGACTGCTTAAAATTTTTAATTGTGAGCTATTTTCCTCTTCAATTTCGGCTGTAAAATTTCCAAGTCCTTTAATCATTTTTCCCATCCTCAGCAGTGTATATTCCCTAGTATCAAACTCATTCAATTTTTTTATAGTATTTTCTTTTTCATCGATAATTTGTGTCAAATTATAAATTTCTTCCTTCAATGAATCAATTCGGTGTTTAAGCTTTTCTTCGTCTCTTTGAGCATCAGATTGATGGTTATTTAAAGATTCTTTTAGCTTCAAAATCTCTATTTCGTATTTATCTACAGTTCTTTTCATCTTATATTTATATGATTCTTCTAATGCACTAATTTGATAATCGTGGACAATTAGAGCATTGTCAAATAGCTTTATTGCAAATCTCCAGATGATTTCAAATGACATCGTATAGACAGAATCTGGGTTTTCTTTGTAAATTTGTCTTAATAATCCTAAATATTCTTTCTGTTTTTGAATTATTGCTTCTCTATTTAAGCTAAGAATTTGTGAAGGGGTTTGGTCTGCTGAAATCATGATATCTGACTGTAATTTATTTAAAAATGAATCCACACTTTTTAGAAACGATGATTTTGGGTTTGAATTTGCTAATAAATAGTTGATTTCTATATCAGTATTCAGCTCTTTTAAGCATTTTATTGATTTTAAATATCTCAATAAGTCTTCATCACTCGTTTTTTTGGATGCAATAATTGAATTATTGCTATGGCCTATTTGAGCATGTATTCCTAACATTTGTTTTGAAGAATTTTTTTGGAAACTTGCAGTGACAGGTCTTGCTTTGTCGATATAATATTTTTCTTTGTCAGTGATAGTAATGATTTGTTTACTGGAGCCATCTATAACGTTTAAAAACATTTTTGGTGATGAAAATTTTTGAGATGATCTCCTGGTTGCAGATTGGTGACGGCCTGTAGCTGTTGATGCATCTGTTATAAAAAATTGATTAGCTAGATCGGTGAGACTTTTGGTGCAAGGTTTGAGAAGCTTCATTTCAGTTTTTAATCCTTCATATTCCATTGTTTATCTAAAAATAGTTTTGGTTGATTTTTAAATAATATGATGGGTGGATTAGTAATTAATTAATATTGAAAATCTATCATTTGGTGGAAAATTTTGGGAATTTTAGAGACGTTTTGTTATGCGTATGCTTTCTTATAAAGTGTAAGGATTTAAGATGGCATTCATGATAAAGAGTAGAGGCTAAAAGAATTGCAATAGGACATTCTTCTATATCAGTCTATTTACTTTAGAAATACTAAACTAACAATTTATTATAATCCTTGGAATTACAAAAATAATAGTTATTACTTATTTGAGAAAAAGTTTAAAGAAAAATTACTCAAGATGGTTTATAGCTTTCTTATTTTCACATTTATTCATATTTAATGAGAAACTTGATTCCCCCACAATAAATTTAAAAAATAAAATGACCAATATTCCAAACTCTCTCTTCCTTAGAGAAACAGGGCAGCTAGAATGCAGCTACTTTCAAATGAAAAATCAATACAAATCCCTGACAGCAATCAGTCCAAACTCCAGCAAGAGGCATTCTCTTCGGAAAGGCGGAATTTCTGAAATAATTCCAACGAGCTCATTTTTATTTGTTATTACAAATAGAGGATGTTGCCTTGTCTTAGACAAGGTCACATGTAAAGAACTGTTTAATCTAACAGGTGAGAGTGAAAAAACGAGGACTTTATTTTATAATAAAGCAAATCAATCAGTAATTCTGATAACGCTCCGAGACGAAGATCTCGACGGAAGACTCATATGCAGGTCCTATACAATGGAATCTATAGAAAAAGGAGCCTTAGAAAGTGTCCCAATATTTAAAGACGAAGATTTAAGGACTCCAGGCTTTATCGAATTTGACGACACTAATCAAATCATCCTTACAAGGTCAGCTACAAGAGGCAGTTTTAAGTTCTGGAGAATGAATAATTACTCCTTGGCATTCCAAATTGCAGACCCTCTAGTAGAAGAAATCCGGCTAAGCACAGATCTCGTTCTTTTAGTCTATGGGCCTCAAGGTGGAATTTTAACTTCCAAGCTTGTTTCAATTGCTAACGGCCACTTGCTTAACGTTTACCAAATTCCTATAAAGCCCGTCAGAATGATTGAACTACTAGAGCTATTCAATCAATTCTTGCTTCTCAAACAAGCTGGAGAGCCTTTGGTGATTTTTGATCTTTTGCAATCGACACACATTTTGGTTGCAAATTTTTTCTCTCCACAGGCTTTTATTTTCCTTCAAGAGAAAATGAAATTCCTTGCTTTAAGGGCTGGAATTATCGAGCTATGGGATTTTCAAGGGAATTTGCTTAAAACTTTCCATGCACCGTTATGCACAAGTATCAGAGCTTATGTTCCTAGCAGACTCTATGTAACAAGGAAGCAAGATTTGCTATTAATTTGTTGCAGCGAGTCAAGAACAGCTGGAAGGCCTACTAATGTAACAAGAAATGATAGAAAAAGCAGTGGAGTCATCAAAGTCTTAGAGCTCATGAGCGGGACGTGCATCGCAGAAATTGTCGCTGATCGGCTGCTTGTCAATGTATCGACTTTGGCATATGATGAATATTATGGATCAATTTACACAGGTCATTCGAACGGAACCCTCATTATGTGGGATAATTAATTTATAATTAATATAGTATGCATTAGTTTATATTTGTAAGTTTTGAAGGGATTCTAAATACTTTGACCGCACAACCAAAACTCCTAAGTCGCTGGAAAATGCGATTTTTAAGTCGTGGGCTGCTACCACATATGGATAACCCATAGAGAAATACATAAGTTTCTGATAGGGAGGGGTCAGCTGAGGGAGATTTTTTATTTGTATACACTCTGCTAGTCCTTGATTATCCCACAAACATATATTGCCATCGTAATCTACTGCAATAATTACTAGCTTTGTAGCAGTAATGTTATCATCATCACTAGCCATCGACGCAATGCCTTCTTTGAGACAAAGCCAATTTACAGCAACTATGTCAGCTTTATGAGTCCCCAGAATATGTCTTGTAACTCCTGTTGATATGTCAACAAGGACTAAACTTCTGTGATTGCGGACTAATAAAATTGAATCTTGGAGTAGCTTTACATGAGTGATGTGTCCATATTTTTTTTCATATGCAGCTATCTCACTGATTGCTTGAGTTGTGAAGTCATACATTTTAAATGTTCTAAGTAGATTATTGCCTCATTCCATTCATAATAGCCGTTTCCCATCAAAATCATAAGGAACTGATTGAGGGGGCAAACTTGGGATTTCAAATTTTAACTTAATTTGGCTTGAAATATTTGTAATATATATAGTGTCAACTCTGTCAGCAATTCCAGCAAGTTGAGTAATTGTGAGCATGACCACAGTGTCATCTTTCATTAAGACTTGTGTATACCCACAGTCATCATTTGAGTGCAGTCTTTCATGATTAATTATTTCTCTAGAAGACTGTAAAGAATCCGGATTTAAAATTGCTCAACAGTAGAGATCCCCAATTGCTATAAATAAGGAGCCGTCAGAAGATATCGAAACTCCTCTTATACACTCTTCACTGAACTCAGTTATTGGTGTTTCTTCATGAGTATTGAAGTTGTAGTAAAGAACTCGACCTAAAGAACTACCATAGCAGAGACCTTTTTGGCTCATGGATAGGGAAATAACTGGGTCTGCAAATCTTATGTCGATGTAAGCTTCTAAACTCATTGTTCTGATTTTTCTATTCTAATACCAATTTTAGATAAATTTAGATAATAAATTAACATTAGAAACAATCTATAAAATTCCCAAAAACACTGATACCGTTTACATCAATATTTGATCTCACATTATTATGGAGCCATAGCAGCTGTGAGCTACTTTCTCCTTCAATAAATTTAAAATACACATATTTGCAGCATCTCTTTTGCTGCAATTCAATTATAGCTTTAGTTGATGCCTTATTTTCATATCGCCCCCAGCATATCAACTGCAAGTCTTTCGTATCTCTCTGAAATTCAACTATTTTTACCCCAGAAACTTCTTTTTCACATAAAATTTTAGATTTTCCTTCAATTTCTGACTGTAAATCGCTATATATTTTCACATCATCAAAATCATTAAATATTGTATGATTGATTGGATAATAACTATCGCTTGTCATTATTAAGAACACTTTTAAAGGACAAGTAAAAGTCTTTGGTCTTTCTATTACAATTGTATGAATGCATGCTTTTACTTTTGATTTTTTTATAATAGAGTGATCAATTAAAGACTCAACTGTATTTGGGTCATCAGGCTCAATTAATAAATTATTCAATCCTTTAAATTCATAATTTACATCCTGCCCAACTACAGCTGCACATGTTATATTTTTATCTTTAATTGAACTATACATAGCCCCACATTCTTTGGTTTCGAGAAACAAGTTTCCGATCCAATACTGAGATGTATTGAGCAAAACCCCTCCATTAGTCGCATAGCCAAAGAAGGTCAATCTCTTTGATTTTCGAGATTTCTGGGTTGTGCATGTATTAAATTTTAAAATTTCAATCAGAGATTTCAAATCTTTGTTCTGAATGAAAGGGAGCCCAAGCTCTTTTTTAAGGATATTTTGAATTACATGAACAGAATATGCAGATTTTCTGCAAGCTTTATTGATTCTGGCAAAAATCCAGTAAATTTCGCAAAGGTTCAGAAATGAAAGGATTTCAATCAGTTGATTAATAGCCAAATTTTTCATTTATTAACAATCAAAATATTTGAATTGAAGATAATGGAAGAGAAAAATAAATTCACAATGTGCATAAAATAAATCACCATTATAAAAATGCATAAAAAAATATTTCACCAATAACTCTGAAGAAGCTATATTAAATTAAGTACTCTCGATTATTAGATATTTACAGAAGTATTAATTATCAAAGCATAAATCGATTTCAATATATTATAAGCAGTCAATGCAATTTATGTGACATTAATCTAAATCATAACCCAAAAAGGCTATATCAATACTTTATGGAATCAAAACCTCATCCCATGAAATACAAAACAATTTAAAAGATAGCCTTAGAAGTCAAAATTAAATTAGCAAAACAAAAATAAAATGACTTGAAATAAAGAGTTTAGTAAAGAAAAACTTTTCTGAGATATCTAATTATTTAAAGCTAATTGCTGCTTAAATATGAAATGCATGTCTTTGAGATTTTCAATACAAAATTTTACTGAAAATTATGTTTTCAGAATTCATAGAGGTAGATATTTAATTAAGCGATAAGTTTTAATGATTGACCATTCCTGCTTTTTCTTGCTCTTTCTGGGCTAATCCTTGTAGTCTTTCAATTAAAAATTGCTGTGTATCATAAAATCTATCCACACAATTTGTTAAGCAATGATCTTCAGTCGACGAAAGACTTCTGGAAGGCTTTGAAACACATTTCATAAAGCACTTGTGAGATTGGCGTGCAAAGCTTTGCATTATTGCTGCTTGTTCTTGGAGTGCTTGCACTTTTCTATGGTCTTCCATTGATTTTATGAATATAATGGACTTAAAATATGCCAAAAGATTCCAAAAGCACTTCAAAAGATCCCAGATCAACTTTTCATAAATTATTTACTATCAAATGAACACGAAAATGTATTCAGCTCTCTATTAGCGATATTCAAAGTAAATTTTATGAAGTATTTATTATTTTCAATTAGATTAAAGTTGAAATATTTTCAAAATTGATACAATGAAGAGTTTTATCTTATTTATAAGAAATTTCTTAAATATCAATTGAAAAGTTTATTTAAGTACAACACCCTGATATAAATCAAAATTAAAGCAGCTAGATTTGCTTCAATTTATTTATGGAATGTAAATCTAATCTTGACCCCAGAAATAGAGATTAAAAGATAAAATTTGCTTCACTCTATAAGTCGCTTATAAATAGTTTGCTTATGATTTATTCTCAATCATTTATAAGCTGCAAAAATTAAATTTGAGTGAGAATCTGCAAGATTAATATCGGCCATAAGCGGAGCTATTCATTGACGATTTCTTTTTCTTGAATCAAGTCGCTATATACTTCAACATTTTATTTCTTTTAAGTCTGCAAGGAATTAATAGAGCACTATCTCATGCAAGAATAAGGTTTCAATGATCTTACCTTTTAATTAAATGCATAATATTTACCTGGGCAACTTGAAATCAAATAAGATTAAAGATATCTCAGCTTTAATATAGCGTTAAATAATAATTCTGCAATTTATGTATGCAATTTTTATAATTTCTTGCTCACCGTAAGCAAAAAGCTTAATCAGTGAGTATTTTGCAATTTTTTCATCTCTAATTTCAAAATCTTTTGTTTTTCAATATTTGCTTTTTATTAATAAATGGCAGTCTCTTTGCTTTCTTATCTCGAATAGTGTATCTCGGTTTCAATTGAAAAGTTGATTCAAAGCTCAATCCTTTTATTTTCACCTATAATAATAAACGAGGAAGCTACTTCTTATGCATTAAAGTGCATTTACATTAAAATTAGCTGGCTACTTTCGCATCAGCGTTCGCTTATTTCAGAATTTTTTAAGAATTAGATATTAATCAGTCAAAAGTCTTTTACACAATTTGTGCGTTATTTATTCCTTACTTAGCCTTTTGTCTCATCTTTCGGCGCTTTCTTTTGAGTCTCCTCATCCTCTTCTTCCTCCACTTGTCTCTCATATTTATTATTAGCCATAATAAAATGGTTCTTTGGCTTTATACACTTTTATTTGTTCTTCCTTACATGCTTTACAAAATCTGGAAAATAAACAAGCTAAAAGCTCAAAAAACTGAGAAGACTGAATAAATCCTTATTTATATCTAAAAAATCAAATTGTTAATGAAAATGAATTTTACACGTTCTCGAAGGCTTTTTAAATTTGTTAAACAAAATCTTGCTAATTAATTGTTTTTATATTAGAATAATTCTTCTTCTGTTTTATAGTTGCAATAATCTTCAAGCCTCATTTGTTTTACGTCGTCTGGTAAGCTTAGAGCAAGCTCATCTGTGTATCTATTCATTTTTGATAGGGATTCATTTTCCTTCAGCTTATACATGACTAAAACAGTTTTCATTTCGTTTTCTAAATCAATTAATAAATTCTCAAGCTTTTCTCTTGTGTCTTTTTCAAAAGTCGATAAATTTATCCCTGTTTTTGCGAGTCTGATGAGGGTTGGAATATCTCTTTCTTTCATTAATTAAATTTATTTCGGCTTTCATATTGCGCGGATAATTTTTTTGAGATCTTTTTGTTTCAAAGAAACATAAATTTCTTGAATTAATAGTTATTAATTAATCCAAAAGTAATAGATTTTCTATTTAATCTCATAGAATTATATTTAATCAGGCTATTTTATCGATCATATTTTTAATAAAGTCTGCATCTCTACATCATTAGATTGAAGTAGCTTGCTAGCCAATGACTTGCTAATTAAATTAATTTTAATAAAATATCCAAATCGTTTTATAAATTCTTATATATTTTGGATATTTCTATTATAAATGGATAAGCCACTTTTGATAAGAAGAAATCCTCGCACCAAAGCTCTTATGAAATTTTCATTCGACTTAATTAGCTGTGTACTCATTATGGTCACATTTTTGGTGACCACTTTTTCTTATGGCAATACTTATTACGTTTCAATGCAGGACGTCATGAAAAAGTTTGAGTATAATGGGATGGATGCTTACACTCTTACAACATTTGAGAATTTTGATAAATATTACTGCACAAAACCTGAAGGAACTGACAGTGAGGTATGTGACTGGACTGGGCATTTTAAAGCTGCAGCATTATGCTATCTAATTGTTTCTATTGTATGTCTAGCTATCATGGTCTATAATGTGCTAAATTTATTAAGTTTATCATTTGGGTGTACATGCTTTAAGATACTAAGCTTGCAAATATCTCATTATTTAGTGCCAGTTGCTTATTCTATAGGGGTTATTCTTTATTTATCAGTATCAAACTTTTATTCTCTTAGTGAAGATGGAGAAACATGGTCAGATTGGAGTGTTTCATTTGGAGCTGGTATTATTTTGATGTTTGTAAATGAAGTGATTATGATTGCTGGGGCACTTTATTTCTGGTGGGCAAGAGTTAATGGGCTTGAAGACATCCTCTTGCATATTGGAAATTTAGCACCTTTAATTGATAAAAACCAATTTAGAGCCAATTAAAAATTTAAATAAGAGCATCTTAATTTAATACAATGATACAGCTTTAAAAAATTAAATCAAAACCTTTTCCATTTTTGATTTCTTATGAGTAAAAATGGAGCTTATAATCCAAATGGCACAGCTCTGAGCATGTGCGATAAGAATAGAGATTTTTAGTGCCGTCTCTTTGGATGGCCTCCCGCCTCTCTAACATCATAATTTTCCTATTTGATTTAATATTGACCTCCAGTAAAGCTAGATTTACAATCCTTTAATATTTATGCAAAGTAAAATTAATCATCCAAGAAATATCATTAACTCTCCTACTCTAAGCACACAATTAAGGATTAAGTTTGCATACCTAGGCCAAAAATATCTTTAGGTCATTAAGACTTCCTTGATCTGGTAAATATTCAATAATAATTCATGGCAAAAATTAAGAAAAGAGCATCCAGAGGTCTTCTCAAAAAACACAAAACGGTCGGCAGATCACAAAAGAAAAAGAAAAACTTCCAAGGAGCACCAGAGCTCAAAGAATTTTGGGACCCAGAAAAATCAGGGAAAGCTAACTACGAAAGTCTAGGGATCCGCACAAGCATTGATGCTCCAACTGATACCCCTTTCAAAAAAGACGCTTTAAATGCTCTAACAAAAAACTCTGAGCATGTCCCTACAAAAGAAAAACTGGCTGATTGGGAAATAAAAATCATTGAAAATATGATAAAGAAATATGGAGACGACTATAAAGCGATGACGAAGAACCTAAAAATTAATACGTGGCAATGGACTGCAAATAAAATCCGAAAAATGATTGAAAAATACAATAACATAAATAGCTAAATAATTTAAAATGGATAATTTACTTTCGAAGAAACTCAGAAGTGGGCTGAATACGACGAGGCCAAACTCACAACAAATTGTTAACCAAAAAATGAAAACTAATAGCTTGAATAATTCTCCAGGCCCAGATACAACACAAGCTAGATTAAAAGATCTTTGTGCTGAAGACAAAACTAAAATTGGGCTCCTTGTTAAAAAAGCTGCTTTAGAAAAAAACCAAAGAGTTAAATCTGAACTCCGAGCAGCTAAAGAGTTAAAGCGAAAAGAAAATGAATTAAAAAAATATAAAAAAATAAACAAAGAACTACAAGAAAAAGCGGAAACCATAAAATCGCAGCTTGAAAAATCAGAAGAACTACTTAATAAATACAAGCATATATCAATTTCTTCAATAATTCAAACTCCAAATTCTCCAAAAGCTTTTAACCAAAGTTTAACTAGAGAAATGATTTATCAAGCAACTCCTATTACAAAATTTTTATTTCCTAGTAATGATGAAGATTACCCACAAAGTATAGAAACAGATAAGATTTTGGATAAGCCAGGTAAAATGGATGAAATTATTCAACATGCTCGCATACCATCTAGCCCAACAAATAAATCAAGCATATTAAATTCTAAGCATCAGCAGACATTGGTTTTAAGAGAAACAGCCACATCTCCAATTGAAGTAAGCTCTTCAAGAGATTATCATAGTGTTTTGATTCAAACAGTTTGTGATAAAGAAATACAAACACAAGATAAAAACCAGAAAGAAAAAAAAACGAAAAAAATAAGCCAAGAAACACAATCAGAGTCAATAAATGAGACAAGACTAAAAGCTCAGAATAATATTAAAGAAAAAATTCTGATCCCACAAAATATTAATGGTGAAACAAGAGTTAAAAATATTTCATATAGAAAAGAAGAAAGTAATAATGATAAAGAAAAAGCTAGCAAAGAAAATGAGAAATTTCAAGCCTCAGAATCAAAAGGCCTAGAGTTATCATTTGCTCCTAAAAGCACTATTTGTGAGCCTAGATCAAAACAACCTCCTCTTACAAGTGATGAATTAAAGCCGATTGATAAATTATTGCAATCAAAAGAATCTATAAGCAGCAAGCTCAATTCTCTTTCAGTTTCAATTAAATCTCCTAGCTCATCATTCTCTCTATCTAATAAACTTAATTCAAAGTACTACAACCCACTCCTTACAAATACTCTTGACGATTCAAGTAAAATGCATCTATCAAATCTTACAGACTCAAAGAAATTTTCTGACAAACTTAAATCAAGCTCATTTAAAACTAAGCAAAGTTCCCATGAAGATGAAAAAAGCCAAAGCTTCAAGCTTAAAGATCTTGGGTATACACAAAAATACCCAGAAAAAAATCACCATAATGCTATAGATGATAAAATTTTTGATGATAATTTCTTTCAACTAGTCGAAGAAATAGAAAAATCTGACAGCTCAAAATTCTCGATTTCTCAATTAAACAGTTCATCAAATCATAATAAAACTGACTATCTTGATTCAAAAATGATGAGTATTATTGATGAACTTGAAATGGGCGATGAAACAATGGAGTACTCTGTATCATCAAATTCAAAGAAGCCTCATATTAATGAAGAGCAGGATAGTTTTGAGGAGCTGAAGAAACGAGCTTATCAGCTTAGGGAGTCCTTAAGAAAATAATAATTATAATATTATCTTGGAAATATTTGCAAGTGCTTTTTATATAATGGCTTAAAATTTAAAAATAAAAATTAATATATACTAATAATATATATAATGCATTCAAGGAAAGCATCATTGCCTTCAGTCTTAATTAACTCGCCACCATCCTCTTCCTCTACTCTTTCATCAAGAAAAACTGCAGACCTACCGATTTTAAAATCTAGCATTACCCAAAGAAAAAAAATTTCAATTGATATAACTCCAAGCGATTCATATACAGATCTTCAGGCCGCACTCACACAGACAAATCGATTTTCCCATTCCCGCGTAAAATCTGAAAAAATTTTGCCTCATAATTCTAAAAAGCCAGTAAGTTTCATATAGAATAAAGCAATGATTGAAAAATTGCTTAATGAGTATGCTGATCTTTTTGAAACAAGAAGATTTTCCATGACTCCAGGCAGCACAAGTACAAAACTAGGCCCTGGCTACTATAATGTTTCATTAAGTACTCTAGGAGGGCAGTCGTTTCAGTTTAGCACCACTTCTAGATTCAAAAGAAATGAGCAATTTTCACCTCCTCTTGAAATTGACGAAATGGAGCAAAGAAGACGAATCCAAGCTATTTTACTAGAAAACAAAGAAATGGAAAAATACCTGCCTGATAATAAAGAAAAGATTATTAAGCTGAAGTCCCAGATTGAAAACACAAAAATCTTGGAAGCGAAGAAGAAAAAGGAACTTTTGATTTTTCAAAAAAGAATAGATACACAGCTGAAATTAGATGCGAAACAAAGGAAATTTGAATATAAAGTGAGAAGGGAAGAAATTGATAAAATTGCCAAAGGGTGGGTTATTTTTTGGATTGTTTGCAGTTGACAGTCTATTGGATATCATAGAATGGTAGAGAGAACTGATTTACATATTAGGTCAGAAGGGGTTTTGAAGAGGCTTTATGTGCTTTGCTGAAGTATTGGAAAGTTTAAACGACTAAACAAATTATTGAAAATTAGAAATGCAAAAAAATGTTTAGAAAAGCTTGTGAAACCTGTAAAAGATTGGCATAAATCACAGAAAATTGTTTATAAGAGCAGAATTATAGATATAATTGAACGTGCTGCCACAAAAGATATGCTTTTCCGGCTTCTCGCTCAATGAAAAACAAAAATCACATTTATTCAAAGAACAATAAAGCACTTATTGTTTGAGAAAAAAACTTCAATGACTTTTAAAATAATCATGTGAAACAAAGCTGAATATAAAATATTCAGAGAGCTACAAGTAAAAAGGCATGCTCTGCAGATTAATGAGCTAAAAAAGCCCATAGATCCCAAAGCAATTTTTGGAAAATCCACAATCCCTGATGACGTTAAAGAGCAATGCATTAAAAAGTTTTTATGCGTAAGAGTCAAAGAATATATCGAAAAATTGAAAGAATGGAAAATTAAGTGTAGAGAACTTATGGAGCAGGAAGAAAAAATAAAATATAAAAGAGAAGCCACTGCTTTTCTTAAGAATAAGAAGGTCAAAATGGTGAAGCTCCCAGAGAAGCCGAGAGGGGATTATATTATTTCTGAAGCAGACTACAGAAAAATGATACAAGAATGCATTAAAAGTCAAGAAAAATGGGAAATGCCTCACATCAGCTACTAACCCCAATGCTTGATAATTTAATTAAATTTGTTTCCAAAACCTATTTCACAGAATGCTCACCACAAGTTGAGCACTTCTCAATATTTAATAATAGAATTTAAGAATTTATAAAGTCAGAGATCTTGGTGATAAAAGATTCATCAATGAATCAGAAGAGGGCAAGTTTTGTCATCAGTATAAAGTTATATGAAATCAGCAACGAGGAATGTCGTCAAGGACAGTAATTCTAGAGAAGTCATCAGGGTAAATGAATAAATTGTTCAGGACAGTAATGTCGTCAAGATTCTGAAGCAGAACTGAACAGTTGTCATCATTTGAAGCTCTATAAAAATCAGTTAGCGATCAAGTTTTCATCTGGATGCAGTTGGTAATTCCAGCGTAGTGATCATCACCATTAAAATTATAATAAACTTAATATGGACTTTAGAGTGCAAAGAATAATCTAGCTGATATGGCTTTGCTTTTATTAATTTTTGATAAATTTATAGGCTCAATTTTTTCATTGTTGAGGTCATAATTTTTCATTCTGCTTCATTGCTCTTAAGTAAAGTTTTAATTTTTGGACAATTTTCAAAGCATGCTGAAAATAATTTTTATACTCTATATAGCCTCTTGATGGAGTATGAACATGCATTCCGTAGAGCATTTTTAATTATAAATTTGAAATGATTATTGGGTTTTGGACTTGTTTACCAAGTATGAGATTCGATTCCATTGTCTCATTATGGTTAATGGACTATAATCAAAAAATGCGATCTCTAGACGGAATATTGCACTAATAATACAATATATCTCTAATTTTATTTAAAATTACAATTCCCTGGCTGAAAGTAACAAAAAATCAATTTTATAATTTTTAAATTTTAATAAATAATTAATAACCCTTTATCTCTTTACATTTTGTTTCCTTATCCATAAAATAATTGGCTTTATGCATACAAAATATCACTTCAATAAATTATAAACATGGAGATAGAAGTCTTTGAAATAGATTCAAGTAGTGACGACTCTGACAAAGAAAACATCTGCAACTACAGCAATGATCCTGTAATCATGACCTACAAAATAAAATCTTGTATTACAATAAAAGAATCAGACTACTCGAGGCTTAATCCTAAACAGTATTTAAATGATAACGTAGTTGACTTCTTTCTATTATATTTTCTTAATGAAAGTGAAAGAAAAAGTATTCACATCTTCAATAGCTTTTTTTACAAAACGCTAGAAAATGATGGGTATGAAAAGATTGCCAAATGGGTTAATGAAAAAGAAATTTTTGATAAGGATTATTGGGTTATTCCTTTAGCTATTAATAATCATTGGGTCTTACTTGTAGTTTGCTATCCAAAATGCATTTTCTTAAAAAATAGAAAAGGCAAGCAAAAGAGACCCCAAATTTTGCTGTTTGATTCGTTGAGTATTATAGAAGAAGATCTTGGAGAGAATGTGAGATATTTTATAGCAAATGCATGAGCAACTCTGAATAATGAAGATTATTGTGAACTTTCAGAAAATCAAGTGCCATTGATATCCGTCAGAGTGCCACAGCAAGAAAATCTATTTGATTGCGGGGTATATTTGATATTTTTTGCCAAGGTCTTTATACGTGCTCCATCAAAATTTGATAATGCAAAAATTGAAAAAGATTTCACTAATCTATTTAAAATAGAGGAGATTGAGAGAGGAAGATGGGAGCTGAAAAATATCATAAACCAATACTCTTCAGGGGAAAGAGTTAGCAAAGGTGTCAATATATTCTTGAGCAAAAGCCTATTAAAAGATAGCAAGGAAAATGTTCCAGCAAAACTAAGGAGAATTGATGAAAATAAGAGTGTCAGAGTTATACCAAGCAAAACACCAAGTAGAAAATGTAAAAGTAAAGATGATAAGACTGGAAAAGTAGTTTCAACGAGAAGTTCGTTGATAACTCCTAAAAAAGCTAATACTGAATATAAACCAAAAACTACCTTAAAAGCCTCTATTCCAATTTCCCCTGCGCCTAAGATAACAAGAAGTGCAAGCAGAATGGCAAGAAATAGCAATAACAATAATCAACTGTTAGAAAAAAATTTACCTAAAGAAGAGCTGCCAGCAAAAGCTCCTCAAGTCAAAAAGCCTCCTATCATCCCATCTAACAAAAATACAAGCGTTTCAAGAAAACCTCCTAAGGATAACAATAAGCCTGATTTAGAACCTTCTAGAGCAAGAGCAGATGCACCTAAAATTTCAAAAGCTTTTAGCACTATTACTCACAAGACCTCTCCAAAGCAGAACCTCAATCAATTACCTGACAAAGAATACCCAAAAAGGGAAAGAAAGGTTAATACATGGCTTAAAGATTATGTAATAGATACTACTCATGCCAGAGATTTACCTCAAAAAAGGCCAAGAGGTAAATAAACGCAAGTACTTATACTTTAATTTTAAGGGCTTTGTATAATTACTTAAATCTTAATTATAACTGTAGCTTCGCTTGTGGAGCACTCACCTCATCCTTCATTTGTAAAAATGGAAAAGACTTATTTTTCTTCCAATAATAGCAGACTCCCAACACAGTCAATGAGCTTGTTATAATAAAAGTGAAAACCACAGTGATAATAAGTTTGGTGTTGCTTGTTTCACTCGATTTTGTAGTGACCCCATAAACTTGCCAATAATAAGTGCTTACTTTTGACGTGGAATTCGAAATTATGTAAAATTTATATGTTGATTTCTCAGCTGTCAAAATGTTTTCATTAATCGCAAAGGTTTTATCCCCATGCTCAATGGTTTGAGTTTTTGAGCTTTGTAGAGTAACCCCATGTGGATGTCCTGATATTTCTTTAAGAAACTTTGATGTGATTTCTTCTGATTTTGGTTCCAAAATTTTTGTATAGTCAGGGCTTTGGTGCTGGATTAGGTGGATAGCTGAGGAATTGTCAAGGAAAGAGAATTGAAGATAATGCAGCTCAAGCCCGAGGGTAAGGGTGTTGTTGAGAACTATTATGGAATTGTAAACATCGTCGATGTGCTCTTCTGAAAGCGATTCTGCCCAAATAAACAAGCTTTCATTTCCACCGGTGACTTTCAGCTTGTAGACTTCGTTTAAATAATTGACGGCATCTTCACTGGGAGATGCTTCTACGATGATTAAAATAGCAAGCCACCACATTATATTAAATCAAGATTTTGATACCTCTCTTTCGTAAGAGCATTTGAAATATAAATCAAGAAAAATTAATTAATAACCCAACAAAGATTATAGATTATATAAGAGCTATATAAGTTCAATAAAATAAGCAAGAAATATCATATTTTATTATAAATTTAAAACATTTATATTAAATGCCATTTCATAAGCTATATAAAAGAATATCTAGAATATTCCATGGTAAAATAATTAAATAAAATTACTCCTTGATACAAAAATTGATCTTTATGATTATCACTATTTACTTTTCTTATATATATCCTAAATAAGCTTGAAATAGTTAATAATTCACCTATTTTCCCACATACTTATATAATATGGAGTGGATAGAGTACAGCCAACCTGCTTTGCTGAACTCGATGCTGTTTACAGCATTAAGTCCATTCCTCTGGACTATTATTGCCAGATTTGAATTCCACACTAAAGGAATTTCCAAATTATTCTTTGGGCACAAGAGGGCAGCCGTAGCATTATTTGGTGCAATTATTTTTACGCTAAATTTAGTTCGCGGTTTTGCTTTTCATGAAGCCATTGAGAGAGAGCCACAGATGGATATTGACAGCTTTGCGCTTGATGTGGCTTCATATGCTTTAATAATGATTGGACAATTCTTTGTTTGTGCATCAGTTTACAGATTAGGAATAGTAGGAACTTATTATGGGGATTATTTTGGAATTTCTCTATTTGATGGACCGTTAACATGCTTCCCATTTAGTGTTTGTAATGACCCGATGTATTGGGGATCTACAGGCACTTTCTTTGGATATGCTCTCTTGGGGAGAAGTCCTGCTGGGATTTTCTTAACTGGTTGGGTAGCTATTTGCTATATGGCAGCTGTCGCTTTGGAATCCCAAATGTTACAAGTTATATATCCAAAGAAGTTGGAATAAGTATAATCATTAAATATTAGTCAATATAGAATAGCTGTAATGAATTTAATACTTTTAATTATCATGCTATTATTTTGATTAAAAATTTTACGTTTTCATCAGCTTAAGAAATTTTAGAATTTAATATAATAGAAAATAAGAAAGGTCCTAGATTTAAGGCGCATATTTAATGCGTAATTATTTATTAAGCTCTTTGTAATGTTTAAACATTAAACTCTACTAATTTTTATTAATACAATTTTATGATAATAAAAATTCTGCTTGTTAGAAGAAAGTAAGCTTTTTAATATTTTATTTCATTAGTTTATTAAATTTTTCGTCAAATTTAATTATATTCTTCAGCAAACCTCTTCAAGCTTCTTGCAATGGAATTTCATTTTCAATTATAAATTCTATATTGACATTCAAAATTAAAAACCTATTGATTGAAAATATTGAGAAAGCAAAAATTGGCAATTTAAAGAAGCTTTCATTTCATCTTTATTCAAAGCGTTAAATAATAAACTAAATTAAAAAAGGTATTTAAATAAATTAAAATGATAGAAGGATTATTAAAATAATTCAGCTTATATTTGCTATTAATCAAGCTGATTATATTTTTTTTTACAGATAAGAAATATCTTTGCAAAAATTAAGCAATGTCTTTATTGTGAAAATCACAAAATTAATTAAATGTATATTAAATTATCTATAAATAACTATGCACTGATTTAAAATTTATAAATTGATAAAATATTATTTATCAATCCTCCTATATTTGTACCTTTGCATAATTATCTTTCCACCAAATTGCTAAGTAAGAAGCATCATAAATTCCAAATTAAAAAAAAAATTATCTTTTTAAGAATTTTAAAAGGCTATTATTAGAATCTACTTTAAGATTACAATATTAAAGTAAATAAATAAATAAATAATTTTTTAGAAATAAGTGTTAACAAACAAAATCTAAAATATACTTTGAAAAGCGATATATAAGCCATTTTTAATCATCAATTAAAAATTAGCAAAAAATATTCTAAAATGGGCAATTTTTCCAAACCCTATTTTACTTGCTAGACAAGATATTAGACTTTCAGGTCGAATTGAGAGACTCAGATAGAAGTGGAGTTTTGAGATACCACATAGAGCAATGTTTTCATGCTGATTACTTATAATAAGTTCATGTTGAGTTTTAAGACCTTTATTTCCTTAATATCTATCATAAATTTCTAACCAGTCCACACAGAGCAAGGTACTACGTCGCTCATACCAAAGAATAGTCTACGTAGTCAGAAAATATGCACCGAATACATCGAAATGGCTTGCCCCTTAAGATTAAAAAATTAATTTTCTGTCGTCTGCTAGCCAATATGAATATTTGAAGCCTAGGACGAGGGCATGGCATCGCTCTAGGAATTCGCTCGATAAATATAATGGATAGCCTTAACAGTTTAAAATTTTCTTTTCAACTCTAAGTTTCACTTAGGAAAAAACCGTTCTTAGCATTGAGACTGATTGTTATCCAGCATTTCTATCTGCCGTATTTACCAAAACTAGGGCAAAAGCACGTCAAAGAGGCTTTTATCTTTTCTCAAGGTTCCGGTGCAATAACACCTACTGTTAAAGGGCCACAATAAAAGGAGGCTTGCTATTCCATTTAAATATGCCGCCCGACTGACAAATAAATACAGTAGACTCATACTGTTAAACTTCCATAATTCAGATTGCCAAATAAAGTCGAATTATTAGATGAAAGATCGATTAATTGAGCTAGACTGCCTGATAGGCAAGTAAAAGCAGTTCGATTCAACAGGTTAAGTATGGTTGTACATCTCTACTGTTGCATATACAATGGTTGCAATAATGAGTTCACCACCAAATCTAATTTAAAGCATCAAATTGACGTCTCTCATTTAAAAGCAAAGAAATTCATTTATCATGTTTGTCAACAAACACTTGCCAGCATTCAGAATCTTAGAGAGCATTTAGACAAGTACAAAGAAGTAAAGGCTTTTGCATGCGGAATATGAAATAATTAATACAGACAAATAAGCCAGGTGATGATTCATTCAAGAGAGCATGGAATCATATGCGAGAACTGGAAAATTATATTGAGTCACATCCAGAGGAAGCTATAAATAATTTGCTAACTCTACTCTTTTTCATGATAAATAAAGATTTATGATGCTTACGCTTATTAAGATATAATTTTTGTGTTGTAGAAATATGTGAAAGAAATCCTTGATCTTTGAGAGGAGTAAAGGAAAAAATTGGAAAAACTTCAAATGAGTTTCAAGTCTTAAGTATTGAGTTGTTATCTATAAACTATCAGCCAAGTTAAGAGATCTCTCTACCTTCATTTATAGAGATTTTAAATAAATTTAAACTGCTAAAAGTTTGCTCATTATAAATTATATTAAATGTTCTCTAGGCAGTCTATAACTAAAGATTATAGCTAAATTAGAGTTTTAATTATTTTTCCTTGAATATTAGTGTGCTCAATTATGAAATTTTAATTAAGCATAAGTGCATTTTGTAGAAAAAAGGTGAAGAGCCATAATAAATAATAATTATTATACTTAACCCCATTTCTTAATAATTCTGCATATCGACTGATACTTTTAATTCTTAATTAAAACACTTAATCGATATATTGGCAAGCATAAATAATATTTCATTCTTAGTATTTTTTTCAGATTTGAATATTTCTTTGCAAAAATTTAGCAATACCTTTGTTGCAAATTACATATTTATCAAATTATCTATATATAAAACTATGCAGATATCTTGCTCGAAGCAAATTTTTGACTTATATTGATATTAAAAGTTAATTAAAATCATTCATAAATATTTTTCACAAAAGTAATCGTATAATTTTTCTGTTCCTATAAATCCCTTGTTTTGTAAGTTTCATAATTCTGTTGTAAAAGTGACTTCGAGCTATAAATGTTTAGAGCTATAAACGTTTAGAGATGATCTCCCTATTAATTCCTATGCTCATGGACTATGTGTAGTATTAAGAGAATTATTAAGAGTGAATTTATTATAAAAATAATTTAGTAACTATTGAATAATTCATAATCAAATGCGTTGACCTCCATAATTCTTCTTAAGCATTCTTTTTCATTGCTTCCTCTCTAATTTTAATATAAACTTCAATAAAAAATTGCTCAATTCTTTAACAGTTCTTTTCCATTTGATAATACATTGTTTTTAAATTTCATAATCTGCAATTGTCTAATTTAATTAATTATTCCATTATTCCTCACTTTCAGATATTTATTTTGCTTGCCTTTAATACTTCTCATTTCTTTAACTTCTATCTTTTTGTGAATCTATATGTTCACAAGCCAAATTATTTGATATTGACTAAATCAGTATTTGATATTGTTATGTCGGGTGAAGAGAATATGATGTTTAGGAGAAAGGCACTGGAATCCAGAAATGAGATGGTAAAGCCCTCAATAAAGATCGGCAGAGAAGCATTCCTAATATAAGAGAAGGTCAAAAATTATGCTGGAAGGGCTAGGATTTGATTAGCTCACTGCAGATGTCAGACTTAGGCAGATTAAGATGGAGAATTGAGAGAAGCAGACTGAAAGAAATAAATTTTGGAAGATTTTTGAACAAACTTAGAAGAAAATAATCCTATTAAATTATTTATCCAGAACTGCAAATCGCTTAAAAATAATACTGAAATTGAATATAGTGATTATAGTTAAAAGCTAATATTTATACTTATAAATGCATTAAAAGCTAAAATAAAATATTATTAACATAAAAAATAATGTTATATTTTGCTTTCTCACTTTAGCTAAAATTGTGTTTAAAAATCTTATTTTTAGAAATTATTTTCCTATTAAAACCATTTTGCTTATCGGTTAAGTTCAGTATTAAGTGAATTATTAAGGGAGATTTTACGTAAAAAGAATTGAGAAAGGATCTTTTAAATCAAATATATATTATTGTATATTTATCAAAACTTAACTTAGCTTATAGAATGAGCGCACTAATTGAATATAAAAAATTAAAGAATTTTAGAAATATAGTCTATGTATTTAATTGAAATTATAGATCTAAAAATTATCAAAGAAAGCTATAATACTTAATTAAATAAAAGAAAAACACATTTATTAATAAAGCATTAATTTCCCAAATCAATAGTAAAAAAAATGCAATTGGCTATATAATATAATAATTAATATGAAAAACTATAAAGTGATACAGCTCTACTGCTGCATGTACCAGGGTTGCAGCAACGAATATACCACTAGATCTAATTTAAAGCACCACATTGACGTTGCTCACTTAAAAGCAAAGAAATTCATTTGTCATGTTTGTCAACAAACACTTGCCAGCAAGCAAAATCTACGAGAGCATCTAAACAAACACAGAGGAGTAAAGCCGTTTGCGTGTGGGATATGCAAGAAACAGTATAGACAAAGAAGCCAAGTGATGATTCACTCAAGAGAGCATGGAATCACATGCGAGGTTCTCGAAAACTATATCGAGTCACATCCAGAGGAATCCGTAAATAAACAACTAAAGAAAAAATTAGAAAAAACTTCAAGTGAGTTTCAAGCTGTAAGTATTGAGCTGCCACCTATAAATTTTCAGCCAAGTCAAGAAATCTTATTACCCTCTCTCATAGAGATTTTAAATAAAATTTAAACTGTTAAAAGTTTGTTCGTCACAAATCATGTAGCATACTCTCTAAGCAGCTGTAATTAAAGATTATGTCTAGATTAGAGACAAAATTGCTTTTCTTTGAGTATTAGTGTGTTCAATTATTAAATTTCATTAGGCATAAGTGCCATTTTGCAGAAAAAAGGCTTTTAAATCCATAATAACTAGCATTTTATTTTGCTTAACGCCATTTCTTAATAATTCTGCAAAATGATAGATTATTTAATGGAATTATTTCATTAAAACATTCAATTGATATATTGTCGAGTAATTGTGAAGCCAATATACGATCTAGGAATAGGAAATTTTATTTCAAGAATATTAAAGACTCGATCTTTCTTGAAGGAGAAACAGCATTTATCTTATATTTAATTATATGAGTGCATGAATGATACTAAGCAGTTTAAGCATAAAATTTAACTTAGCTTTTCTCATAATCAATAAGGTTCATTTTACAGAATTTTTAAAAAGTATATATTTTATATGATAAAACAGCAATTTAGCTCATATTTTTGGTTTTTTTCTTAAAATTATTCGATTTCAGTTCCTCTTTTGGTTATACCGATATTTGGAAGTGTGTAAATGAAGCCATTATAATTTTCAATCTTTAGGAAATACTCTACTAAATATGCTAATATAAATCTATTAGAATTATCAATGCATGCATTTATATATTTCACACAGAAAATAATCTTCATTCTACAAGATACTCAAACATATATGGCAATTCGACCTTCAAATTTCTTAAATGGCGGCTAGTGAAATTTCTTATTTTAAAAAGAGTTTAAAGTAGCCGTTTAACTGATTTAATTATTATTAAAAATTACTCCCATTAAATTTACTAAATTAATAAAATTGTTAAAATTCCTTTATAGATCAAATAAAATCTTGCTTAATCTGTGATTATTGTCAGGCTGGCAAGTTTCAAATGCATTTTCCAAAAAATCATCCTTTTGAAATTGCGACTGGCTAGGAGTCGTTTTTCTGATATTATCATTAAGCTGCAGCACCAAATTTTTTACTTCTTTTACCTTTAGCTCCAAATATTTTTCTTTATTCAAGAGCATCAAGGACTTTTCTTTGCATTCCTTTTCTCTTACCTCAATCTCTTCTTCTCTTATTTTAAGATTGCACACATCAGCTGCAATATTTTTTTCCAATTTATCCAATTTTTTAGTTTTCTGATTCATTTCATCTTCCTTCTCCCTAAGCAAGTTTTCAAGCTCTTTCAGCTTTTTTGCTTCTTCTTCAAATGAATTTTCATCATTCCTTTGGATTTTTTTAAATTTATTTAATACATTTTCCCATCCAGTGATTACGTTGGTTCTTTTGTGCTCGATAGCAGATTCTTGTTCAGCTAGCAATTTTTCTCTTAATTTGATATTTTTTTCTTTTTCTAACAACTCTGTCTCAAGTTTTCGATATTTTACTTCGATTTCTTTTTCTTTTTCAATTATATTTCTCTCTCTTTCCTTAAATGAGTCTTCCAAGCTTACATAAAATATTTCTTTTTCTCTTTCATTTATTTCAATTTCTCTCTCCTTGAGGCTTTCTTGGTATTCTAGAAGCTTTAGCTGTTTAATTCTTAAGGCACTTTCTCTTTCACTTATAAAATTTTCTTGCAATTTTAGAACTTCATCTTCTTTTCCTTCCCCCAATAGCCTGATTTGTTCTGTTATTCTTTTTTCTTGTAAATCAAGTTCTTTTTCTTTTTTATCCAGTTCTAGCTTAATTTCAAGTTGCTTTGAGGCTTCATTTTCTAGCTTCTCTCTAAATTTACGAAGTTCCTCAAATTCTGATTGAAGTTTTTCTGATGCTATTTGTTGTTCAAATTTTGCAGCTTCAATCTCATGTGCTTGCCTCTCAAGATTTTGTGAAATAACTTTTAAGATGACTTCATCTAAAACAATCCTGCATAATTGTGCTTTTTCTGATTCTTTAATATGTGATAATTCATCAATTTGCAGGGCATATTTATTTTCAAGGTCTGATATGTTGATTTCTTTTCTCTTTAATTCATTTTCTTTGTGTTTAAGCTCTTTTTGCTGCTCATATAAAATTGATTCTCTTTCTGCTAGTTTTTCTTCACTTTTTAGCAGGTCAAAAGTTCTTTGCTCAAGCTCTGAAGCTGCTTCTTTAAGTTCGCTTTCTAAAGTGCTGTAGTCTTGCTCTTTTTTGAGAGCAGCGCTCGCCTGAAAAGCTGGGGTAATTATATCTGAATAAATTTCAAAATCCTCATTTTCTTTAAAACTTGCCCCAGTTTTCTCTTTTCTCTTAAACTCTATCTGATTTTCATTATTTTCATACAATTCCTCTTCTCTCTTTTCTAAATTTCTCATTTTTTCCTTTAATTGAAGTTCTCTTTCAGCAATCTGCAGTTCCATTCTTTTCATTTTTTCAATAGTAATTTCTCTATTTTCAAGATCTTCATCCTTATCTTTCACCTTTTTCATTTTAGATCTGAGCTCTTTTTCCATTGCGTCCAATTGGGTTTTCCTAATATCAAGAGATTTACTGAGCATTTCTAGTCCTTCTAGTTTTTCATATGCCTTTTTTAATATCATAAAAGACGAATAGGAGCTTGCACTCTTTGAGGAATATGCAGATTGGTTTATTTCTGCTTTCAAAGTTTCTTGCAGGCGTTTTATATCAGTAATGAATTCTTTAGGTGTCCTTGGGATTGATGGGTTTGGTGAAACGCTACGTGAAGCTGATGGGGAGCAGTCTTGCTTTTTGCTGTTTATTTTGATTTTTTTTGAATAGAGCTTAGCATCAAGATGCTTTATTGATTCATAAATATCGCATGAGCTTTGATCAAAAACCTTAGTATCATCAAAATGGCTATGAGATCGATTTGTTGAATCGCTTTGAAGTTCGTTTCTATGCCTTTTAATAAATGTTGTAAGTCGATCTGTGTGGTCTTTGCTTATTTTCAAAACTTTATATGAGCTTTGGCTTGCATCTTGAACAAATTCTTGGCTTTTGTTGTATTTTGTTTTTCTATTTCCTCTGTATTTTTCTTCAGACATTGAATTTTCTTTAATTAATTTATTTATTCATAAATAAAGAAACTGGAAGTAGGAATTTAATATTTCATTTTGATTATTGATTGATTTCTATATAAATGATAAAAGAAAGGAAACAAATTTATCGCAAAGAATTTCCTAATATTTACAAAGATATGATTATGTATAGAGATATAAGCCAAGGTTCGAATGAGCACGATCCATTATATTTTATTTTAGGAGTTATTGAATGTTATCTTTATTATAGTTATGATAGAAAAGAGACTTTAAAGAAATGCTTATCAGATCTCAAATCACTAGACCAGCAAACATATATGCGATTTGAAAGTATTTACTTAGATTTAATACAAATCATTGACTCTAGGGATATCAATTTTCTAGATAATTTATGCTCTTATAATAATTTTTGATCTTTGATGGAAACCATTGGAAACAGTATTGAATCGATCTGCGTCTTTGACTCTTGCATTCCTTATAAGTTTTTATTTAAAATCTCTTGCATTTTTCAAGTTTCTATGAGAATTACCCAAACTGTAGAAAGCTCTGATATAAAAATTATTCAGTACGGCAATAAAAATCCTATCGTTGATATATTTTTCAGTAAAGAAGGTCAATCATATATAATGTACCCAGCAAGTGCAGTTATTAATCTAAAACCTTCTATCCGATTAGATAAAGTTTATCATTGTGGCTGCCATAATAAACACAAAGAGAATTGTCAAGATAGAAGGCCCTATACTATTGAAGACGAGCCTTGCAGCTTTTACATAGTTTTAGGCATTTAATAATTAAAGCTTCTATTAAATAAATTATATCAATGAATGATAGCCTAATTCTTCCAAAAATTATCGATTTTCGAGCTCTATTAAAACGATTTCAAAATGCTCTTCTACCAAACTGCATACAATTTTATATGGGCTGAATACATATAATTTTAATAATTTTTTAGCAGATTATGATAATTGTCTCCAACAAGGAGTTCGCTCTTGTTCTTGCTCCTGCCCTCTTTGCGGAAAAATCGCATGTATATGAATATCGATATCTGGTCCAAAGACTCTTGGATTAATCGACGCAAGTTCACTTGGAGTCGGCATAACTGGAATTTGTAAAGGCGGCCTAGCACTATTATTGCTAATTCCGCTTTCATTTGTAATCAAACTTGAGGACACTGAGGCTGCGTCATCAGGAGGTCTTTGCACAGTCCCTCCAATAATCGCTGCAAGATCAGTCAGCAGCCTTCCAGTCCTATCAAGTAATGGTGCTAATTGTGCAGTCAGCAGCGTTAATTCTTGCTCAGTCGTCATTTCAGTTTCTCTGCTTTCAAAGCTTTCTTCAAGCTCCATACTTAAGGAATCTTCTACATCGCTTCCAATCGTGGCTTCAGAATTTGTGACGTGAGGATCTTGAGACCAGTCTTTTTCTTCTTCAAGCCTATTTTCCATCATGTTTAGTCTTTCTCGCATTGGGCCAACTCTTTCTCCAGCTCTTTCATGTCTGAGAATGGTAGTTAAAGAATAGTAACGTTCCATCATGCCTTTTATTTGCTCTAATAAAGAAGATGTTTGGAGGATAAATTCGTTAATATCGTAAGTGCCTGAAGCGCGGGCATTTTCAGCATCTATAGGGATTACGGGGAATGGAGAATGCATTGGGGATATTATTGATTGCAAGGTATGAGCATGAAGAGGCTGGATTCTTGGAGACGATATATTTATCCATTCATCCCAACGTGTTGGCCAGCCGTTATAATGAAAATAAGCCATTGTGCCTTGTGAAGTGTTTTGGATGTCGATTATTTGTGCCTCAAGTCACTGATCAACAGTATCTTTTACATCCAGCCACTGCCCCCTCACAAATTGCCGTCTGGTATTATCAAAGCCCTGAACTTCTCCTTCATTTACAGTATTATTCATTGATTGTAACATCCCTTCAATAGTTTGCAAGTTTTGTTTAATAGCTTCAAGCCTTTCATTGGCGTCGATTTCCCTTCTTCTATGATACCGTCTCCTTCTGCGATTTAATATTGAAGCTGGGTTTGCTTCTAAAGCCAATCTTAAAATGTCTCCTAAAGAAGTGTCTGATCTTAGCTCTTCTACTTCTGGCGCTGGAGGCTCTTGGACAATTCGCCCAGCTGCAAGCTGAATGACATGCCCTCGCTCTATTTTATAAGACCCTATAGAGTCTGTGTTCTTTAAAAGTTTGCCTCTATATATGATCCTTTGTTGATCTTCAGGGATTTGGGTTTGGAGCTTAATCATTGATTTTAAATCTGAGACTTTCGTGTCTGAAGTTACAATAAGCTCAAATTGGGTGGAGTTGACAGATCTGATTTTTATTGGGTAGCTCTCTGATGAGTCTTCCATGTTGGTGAGTTCGAATTATATGAAATTTGCAATTTTAATAAAGATGAGTTAGGGCGTTAAGACTATGGATGCTGCAATTTAGTCGGGAAAATTAAAATTGGGAAAATAATCTAAGTGCTGCTATTTAATGCGCAATAATTATAACTCTATTATTTTTCTTTATTCAATTTAAAATGATAAATGGATTCCATATTAAAGCTCAACGAAGGTATCAAATTTTGTTAGTTCAGTTGCATGCAGCTGTAATTAATTTAACATAAAACTGAAAATCCCTAATATTCTCAATTTTTATTTACTCAAAATTAAACTGAATATGATAATTATTATCGACAATGGGACAAACTCCATCTATTCAAAGCCCTCCCAATACAACTCAAAGGATCAAGCCAACCCCAGGAACCGCAGGAAAGCGTGCCATACGTAAAAACACAGTTTCAGTTTACTCTGAGTCTAATAACCAAATTTTTTCTTTAAAGGTTACTTTCGATATGCAGATTTCCCATCTGAAAGCAATGCTTCCAGGTGATAAAATTCAGCTTAAGCTGGATGGAAAACTTCTTCCAAATGCAGGTACTTTACAAGATCTGGGAATATCTGAGCAAAGTCTATTAAGGATTGTAAGTGATGAAAAAAATTCAGACAAAACTGCAAGCACAGTAGACAGCATAGGTGACAGCATTTGTATACCTAAAATAATTGGTCCTAAACGAGAACTTCAAGCCAAGCCTATAAAGCCACACTGTGAAAGCATTCTCTCTATATGCTCTTCTGTGGACGATTTCCAAGTAGGGATTAACTTGCCAAGATTGGCTGTGCCTGATGTGACGTTAAAAAGAAGCTATGCATATAAAGGGAAAAAAACTCTGTACTAATGTGAATTAATTTAATCAGAGTAATTAAATCTCAACTATTATAGGAGCTTCTTCATCTTCACACATTTCGAATTCTGATATTTTTAGCATAGATTTTACAAGTTTTTTAAATTTTTTGCCACGGGTGTAGACAGAAGGTGGGAGATTTTTGTTATTTAGAAGGCTGAGGAATGACCGAAGACATGAAGATAAAAAGTTAGGGCCTATTAGATCGTCTGAAAATAAGTCTTGAGATATTGATTGGAGTTGAGAGTAAAAGACTGGGATAAATTTCTCGAAAAATGATGGGTCTTGCAATAATGCAGACTCACAGTTGCAGAGCAAAATTAAAATATTTTTCCATTGATAAAAACTTTCAAGTGAATCTCCAAGTAAAAATGCTAAAAACGAAAATTGGAGTTCTCCAAGCAGATTTTCTGGATTTTGGAAATCCTTATTAAGCAGATCATAAAAGATAAAGGATTTATCAAAATTCATCTGTGTGATTTCTTCAGGGGTCATGTTTGGTTTTGCTATTGATTTCGGAATATTTGTATAAAATAATGATCCTTTCACAATCGAAAATTTCTCAAGGTTTTCTTCAGACGTTGAATATTCTTCATTAATCTGGCTGATTATATTACTAATTGGCTCAATTTTTCCGATTACTTCTGGGCTAATATAGCATGTTAAAAGTTGCCATACTTGATAATTGCTATTGGGATATTCAACTAAAAGTACGTCAAATTCCCTTATATTGCTTTCATATATTTCTTCATCTTCTGTGCTTACTTTAATAAAGTTTTCTGTCTGTGAGTCTCATTTTTTAATTATCACTTTTCTCTCTTCTGCATAGAAAAAGAACCCAGACTTCATCCCGCCCTCAAAACTGTAAAATAAATAGTGAGCGCCTGTAGGAATTAATTTTACTCCTTTAAATAGGCTGCCTGTTTTTAGAGCTAGGTTGTCTAAGTGAAGGTTAATGTTTGGAGGAGTCTCTAGTAGGATTAAAAAAGATTCCATTTATTATGATAAAGATTAAGCATATAAATCCTCTAGGTCAATATGTCCGATTGTTTTATTTGTGTATCCAAAGCCAGAAAAAGAGTTTTCTTGAGGCTGATATAGCACTAACTCACCGTTTTCTAAGTCAAGCTGCCGAATTATGGCTTCCCAGTTGGGAACTCCACCCATCATATCATAAGCGTCAGTTAATCTTAATTTCAAGCTAAATGTTTCACCGTCTTCGATATCTTCGACTTTTATTTTTACCATAGAACTCATTTTAAAAATCTCAATAACAAACCATCTTCCTCTGATAGGAATTTCTCTTTTAAAAACTAAGCTGATGCCAGATGGTGGAGGCGGGATTCTTTGAGGCTTTAAAGAGGAGTTTCCTCTATTTCCGATCATATATGGATACTCTCCCATACTTCTCAATCTTTTTTCAGTATTTTTTCTATCTTTTTCTCATTCTCTTGCGCTATAGCACGAGGATTTATTTTTTAACCTTGCCAGAAGTTGTCTATTTTCTGTATTAATTTGATTCATAACTTTTTTCCTGTAGCCAAAGTTCAATGATCCTTTTTGAATTTTTTTGATGCCAACAGATTTTTTGGTCTGAAAAATATTATGCATTTTTTCAAGGAGAATCCTGTTTTCTCTCTCAATCTCCGTAAAGCGATCTGTATAGATTTAACCTTCTAATAATTGGTCTCGCTTGGCTTTATTTTTTATATGACTGAAGTTCCCAGGAGTTTTAATGTCCACAATTGGCCGGGCATTTCTTAGCTGTCTATAATGCTTTTCTTTATCGTCTGATTGCCACTTCTTATAAAGAATTTTGTTGGCTGAAGGGAGGGACCGATCCATTAAAGAATAATTGCAAGTTACATATAAAAATTAAATGGTCGATCGAAAATTGCAAATGCACTACTCAGATGCTCCTCAGGATATGCAGATAGCTGCTATTGAATTTGCTGCTGGATTTATTGAGAAAAAATCTACCAGTCTTGAAATTGCAAAAGAATTAAAAAAGGACTTTGAAAAAAGGTATTTTGGGAGCTGGCACTGCATAGTTGGAAATAATTTTGGAGCTTTTGTATCGAATGAAGAGGGGAGAGTAATTTATTTCACATATGGACAGATTTCAATACTTCTATTTAAAGCTGGATAAATTTATCTTTGATTAATTAATTCTTTAGATTTATCTTACAAAATTATATTAGTAAAGATTAAGTTTTGAAAGGATTTAAATTTAAAATGGAAGAAGAAAAATCTGTTTTTAAAAGAAAATTAAACAAAAGCTTATGTCTTTCTGTCCCCAAAAAGCGCAAACTCATTGACGAAGAATCATGTGCTGCTATAAGATCTTTACATAAATCATCAAAATCTATATGTGAAAATATTGATAAAAATCTGATTGGGGTTCCTCATCACTGTGCTGAAAGGTCCTTGCACTGCCCTTTAAGCACTCATATAGAAAAATCCGAATTAAAACCATTCAAGGCTCTACCGATGCCTTCATTTCCACCTCCCTCAATTCATTTAAGCACTAAAGAATCAACAAAGCCAATTTCTATAACTCTTCATAGTGAAATTCGGAATATAAAACGAGAGAAATACAACGAAATGATCAAAAATCTACAACAGAAAATCAAGCTTAATAAAGAAAAAAATGATAAAGAAAAAGAAATTAAAGAAATCGAGGAAATAAGAAAAAATACTGTGTTTAAGGCTAGACCATTGCCTGAGCAAGCACCCCCAATGCCTCCTTTGAAAAGCACAAGACCTCTAACAATTCCAATAGAACCAAAATTTTTGACTGATATAAGAGCACAAATAAGAGAATCAAAAAAAATTGAAAAATAATTTATTTAATAGAAACAAATTTTTCCGGGTCACCTTCACTTTTAAATCTTCTATGGCGCACCAATTTGTTTGTTTTTTTAGAAAATTCAGGTGGGGCCCTTCTCTCTGTTGTTGATCCATCATCATCTATTGTGTCTATCCCTATCATTGACTCTAATAAAGTTAAGGCCCTCAAAATTGTGGTTGGATCTCTTAAACTGTTATGATGGCCATTTACAGTTAAAAAATGTTTAGGGCCTGCCCAATTTTGGTATAGTTTTTGTGAATGATCATAATTTATTAGTTTATCTTCAAAGGAATGAATAAAAATTGCATAATTGTGGCATTTTTTTACAACTAATAGAGGCTTTATGTTTTCTATATCAAATAAAGCTGTGTCTTTAATTATTTTTGATATTTTTTCTAATATAAAATCTTTAAGAATTCTAGGTATTAGCTTATATCGGCTTACCATATCATCAATAACATCATTTAAACAGCAGAAAGGTGAGTCCAAAACTAAAGGAGGAGCATTTGCCATGCTTTCTGAATATAGAATAGCTGCAACAGCTCCCATGCTTCTTCCTCATATTCCAATGGAAGTTGCTCTTCCACTTTCTTGTACATATTTTACAACAGTTTTTATATCATTTTTTTCATAAAAGCCTAAAGAGACGTAATCACCTTCTGAGAGTCCACAGCCTCCAAAATCAAAACAAACTAGCGTCATTTTATGTTTGAGGACGTGCTCTAAAATATCAAAAGAATCAATTCTACAGCCACAGTTGCCATGACAGTAAATTACACATTTTTTGGGATCTTGCTTTACTGAGTCGAATCAACTACACTGCAAAATTCCTCGAGTGCTAACTAATTGAAAATCTGTCCTTTGGTATAAAGTTTTTCCTAATGAAAATTGTTTATGGCCTAAGTCTGAGATCTGGTATATTTCTCTTTGTGGTCTAACTATATAGCTAGCTAAAGTTTGCATTTAATAATAAATTTTCATAATTATGATTGTAAATAAAGTTTAAAAATACCTATATCTTTATCTTTAAAAGTATAAAATCTGATTAATTTGGAAAATTATCTCTTAGTATATAAAAGAAGCTTTATAAATTCTCATATTTTTTAATATCTCAAACTTTACTTATCTGGTATCACCAATTGTTAGGTTAGAAAAAATATGTCGGGAAAGATTTTGGCTGGAAAAATTCTAATTGTCTTATTCTTTTTGTTGTCAAGTTATCAGAAATTTAATGACTCAACAATGTACGAAAAAATGCTTATAGGAGCATATAAAAATTTTTATTCTCAAATTTCTGATAGCACATGGCTTTATCTACCTTTCAGCCCAACTTTTATTGAATGAAATTCCAGATTTATTATCCTTCTTGCAGCTGTCCTACAAGTTGTTGGCAGTGTGCTTGTATTAGCTGGAAACAAATATGGTTCACATCTTTTGGCTCTGATTCTTTTGTCTTATAATGTTGTAATTCACAACCCCATTCTCTTTAATTCTTCAGAAGAAAGACATATGAATATCATGCAACTTTTACTGAATTTTGGGTGGATGGCAACTCTGTTCTTGGTAAGCGGTGCTGAAGAAGGGCTTGAAAAAGTCAAAACATCTTAAAAATTAATGAAAAACATTTTATTGTGCTACTTAATTGTTGTTTATTCATAAGTTTCCCTTATTTGAGTTTAGATTTTTTAACTTATTAAAAATCATAAAAAGCTGCCTAAAAAATATGCATATTAATCAAAATTAATATTGTTAAAATTAAATTAAAATAAATAAAGTTATGAATTAGTCTTTTATTAAACGAACATCAAAAAGTTAATAAAATTACATCATGAACGATATTCAAAAAGAAAATTTACGCTTTATATTTTAATTAATTTTTCATCAGTTTCTAATATTTTTTATCAAATCAGCAATCTAGCTTAAATTAAATTTCTTTTATTATTTCTAAATGAATAGAGCAAATACTAAATATTACAATAATATGGCCTTCAAGAGCATTTTTGGACGATTTCTTGTAGCGATGTTCTTTTTCATGTCGGCAGCCATGAAATTCACCGAACCTGCACATCATGAAGCAATGCTGCTGGGGAGCTACACGAATCTGTATAAAGAATTTTTTGCACTTTCAGGTTTCAATCTTCCAATTTCTCCAGCTCTTATTGGGCTTCAAGTTCATGCACTTATCCAATTAACAGCAGCATTGATGGTACTAGGAGGAATCCTCTTCATTGCAAATGTCAAAATTGGAGCTTATCTTTTATCCCTGCTTTTATTATCTTTCAATGTGGTCATACATAATCCTTGGTTGTATACTGGAGCAGAGAGAAATATTAATATCGTCCAAGCTCTTTTAAATTTTGGGTGGATGGCAGGATTATTATTGATATGCGAAGGAAAGGAGGAGAAGGAAAAGAAAGAATAAATTTAGCTTAATTAATTATTAGAATTCAAGCAAATAATTCTTAAATAGTAAATTTAATTGCCTTATTCTTTATAAGCAGTAATAATTAGGTATTTTAAAGATTATGGAGAAAACGTACGAAAATTATGAATAAAATGGTTGAAGCACACTGCTTTTACTAATTATTTAAAATCTTTTAGTTTGCATATTCATAAGTTTAAATAACAAAATATTTCAACACTAAAATGCCTAATCTGTTGAAACAATTTAAGAAGTTTCTACTTCTTCTCAAATACTAATAATAGATAAATGGAACTTATGAGATCAGATATAACTATTCCATGTTTGATGGAACCAAGACTTGAAAATTTCAAGCCAAGGTCCGATTCTCTAATTCAATCCCTTCTATTCATCAGAAACCTAGCAATCAAACTCCGGCTCTCACAATCATGTGTCGCCACAGCTCAAACCTATTTTCACACAGTAATTTCTACTCCAGTTTACAATTAATAACAGTCATCTAAAATATGACAATCTCTTAATCGCAGGGGCATGCCTTTTTCTCTCATCAAAAGTCCTCGAGCAGACAAGACACATTGACATTTTGTGTAGGAAATTCTATGACGAAAGATCAGAAATTCGAATGACTCTCAACCCAAGGCTTCAAGTCCCTCCTCTATCAGACTCAATGCTAGCTGGATTGAAACAAAACATTCTCCAATGCGAGTTTGCTGTACTTGAGGCTTTATGCTTTAATGTGGAAATCAGTCTTCCTTATTCATTCATTTCAAGCTTTGTGTCAAATCTTGAGTTAAATGTGTATCAAAAGCAGGATTTGCTGAAAATTGCAAGTAATTTTGCAAATGACAGCTTTAGGGTACCGATTTTTCTTCAAAAAAGTGCAGAGAATGTGGCTGCTGCGTGCTTGTTTTTGGCTTCTAGATATTTAAGTCTTGGTTTAGAAATTGCTGCAGATCAAGAAACTGTTGAAGCAATTTTGGAGATTTATAAATCCAATATAAATATATAAATATGTAAATACTTGTAAAAAAATCCATTTTCTGTGGCTCTGAAACAAATATAAAATTATTACATTCTGAAGAAAAATATTTAAATTATTAGCATATTCACAATTAAATCGGATTGGGTGAAGAAGCTTTGGAGTGCTTTGCCTTTAAACGGGATTCTTCTTTCGAAAGCCAAAGCTTTAAAGCTTCTCCTGGCTTTAAAATTGTATTTGTGGATTGGGTTTTTCTGTGTCTGGCTGCTGAAGATGGAGTACTGAATTCGCTTGCATTTGTGGAGTGTCTTTCGGTTGTAAGTCCTCCTTTCTCTAAACAAGGGATAAATTCCAAATCTTTTGGCTTGTCTTTAATTCAATTCCTTGGACGAGTTTTCTCTAAATAAAATAATAAATCTTTGAAGTTCGATATAGTTTGATGATCAGGAGATGGCCGGCTTGAATTTTTAAACGAATTTAAATGAAAAGCCCTTCTTTTTATAAAAGTTTGCTGTTTATGGGTCCCAACTCTGCTCTTTGCAATCCTCTCAGCATTAAATGCTTTTTCTCTTTCTTTATCAATTGTATTTGCTATCATATTCAAAAAAGTCGGGCTATTTTGTTTTTGCTCCCTCTCCAGACTGATTTTAAATCTGTTCTGATCAACTCTAGTTTTCTTAGTGAAATCTTTTAAAACATAAGCAATTAATGGCATTTTTTTTAGTGATTGTTCTTGCTCATGCTCATGCTCATCTTCATCAGTTAAGTCTTCAGAAGTTTCCTCTTCAGGCATTGATCGTAAAAACGTTTTCTTCCTTAACCAAAAATCATTATTAGCGCCAGGCGCTAATTCTTTATGAAAAGTCAGTTCAGTTATATTTAATAGGTGAAGCTGCGATGCCTGGTCAACAATCATATCATATTTCAATGACTCAATGAACTGGTTACAAGTATGATATACAGTTTCTGTAATATACATTGTAAGTCACATAGCTTTTTCTGAAACTATTACATCACGGACTGTTTCTCCAAACTCCTTGGTAAATTTTCCTGCCAAAAGCTCTGTGTGTAGCTCTCCTTGCTCGTTTCAAGCTTTAATTTTATAAATTTTATCTGTAGATTTAGTTGTTGGCAATGCCATATGGATGCTTCTCACTTGGAGTCCATGAAGCTGATTATCAGCAAGCTCAACAATTTCTTTCGCAAGCACAATTCGTTTTCCGTCTGTGTGATATAAATAGCAGATAACTCTATCTGGAGTGTACTGCTCTAGAATAGGGACTCGAGTATTCAGAAAGTGAGTAAGCAGATATTTAGTGCGATTTACTATTTTTGTTGTTTTTTTTATTACTACACCGTTAAGATCAGTGCAAAATCAATCAGATAACTTATCTCCTCTGCATATTCCGGCTTCCAGGATTTTCAAATGTGATTTTCTATTGACTAATTGAGTGAGGAACCATTTATAACTTTTCACTTCCATTTCTTTAGGTTTTATAAAAGAATTTTGTTGTCAATAATACTCCAAAAAGTATTATTAATTATGCAAATTAAGATTTTAGATGAATTTTTTATTTTATAAACAGATATATAGTGAAAATTAATTCCCATATAAAATAAAAAATAGTATAAAAATCCTGATTGACGACAAGATAGACTATTTAATAATTTTTCATAGATTAGTGAATAAAATGTTTTAAAATTGTGAAATAGAGACTTATTTATTTTTTGTTATTCCTTTGCTTTTGTCTTCTGTTCTTTCCAGGCCGCATCTTTTTCTTCTTTTTAGAGTTCTCGATAGCTTGCCTTTGTTTTGCTTCTACATGCTTTTTGTGGGCATTATTAGAAAATTTCTTTTTGTGTATAGCTTCCTTTCTTTTTTCAACAATTTCAATTCTCTTCTTTGCCTGGATAAGATTGTTTTGGACTTTTTTCATGTGCTCATCAGTCTTGAACATTTCAGCTCTAAAATCAGAAGGTCTCCAGATAGGAATATTCATCTCCTCCAGCTTTTTGATGCCTTTTTTAGCATTTTCTAGAGCAGTGTTGTAAAAGACTAATTCTCTTTTGAAATCATTTTGCAAGTCTTCCATTGAAAGGTCAATTTCTTGGTCTTTTATAGCCAAATGATCAACCCACTTAATTTTTTTCAATTTCTTTTCTAAGGAAAGATCTTCAGGGTCTTTCCCAAGTGAACTTTTGTAATAAGTTCCAACAAGAAAGTCTAATTTTTCCAGCAATTTTGTCTCATTGATGGATTCTCCTCCTTCATTGTTTAAGACTTGGTACTCTTCGTCACTTATGTGTTCTGCGTTCAATTCTTCTGGCTGGAATTGAAGTGGCTTCCTTCCAAATTTCTGCTGAAGAACGTCCATTTTATTAAGATCATTCCATTTAGGGACAATTAATATTAATGAATTTTCAAAAATCACACAATTAGTCTGCTTTACACACAGCTTTAATAAGCTGGATTATGTCTTCTGGTGCCTTTTCCTTATCAGATACAGAATCTTCATCTTTAGACTGCAAAAGCCCAATATCATCTCTATCTCGTAAAGATGACGAAAAGTGCCTTAAAGGCATCGCAGATTTGACAAGTCTCATTTCTTCAATTTCTGATCCTGAGCCTTTTTGAAGAGTTGGCTTGGTTTCTTCATCAGAATTATCTGAAGGATCAGAATCTATATCAACTATTGAGTCTGTAAATTGAATGGATCCACGTACTCTGTTCATCCATGGAGCCTCAGGCTTAGGGATGACTTTTTCAATAGAAAAATACTCTTTTACCTTATATTCAATACTAAAATCCAAGCTTGGGAGCTTTACTCTAGGAAGGGATAAAGCTGGCCTTACCTGTATAACTGGCTTTTTATTGAAAGGAATATTTATATATGGGAAATTTGCTACAAATTCATTGCTTGTGTTTAATGGAAGAATTGTTGTAGTTTGTTTGGTTAAAAAGGGGCCAATACTTTCAGGGTCGCACTGAAAAGCATCTTTTAATAATTTTTCTGCAGCTGTGTTGTTGCCTAATGAAAGTTCAGCTAAAGCTGACAAAAAATACATTTGACCTTTATTTTTGCTATTGAGGATTTCTGAAAGATCTTGGAAAATCAATAAAGCATGGGATTGGTTAGACTGCATATGACATAAGGATATATTAAATAAAATTTCACAGTTTTCTTCTTCTGCAGTTATAGCTTCGTCAGGGTTTGTGGAAACTTCTTGGTTCTGTATCATTTCTAGCACATTTTGAAAATCCCTTAAAGCTAAACTGTAGCTTTCAGTGTACATATAAAATACACCTCTCAGTCAATATACATATTTTTCATCATATAAGTCGCCTTTGCCATTTGATAGTCATTTAGTAAATGTTTCAATGGCGTCTTTAAAGTTTTCTTTTGTTTTAGGTAGCTGTAAAAATTCTTTTATATACAATAAGCATTCTTTATCAAAAATAATGGTTTTCTTGTTTGGCTTAAGAGTCAGAGCTCTCTCAATTTCTTTTATAGACTCGTCTAGCTTATTAAGCAAAATATAACATTTAAGTTTTTGGTATGTAGCTTCAAAATTTAACTCAATCCTATTCGATCTATCCAGCGCATCTAATGCGTCTTCATATAGCCCAGTTAATATCAAGAAATTTCCAGCCTCAATATGCACATTTTTGTCCTTTGGACAAGCCAGCATAAGTTTTTGAAAATCAGAAAACGCTAAATTTGTGTCGCCCATAAGATATGAGCATCTTCCTCTATATGAATATAAATATCCTAATTCTTCACTTAATTGTTGGGCTACTCTAAAGTCCTGAATTGCTTCTTTATACATTTTTAAAGAGGCATGGCAAAGTCCTCTTATTATATAATGATTATCATGATTATCTTCAGCTTTTTCAATAGTAGTTTTTGCATCTTCGAAGGCTTCTTTGAATTTTCCTGTCAAATATTTAATTACTGACCTAAAAAAATATGCCTCACTTTCGATTTCTCTTGCTCTTGTACCTCTATCAATAAGAGACTCAGCTTCTGTTAAACTATTTTGGCTAATTGGGATTCTGCTAAAGGCTTCTTGAACTAATAAGCAAGCTTGATATAGTTGTGGCTCAAGGTTTTTTGGGAAATGCCCATGTGCTTTTTTAAAATAATTCATGGCTTGCGAATTGTCACCTTTGGATGCTGCGAGGTATCCTTGTGATAATTTTTGGTTATATTTTGAAGCCTTATCCAAATCAGTGTATAGCATCGCTTTTTTAAAATCATGCAAGGCATTTTCATGCTGATTTAAAGCATTGCACCCATAAGCTCTATAGCAATAACAATTCCCTTGGTATTCCTTTAAAATCGGGTACTCTTTTTTGATCAGCTTGGAAAACATAGCAATTCCTTCTTTGTATTTTCTTTTCATCATACATATTACTGCTTCTGCGTAATTCCTTAAGATAGTTTGCTGCTTAATTTCCTTTAGACCATTTGACCTTTTAAATGTGTATAAAGCTCCATAAAAATCTTTTTCTCTGATTTTGATAGCTCCTAAATAAAATACAGATTGACTTGTATATTTAAAGTCTTTGTCAAATTTAATTGCTTGCTCAAAGCATAAGGCAGATTCTGGGTACTCTTTTAAAGAGTATAAAAGTTGAGCTTTTTCAAAGTAGCCTTCAGAGTCTTCAGGACAATGAGATAAATACTTATCAAAATCCTCAAGAGCTTCTTGTTGGTTTAGTTCTACATTTAACTTTGCTCTCTTTAATAATGCTGGCAATGCTGCTTTAGGAACTGAAGCAGCAATTTTTAAATAATCAAAAGCAGATGAGTTGTCTCCCATTGCATGCAAGCAGTCTACAATTCCAAATATCGCAGGAATTTCCGCAGAATTAAACCCAAGAGCTTTTTGAAAATCGCTCAGAGCTTTTTCTCACTGTTGTTGCTCCATATGAATATGTGCTCTAACTATATACCCTTCAACGAATTTTGGAAATTTTGATACTCCTTTGCTTATATATCTTAATGAAGTTGGGATATCTCCCATAGCACTAAAGCAGGAACTTAAAGCTAAATATAACTGTTTATCATACATTGAATTTTCTTTTTCAACTGCTAAGAAATCAGCTAGCGCCGTTTTATGATCATTTAAATGCATATAGCAAACACCTCTGCCATATAAAGCGTCTAAACTCCCTTTATCGTTTTTAAGAATTTCTTCAAAAGATTGAATAGCTTCTTTATGCATCCCATTTTTCAATAGAAACTTGGCATGCTCCAACTGGGCTTCTTTTTCTTCTAAAAAGTTAGACAATCGACTTGTGGCCCTGAAAGTTCCAGTTCTTAGCTTTCCTGGCTCTGCTGTAGCGCTATATCGATGTCTATCAGCAGATGTGCTTCGATTTTTTACTATTGATATATCATCATATGGAGAAAAAGTTTTATTCACACTTGGAGTGAATCTTTTTCTTATTGTAGAAGTCCCGTGCGGAGATGCTCGAGACTGCCTTGATGGAGATCTGTATCTTACTCTTGTGACAATTCCCGTTTTATTTGGATTATTAGGAGCTTGAGGTTTGATTGACATATTTATAATTGAATAAAGAATAAATTTAGCGTGACCTTTAGGAGTTGAAATTGGTATGCAATATGAAGGTTATGCGTAATTTCAATATATATTTAATACTGGGTAAAGATTTTCGCTTAATTTGAGTATAATTTATTCTATAATTTTTATTCATGCTTCTAAGCCTAACGTTGTTCTATTAAGCTTGGCTTAAACATAAAAAAGCAAGGCTAGATATTTTAGTTGAATTCAGTGGCTGTTGAGTATATAGCCAAGCTAAATTAGTCTCAAAACTCATCTCGAGAGAGTTTAAAGAATAAATCGTAACTAAGTTAATTAATCCAATATATTAAAATCTAAAATAGGCTATCCAAATGCCATATTAATCCTGGTAGCTGTGTAAACGATTTAAGCCTTTCATAAAGTCCTTCCCATTCATTTGTGGACTGTATCTGTACTGAAAGCATGCCCGACAAAAATTTTTCTGTGTCATATTCTCCTACTTGCCTTGCCAATGCGTATACATCGCTAATGCTTTTTGTGTTCCCCCTCTCTAAATTTAAAAAAAATTCAAACACAGATGCCTCGTCTGACCAATTAACCTCCATCATTTGACTCCCTGCTAAATGAATATGCTGATCTCTTAAGGTTAAATAGTCAATGATACTTTCAAAATGAGTTCTTTCATCGTTTGCTTCAGAGCGTAATTTTTTGGCAATCCCGTTGAGATGTCTTACGCCAAACCATGCTGATCCTTGCATGTATAAAAGGTAAGCATCACTTTCTTTCTGAGCTTGAATAAGTAGTGCATCTCTTAAATTTGTAGGAAAAGCTGCCATGATTAATTTATTTTTTTCTAATTTTAAGGATGGTCAATACTTTTTTGTATGATGCAACCAATTAAAAATTTAAATCAATTATATTTATTATTTAAAATAATTAAGAAAGGATAATTATTTATTTTTGATTATTTTCAATTCTTTTTATTATAATTAGTAAATGAAGAGCTTAAATTAATTATTAAGGAAATCTTCAGGAATGTCTTCAGCTGAAATGTCTTCGGTGAAGGCTTCAATTTCTAAAAGCTCTTCTATCTCATGTTTGTTAAGTTGTTGTCTTGCATGACCTTCAGGAAACCAAGGAGTAACTCCTATACTAGTCAGCATATAGTCGCTGATAAAAATCTTCATCAATTGCCATTTCCTTGTACAGTTATCTGAATGTGATCCTTCACAACACTTGAAGCCGAATTTTTCGCACAGACTTTCGGAAGAAAAATCAGCAAATAAAATTTCAGTGTAATAGTAATAATGCTCCCTAATATCTGCGTCCTGAAAATAGCTATAACAGAATTTATTATTGAATGATTGCTCAGTCATTTTTTGAACTTTAGTTTTTAGTCGCTTGCTTTTACCATCAGTTTCAGGACCATTTATTGTATCTGAATAATCTTTTAGCGCTGGATTTCTGAGACAAACCTCTTGTGAAGACTTATAGGCACTCAAAGACTTGGGGTTATCCAGCAAAACTCTATGAAACCCTTTCAAAGGAACTCCTTTATAGCTTTTCCTTATGGAGCGCTTCTGACCTCTTATTAACTGACACCGAAGGTATTCTTTTTTTGGGGGCATGTTTTCCCCTTTTTTCCTTTTGAATAGCTTTAAAAGTAAAGTATCAGGTTTGAACCTTATATATCGATCTACTTTTATATACTTCTTACACTCCCTAGTTATTGTCTTTTCATTTGAGCTTTCAATCGTAGATCATGCACTTTCATTATCTAAACCTAATTGCATGGCTTCTTTTGCAAAAGGGCTTAACTTATTATTGATGCCTAGATACTTGTTTATTTCTGTATTATCTTCAATATTAGGGTTAAAATCCATAAGGTTTATGCTATATTTTATATAAAATGCAGGTTCAAATGCTTATAAGCTTTAAAAAAGAGGAATAAAGATGGAGGACTAAAAAGAGGAAAACATATAGATATAATATGAGGCTAAAATGCTAAGGAATCCATATGAAATAATCACACGAAATAAGAATTTAATTACCTTAAAACCAATACTTTATAAAACTAAAGGAAATTAAACTTACAACGAACAGCAACAGAAAATTGTTATATTAAGAATGCATCAATTTCAAATCATTATATTTTTACAGGAAAAGTTATTTATTAGTCAATGATTAGTATGTTTGATCACATTCACTCTCTTTTATTCAGTCTTTGAAATCTCATCCAATTCTTAATCAGCAATAATCGTGATAATATTTCTTGACTTCTTTTCCAAAACAGATAAACTAAGAATTAATTGATAAATAAAGCAAAAGAGACATAAATTAAATTAAATTAAATAATTTTTATTATTGCAAAAAGAAATATTAAGATAATATATGGTCTTCATAAGAACTTAAAAATCAATAAACAAAGCTCAAAAATTAAATAAAGCCTTTCAAATCTTTCAATAGTCATGCAAGCAATTATGTGAAATTAATATTCAAATTATAGATGCTTTTTCGGAAATCTTGCAGTCGCTTTCATGCTCAAATTGCTGAGATATTAAAAAATGATATCTAATCAGCAAATATTCATGATTTACTCTTTGTATGCAATTCAAAATTAAAACATATAATTATTTAAAGATATACTCGTTCTGAAAATTAAAATAAATTAAATGGATAATTTAATATTGAAAATTGCATGATATTTTTTTATAAATAAGTAATCATAAGCTTATAAATCAATAAAATTTCTGAATTAAAATAACCATTTAATTTCTGTTTTGTTATAAAAATTAAACTGTAGATTATATAAATAAATTTCTTTAACTTTATAAATCCTACTCTTAAATAGTAAATTCAAAGAAATTAAGTTAATTAGTCTTTCTTCTATGCCAAGAAACATGAAATGTCATCATCTGAGCTTTCTTCTTTGTTGTAGGCAACAACCTTTGAAAGCTCATCTATCTCTTCCAGTGTTATTTTTTGTCTTTGTTCACCACTGGGAAGCCAAGGATCAATTTTAATATCAGCCAGCATATAGTCGCTGATAAAAATCCTTAACAATTCCCATTTTTTTGTACAAACTCCTGTATGCTCTCCTTCACAGCATTTAAAGTTAAACTTTTCGCATAGAATCTTGCAATCAAAATGAGCAAATAAAAGCTTAATGTAATAGTAATAATGTTCTTTTATAATTTCTTCGAGAAAATAGCTTTTACAGAAGTCATCATTAAATGAATTTTGAGGCACGTCATTTTCTGGAATTTGTTGTCGCTTGCTTTTCCCATCAGTTTTTGGGCCTTTCACTGTAGATGACTTTGCCATCATTAGTGCTGCATCTCTGTCATCTCTAAGACAGATCTGTGTTAAATAATTCCATATTCTATAAGACTCAGAATCAGTTAACAAAAATTTGTGAATTCCTTTTGAAGGGTAAATTCCTTGGAAGCTTTGTCTAATTGCTCGTTTATGTCCTCTTATCAGTGTGCATCGAATATATTCTTTTTTAGGAGGTTTATTAGTGCTTTTTCTTTTAAATAAAGCTAAAAGTAAAGTTTCAAGCTTGAATTTGAGAGTTGAATCAACTGCCAAAGTCTTTTTATACTCGTTTGTTTTTCTCTTTGTGCATGAACTCTTACTTGAATAGCATGTGCTTTTATTGCTGAATATTGATTGCTTTTCTTCTTCAGCGGACTTTTCTTTTATATCAATTGAGTTGAATTTCTGCTCAACCAAGTTTAATTCTTTTGAAGTTTCAGTGCTAGTAGTGCTTATGTAGTTTAAAAATTCTGATTCTTCTTCAATATTAAACCCTATACAAGGACTTGATTCGAAATCCATAGGATCAGCTAAGTCTTCCATAATTCTGTATATTTTATATGATTTGTAGAATTGCTTGTGAAAAATCGATGAGAAAATGGAAAGGTTAAATGACTTTGAGCACGAGAAAAATATAAATATTTATCGAAATCTAAAAAATAAATGTATTAAAAAGAATGAATCCCTTTACTTTTAGTAGTTTTTTATTGAAATTAAAGGAAATAAGCCACAAAAAGGCAATACAAAGAAAATTTAATATTTATCTTCCAAAAGATTGATAAAGAACTCATTATTAGAAAACTCAAATCACTAATACAGAAAACATCCATTATCCATTATTGACTGATTTACTAGGAAATCTTTGTTTTTTTCTTCAATTCTTTATGATTTTTAAAGCTTATCGCATTCTTTATGCATTTTTCATCTCACTAATATAGTATCACTAAGCCATATAAAGATCTAGGAAGTAAGGCTTATTCCTTTCAAATAAATGCTATTAATTTAATTTAAAATAATAAAATGTTCAGATTATTAATACTTATTTCGAAAGTTTTGACACTGTTTTCATGTTCGAATACTTGTAAATATTGCAAAATACTTAATGAAGATTGAATTTAGTATTATATAATCAGCAATCCTTGCAGTGGTATGACTTGCTCTTTGAATTCTACTAATTGTGATTCAAAATGTCAATCATGCAATCCTATTTCAGACCCTTGCTCAAATTCATATACAACCTGCTTAAGAGACAGAGTAAAAACAAATTAGTCTATATGCGGTTATCCAATTAATTACTATACGATAACAGGAAATATTTTAAGTTCGGCAGAAATTTCCCCTGGGACAATATGTTATTGAATTATAGACGGACACTCCTATTACGACACTTATGGCTATGACACTGTATCATTATCTTATATATTTATGGGAGTATGTAAAATTTATATAGAATCCTGGAAAAATAAAAATAATAGGATATAACATTCCGCAGACGGTAGATGCTGTAAATATTGATAATTATATCCCTACTTGGACAACTACTAGCAAAGATTATTATAAAACAAGTAATATTACTGAAACAAATTACCTAATTATCGGCTATATCACTGATGAAACATATTCTTCCTATTCAGGCATTTCTATAAGCTGGCAAATGGCAAAGACTGCTTCAAAATCATCAGACCTTACTACTGAGCAGCTTGCAACAATAATTGTCCTTGCAATTATGTTTGTTTTATGCTGCGCTAGCTGTTGCACTTGCCTTTACAAATTTAAAGGGTACCAAACCTATGCCCGTATAATTCCCTCTCAAACGGTTAATAGAGTAAGAGGATATGAAATGGTCCCAGACACTTCATTAGCTTATGTGACAGAAAATAATATTGAGCAATGCATGCCGAAGCTGAAGTTTTTAAATAATATGATTGAAGTAGGTGTTAAAACATGCTGCGTTTGTTTTGACGAGTAAATTCTAGATAGTTTGGAAGAAGGGGTTCTTGTTAGAAAATTGATTTGTAAGCATATTTTTCATGCTATTTGCATTGAAAGCTGGTTTGTTAATGCAGAGGGTTTTCCAAAGTGCCCAATTTGTAAAGCGAATCCTTTTCAAAATATAGCGGAAGCGATAAATATTCATATAACAAATTAAAGAGAAGAAGGTTAGCACATATATTATTTTAAAATAATTTAATTGCATGGTCTGGTATTTTAAAACATTGATTCACTTAATTTATTTATGATAAATTGATTATAAATCGCCAATTTTTTGGGCATTTTTTATCAAAAATTGAAAATTAATAATTATTATTCATTTTAAATAAGAATTAAACCTGCTTATTCTTCTGCTTCATTTTCTACTTCCCTTAAAGTTGGATATGGTACTTTTTCAAAAATGGAAGTATCATCTGCTTCTTTTAAAATTGAAATACTATCCTTTTCATGGTTGTGATCATATTCCACATTATTTGTCTTAATTTCGAATACTGATACTTCAGGACTTTGGGCAATTTCACTAAAGTTTAACCTTCGTCAATTTTTCAAAACTGGAGAGTCCCCCCCTTCTTCAGTATTATAAGTAATAATCGAATTCATAGAAATATTCTGAATTTCTTTGGTAATCGAATTTTTATCGAAATCTGTTTCTTGGTCGCTTATATTGATAGGAGAAATGCTTTGAATTCATTTCTCAATTCTTGTTCCATGCATTATTCTTCTGATAAATTTAATTTTTGAATACAAAATTGAGATACCTACTCCAGTCATACTTGAAATCCAATGAGCTAAGAAAAACAAGTTCGCAGAAACTATTATTATAAATAGAAAAACCCTTGCTGGGTACATTAAATCATCTGTCAAATAATATAAGCCGCTATATATAGTAAGTCCAGATACAAGAATTGATTTCGTTTCCAAAGAGTTTAGCTGTTTTGTACAATAAGGGTCAATTTTGCGATGGATGAAAAAGCAAAAAAGCAGCAAAAAGAAAACAGTTAAGGCCTGAATTCGTGTTGATGTAGATCCAAGAAAGACAGCGCAGCAAATAATCAGTATTTTTCTATAGAGAATTGTAAATTCTCAATAATAAGTTTTATCTTTAAAACCAAGATATAAAAAGCCATATTGAAGTTTTAGTTCTATAGTATTTAATTGATCTCTATGCGTATGTATTGATCATAAACATAAAGTTGGTATTGCAATGCATCAAATTATAATACTTGGAAGAGCAACTGTTAACGAATACATTATATGCTCAGCATCCCAGCACTTAATGTCTAGGTTAGATCTGAGGTAATAAGATCCAGATTCTATTTCCATACAGTTAAAATTTGAAAAATTGTACTTGACAAGTGAAGGCTGTATCAGAAAGAGTTGAACTACTAATGAACCTAAAAATTTATTTTTAAGGTACTTTGTTTCTAATACGCAAACATAATATCCAACCCAAAACATCATAGTTAAAATTGCCAAAATCAAAGGAAGAACTGCCATAAATATCAATTTTGAAAAAAATGGCTTTGATTTTTGCCCTTGCAAATAGCAGTCAACTGAAAATATTTGATCAGTCATGCTTCCTGCTGAATCTTGAATCGAAAATACTTGAAGGACTAGCTGAGGCCAATTTAAATTGAATGAAGCTGTAACAACTACAAGTTGTAAATAATTCATAAAAATTTTGATATAAACTGATGTAAGCGATTTCGGTTTATATGCTGATTTAATAGATGACCTAGTCATAATGAGAACAATAAATAAAGCAAGTGTAATCATGCCTGCTAATATTAACGAATTTGTGACTGGATTTGGGCATTTAGAGCAAGTGTCTTCGCCATTTCTTGAATAGCCTTCTTCACAAGATTGGCATAAATTCCCACAATATCCTTTTTTGCAAGTTCCCACTGAACTGTTAGAATCAATTCCTCCTAGGCACGCATGCGAATTTGGACATGCCAAAAAATTGTCAGTCAAGTTACTTACTCTCCAATATCCTGCTTTTGGATAAATATTATTTTTCCCATAGCATTTAGCAGAAATTGGACAATCTTTGCAAGAATCACCAGCATTGAGATTATAAGTCCCAGATTCGCAGACTTGGCAAGTCTTAGCCAGCAAAGCTTCTCCGACTTCGCATTCTCTAAGCTCGAATTCAAGTGATTCAGTTGGAATACCTAAAGAATTACTAGAAATGATTGATGAAGAAAGAGTAAATCCTACAGTACTTCCAGGATCACCAGTAACAATAACTTCGCTAAAATTATAAACTCCCGATGATGCCTGAACCTTAGTTTTCCCCGACAATGAATAGTTCGTGTTATCTGTAACTTCCAACTGGCAAGTGCTTGTATTTTCTGTTAGAACTGTTTGATTGTAGTGGTCTACTATTCCAACTATTAAAGGGCTTGATAAATATTGCCCTGGAGCAGATGGAACTTGTACTTCAAGTCTTCTTTTATAGCTTAAAACTTGTAAACTAAGAGGAAATGAGGCTAAATCATCTCCATATAAGGCCGAGTTATTTGCAAACGATAAATTGGAAATAGCTGGCTGTGACAAGTATCATTGTATTGCGCCGCCGCTCAAGCATGCACTATTATATAAAAAATCTGAGTTTTTGATAGAAACGCTAACCAGAACTGTAGATGTCAAATATAAAGCTCCGCCCTCTCCATCTGTGCATGTGCTATTAAATTCTAAATCAGTTGCTGTATTATTTTTAAAAATACAGTCTTTAATTCCTATATTTATATTATTTGAATAAATAGACCCTCCATATAAAGATGCACAATTTTCGAAAATCGAATTTTCGATACTTGCTGTAAGATTTGATACAGTAACTGTAGTGTGATCAAATTTTATTGCTCCGCCAGCAGATGAAATAAGATTTTTAAACTCTGTTCCAATAATAGTAACATTTATGCAATCTATACAATTGACAGCTGCGCCATTATCATTTGTGCCACTTTGAAATTCTGAGCCAAGTATTACAATTAATTTAGACTTGCTTGCTTCTATTGCAGAGCCTATATATTGTTTAAAAACTGTTTTGTTAGTACTTAAAATGCTATCATATACATAAATAACTCCTCCTGTGCTTGATGAATAGCTGTTCAAAATAGAGGAACTAATTATTTTGCAGCTGCTTCCTGAAGTGCATTGGAGTGCTCCTCCTGTAGGAGATTTTGTATTTATGAAATTGCATTTTTCACAGGACAATGAGCTATCTGTTACTGATATGCTTCCTCCTGAACTAGTTGAAAAAGAATTTTTAAAATTGGTATTGGATACAAATAAGCTTGAATCAATGTTTATATAGAGATCACTTCCGCTAGTTCCTGTATGATTAGAAAAAGAAGAATCAGAAATATTGCATGTAGAATATATCATAAAAATACCAGAATTTGTAAAACCTGTATTATTAAAGACTGAGCAGTTTTTAAGAGAAAATAGCCCACTGTCTGACGAAATAGCAGCAATGGATCCTGCAATATTGTATGATATTTCTGTATTTATAAGATAAGAGTATGATGACTCGGAACCAAGAATAGAAATGGCTGATCCTCGCACGTCACATTTGTTCTCAGAAAAAACTGAATTGTTAAAAATAAAAATAGAGCTTTGGTCAACTGCAAGCCCTCCTCCATTGTGCTTTGATGCATTTTTAACAATTTTGCAGTTATTGCATGTTATATTTGAGGCTCCAGAAATATAAATAGCTCCTCCATCTGAAGTTGCAGAGTTTTCTTTAAAAGATGTGCCTTCTAAGCTTGCTATCGATTCATCTTTAATTATTATTGATCCTCCTTGTGAAGCTGAATTATTATAAAAATTCGAATATTGATCAGCCCAATTACCTTTCGCTATAAAAATTGCATTGCCAGTGTTATTAAAAACATATAGATTTAAAGTAGAGAATTGGGTAATAGCAGTGTTTCCGTTTATATAAAAAATATTACTACCTTTGTTGGAAGTTATTGAACACTCAGATAGATGCGTTTCGGCAGGAGCAGCGTGATCTAGATTCAAAACTGCAGCGTAACTGGCAGAATTTGAATCAAAAACACATGAAAACACTGAAAGGGTTCCTGATAAATGTCTAGCATATATTGAAGTCATTTTATTATTGGTAAAGGTTGAATATGATATTTGGCTCGAAGAGTCGAGATTAACTGATTTATCAATGAAAATAATATTTTGACCTCCGCCATTATTTGAAAAAGTCATATTAATCATAGTTATCAAAGCATATGATTGGCTTGCTAATGATGAAATCGAGATATGGCCAAATTTCGGATTATTATTTTTTATTGTACAATTTTTCAAAATAATTCTTGAATTAATCCCATCTTTACCTGAAAATATCAATGCACTGTAAAAAGAACTTGATAATGATTCTATGATGCAGTTTTGTAATGTAAAATTTTGAACAGAGCTAGCAGATATAGGTGTCTCTCCACCCATGAAATTGCAGTTAGTGAGTGTAAAATTGCTTGTAGATGTAGAAGAGCTCAATGTTACGACTGAGCTCCCAACACCGTTATAAAAATAGTTATTTTTAAATGTCAAATTCTTTAAAACAAGTGCTGAGGACATAGTTGCATCCAAGGCAATACTATTTCCACTTGACTTATTCTCAGAAAATACAGAATTTCGTACAATTGTTTGATTTAAACAACTTGTTAAAACTAATCCTGCATTATCTTGAGTACAGTAATTTTGAGAAATTGTGTTACAGTGAAAAATAAAATTGTTTATGCTTGTTGTTGAAATGACTGATTTACAGCTTGGCAGCGTCGAAACTACAGGAGAATTTATATAGAGATAGCCTAAACTTTTCATGTAATTAATAGTCACAGTGTTGATGTCTTCATTTAAATTGTCTCCATTCCCATTTCAAATCGAGTCTAAAATATAAAGATTCGGTAGATTCGATAAAGAAACACCTGATCCTCCAAACGTATTTTTTGTAAAATTCAAGCACTTAAGTGTTATACTTTTAGCAGGAAAGTCAGCTTTTACTTTTTGGCCTGAATCCAATGTTGTAACCCTCGAATCCCCACTGATGTACTCTTGGATAAGCTTTCCTTTGTACGAAATATCAATGATTCCATCATCTTCTGAAAAATTATTAAGAAAAGTGCAGTTATTTATCAAGATGTTTTGAAGATCCCGGTTAAACTGAATTATAAAAGCTGATGTCGTAATAGCGCTATTGTTTTGAAAAAGTACATTTTCTATTTGAATATTTATCAAATTTTCATACACTAACTTTTTATTATTATCAATCTCAAGTGGCATGTCCAGTTTATATTGATTTATAAAGAAAAAAGCATCATAATTAAAGTTGTTTTGAAAAACTGAATTTAAAATCGTTAAATTCAAAATTTCATTGAAAGTAAACATCGCTTTTGTTGAAGATTCTGAATCAATGCTATTTACGAAATTATACTCGATTGTGACATCTTCCATTTCTACATATTTTATTTGGTTTAAGACCATAAAACCAGCCAAATCAATTGCGTCATTAATTTCATAGCCATTATTCAATAAAGATACTGAGCAATTAATAAAATGTATTTCTCCACAATAATCTGAGTTACAGGCATTAGATAGAATAACTCCACTATTAGGTTTGCTCATTATATTGTAAAAGCTAATAAAGTGCATATCCAAAACTCCTCCATTAAGGGTAATTATTGAATTGTATTGCTGCCTAAAATTGTTTATTTCTACATTCTAAATAAAAATTACATTTAAATGTAAAATCCCATTTGAACCAATTTCAAAGAAATTTATACTGTGGAATTGATCACAAGTGGATTGAGGGACATAAGAATTTGAATCCAGAGTATTGCCATGATCATCACTAATTACTCCATCATCGCTAGTTGTTACTTTACAATAATCACAATCAGAGCAAAAAGGATTAAACTTTGTGCTCCCATCAAAAACAATATTTTCAAATGTTACATTAGTCAATATATCAATTGTTATTGGTATAGTATCTACAATAATAGTAATACTCTCACCGTCGGTAACACAGTCTGGATGACTATAGATTGAACAATATAAAGGCATTACAGTAATTTGAACTAATTTATCAGATGTCCTATATAATGGCCTTGAAACTGTGGCTTCTAAAAGGTAATCATCATCTACAACTTTTGTTAAATTATGGATACCTTTCATCAAGTAAACAACTGAATATTTCCATGTCAATTGTGACAATCCATAAGATAAGGAATTATATGGGGCATCAATTGAGCCATCTCCTTGCTCTACATTATCAGCGCTTATAAAACTTTCATCAGGGATTTCTTCTGTAGATCCATCTATAACTGGAGCGCAAATAACTATTTCCATTTTATAGTAATAGTAAGGCGTATAATATCTAGGACAATTATCAACACAATAATTATAAAATTGTATATTTAAGCACCATAAACACATTTTTGAATTAGAGGCAGCACAGGAATCGCAGTTTAAAAGATCATAACAACTATATGATCAGCACTGAAAGTAATCATAAAAGCAGTCAGCGTTACTGCATGCATCTTGGCAATGCCAATTAAAATTATTATAATCCAAGCTACAGCCGTGTTTTGCGTAGCAAGAATTAGGAGTATTCACAGGATAATTTCAATCATGGACAGCGATTTGAGCATAATATGATGATTGAATAATATCAGGCTCCCAACAGTTAAGGTCAAAATCACAATCCAAAACTAAGCACTCTGGCTTGCATAATCCAAGATCAGAGTTAAAGCATCCTGGAGCGCAAGTTGGGCAATCGTTCCCATCATATCCGCAGCCTTCATTATAGCACTCACTATCACAAACCCCATTATTTAGCATATCATTAAAACAGCCAGTTGCGCAATCTCCACATAAATGATCATCAAAATTGCATAGTGCTGTTGAACAGACTAAATCGCATTGACCATTTTCTAATAAATCTGGATAGCATCCGTTAGCACATAAGCAATCTCCATTATCATAAAAACAACTAGGTGTATTGCACTCAGTATCACATAAATAATTTGTCAATAAATATCCAGTGCAGCCAGGGCTACATGAAGAGCTTCAACAGTCTCCGCCGTCATATTGGCAATAATAGTTCATGCAGGCTCAATCACATACACCGTTTCCTAGCATTGAAAATTGGCATCCTGGATTGCATTCCTAAATAATTTTTACACATTCATAATTGTTAAAATTGCATAAAGAATTGCTGCACTCTTGATGGCATGTTGTATCTTGAAGGAATTCTAAAGTACAACCGTCTGAGCAGTATCCACAATCTCCATGGTCATACCCACAATAAGCCAAATCGCATGAAGAATCACACACTCCATTACTTTTTAAAGTACAGCCCAGGGTATAAGTGCAATATGATTCGCAGTCTCCTCCATCAAAGCTGCAGCCTTGGCTCATACAACTCTTATCGCATCATCCATCTCCAATCTAATTAGGGATTACTCAATAGGATGGACAATCTATTGAACATAAAGCTAAAACAGTTGGAATTGAGAAGATTTCGATAACTATGAGAATTTTAAGATGAATAGGATTATCTTCTCTCATATTTAGGAGATTTATTAAAATCGCAACGCCTTACCGAACTCTTATACGAATAATTTTAATAAAAATGAATATTCAGTAAAATATGCAGTTAATACAGAATTTTTAGATAATTAGCTTCGTCTTAATATTTAATATATTTAGTTCAAAATGCTATATAAGGTAAGATAAAATTATTATTTGCAAAATGAAATGATATATCCTGAGATCTCTTATGCTCTCTCTTGATAATTTATAACATAAAAAATATTTCTTTGTTATCAATGCAGGATATTTTAATTACCTAATAATCTTTATAAATTTAAAATATAATTTTTAAATATGTCTCAAATATGCTATCAAATTTAATAACTGTATGGATTTTTATAAAAGGAGTAGAGTCATTCTACTTAAAAATATGAAGACTAAAATGAAATGATATTTTTAATTATTAATCAAAATCGCTTTCCATAAGTATGAACATTGAATATAGATTGAACTGTTGTCTACGATCATCGTTTAATAATTAATTATTAATTGATGTATAAATTATTAAATTTTTAATAATTTCTTTATAAATACTTTGGCTCACTTAATGTTTGAAGTACAAAAACGGATATTTAAATAGCTGGCACCCAGAATTGATTTTTTTAATGCATTAAATCCTCATAATATTGTAAGCAAAATTGCATAAAGAATCGCAAGCTCCATTCTTTTTAAAGCACAGCCCAATGCATAAGTATAATAGGATTCAATCAATCCCTCAAATTGCAGCATTGATTCATACACAATCTATATCGGATCTATTTTAGGATTTAATGAATCTAATTCACAATCAATTAAGCATGAAAAATAAGCACTATGAATTATAAGAATATGGTAATTAGGTAAATTGTCACTTCGAAATTACTTCTATTATATTTAGGTTATCTATAAAATTGTAAAATTTTAAAGGTATAAATATAATTAAAGTTAAACAATATGAAGAAGATTTAATCAATTTACTTCGACGCTTTTCGTTAAGAATAATAAATTATATATCATTGTAATGAGAACTTTACTTTTTGCATTTTAGATGAAATGAAAAGATATATCCAAAATAATTAAAATTGTGATCTCAGAAAGGATTTAAATTTAATTTAAGCATTAAAAAATATTTCAAATTATTTTTAATAAAGCCTGATATTAATAATTACAAATTTGATTTTATATTTAAAAATTAGCTGATATTGGCGTATTTACTCTTGGAGATTTCTAGAATGAAGTATAGAATTTACTCCTCTATTTTATTTTCTAGCTCTCTTAAAGTGGGACAAGGCACTTTTTCAAAAATGGATGAATCATCTTCTTCTTTTAATATTGAAATGCTATCTTTTTCATGACTGTGATCACATTCTACATTAATTGTCTTAATTTCAAAAACTGATACTTCAGGACTTTGGCTAATTTCGCTAAAATTTAATTTTCTTAAATTTTTCAGTCTTGGAGAGTCTATTTCTTCAGTGTTAAAGGTTGTAATTGAATTCATAGAAATATTATTAGCATCTTTCATAATTGAATTTTTATCGAAGTCTGTTTCTTGGTCACTTATATTGATAGGAGAAATACTTTGAATCCATTTTTCTATTCTTGTCCCGTGCATTACTCTTCTGAAAAATTTGATTTTTGAATACAAAATTGAGATACCTACTCCAGTCATGCTCGAAATTCAATGGGCGAGGAAAAACAAGTTCGCCGAAACTATTATTATAAATAGAAAAACTCTTGCTACGTATGTTAAATCATCTGTTAGATAGTATAAACCACTATATATAGTAAGTCCAGATACAAGAATTGATTTTGTTTCCAATGAGTTAAGCTGATTTGTACAATAAGGCTCAATCTTGCGATGGATGAAAAAGCAAAAAAGTAGCAAAAAGAAAACAGTTAAGGCTTGAATTCGTGTTGATGTAGATCCAAGAAAAACAGCACAACAGATAATCAGTATTTTTCTATAGAGAATAGTAAATTCCCAGTAATATATTTTTTCTTTAAAGCCAAGATATAAAAAGCCAAATTGAAGTTTTAGTTCTATAGTATTTAACTGGTCTCTATGGGTATGTATAGATCATAAGCATAGAGTTGGTATTGCAATGCATCAAATTATAATACTTGGAAGAGCAACAGTCAATGAATAAGTAATATGTTCAGAATCCCAGCATTTTATGTCTAGGTCAGATCTGAGATAATAAGAACCTGATTCTATTTCCATGCAGTTAAAATTTGAAAAATTATACTTGACAAGAGAAGGTTGTATCAGAAAGAGCTGGACTACTAAAGAGCCTAAAAATTTATTTTTAAGGTACTTTGTTTCTAATACGCAAACATAATATCCAACCCAAAACATCATAGTTATAATTGCCAAAATCAAAGGAAGAACTGCCATAAATATCAATTTTGAAAAAAATGGTTTTGATTTCTGTCCTTGCAAATAGCAATCAATGGAAAATATTTGATCGGTCATGCTTCCTGCTGTATTTTGAATCGAAAATACTTCAAGAACAAGCTGTGGCCAATTTAAATTGAATGAAGCTGTAACAACTACGAGTTGTAAATAATTCATAAAAATTTTTATATAAACTGATGTAAGCGATTTCGGTTTATATGCTGATTTAATTGATGACCTAGTCATAATGAGAACAATAAATAAAGCAAGTGTAATCATACCTGCTAATATTAAAGCATTTGTGACTGGATTTGGACACTTAGAGCAAGTGTCTTCGCCATTTCTTGAGTAGCCTTCTTCGCAGGACTGGCATAAATTCCCACAATAGCCTTTTTTGCAAGCCCCTACAGAATTGTTAGACTCGATTCCTCCTAAGCATGCATTTGAGTTTGGACATTTCAAAAAATTGTCAGTCAAGTTGTTCACTCTCCAGTAGCCTGCTTTAGGATAAATATTATTTTTCCCATAACACTTAGCAGATGCTGGACAATCTTTACAAGAAGCTCCTGCATTGAGATTATAAGTTCCAGATTCGCAAATTTGGCAAGTCTTGGCGACTGTAGATTCACCTACCTCACATTCTCTAAGCTTGAACTCAAGAGAATCTGATGGTAAACTGCTAGAAACAATTGACGAAGAAAGTGTAAATCCCACATTACTTCCAGGATCACCAATTACTATGACTTCGCTAAAGTTATAGATTCCTGAAGATGCTTGCACTTTAGTTTTTCCTGATAATGAATAGTTTGAGCTATCTGTTACTTCCAATTGGCAAGTGCTTGTATTTTCTGTTAGAACTGTTTGATTATAGTGATCTACTATTCCAACAATTAATGGACTTGATAAATACTGTCCTGGAGCAGATGGAACTTGCACTTCAAGTCTTCTTTTATAACTCAAAACCTGTAAACTAAGAGGAAATGAGGCTAAATCATCTCCATATAATGCAGAGTTATTTGAAAAGGATAAATTGGATAGAAGTGGCTGTGAAAAATATCATTGAAGAGCACCGCCACTTAGGCATGCATTATTATCTCAAAAAAATGAGTCTTGAATAGAAATAATAACTTGAACTGTAGATGTCAAATATAAAGCCCCACCTTCCCCTTCTGTGCATGAACTATTTGAATCTAAATTAGTAGCTGAATTGTTATAGAATTTACTATCTTTTATTCTTATATTGATATTATTTGAATAAATAGACCCTCCATATAAAGATGCACAATTTTCGAAAATAGAGCTTTCAATATTTGCTATAAGATTTGATGCAGCCGATGTCGCATGATCAAATTTTATTGCTCCACCAGCAGATGAAATAAGATTTTTAAACTCTGTTCCAATAATAGTAACATTTATGCAATCTTCACAATTTATGGCAGTACCATCATCATTTCTTCCATCCTGATATGCTGAATTAATTATTTCAATAGATTTAGATTTGCTTGCTTGAATTGCAGAGCCTATATATTGTTTAAAAACTGTTTTGTTAGTACTTAAAGTGCTATCATATACATAAATAACTCCTCCTGTGCTGGATACAAAGCTGTTCAAAATAGAGGAACTAATTATTTTGCAACTGCTGCCAGAAATGCATTGGAGTGCTCCTCCTGTAGGAGATTTAGTATTTATGAAATTGCATTTTTCACAGGACAATGAGCTATCTGTTACTGAGATACTACCTCCTGAGCTAGTCGAAAAAGAATTTTTAAAATTGGTATTATATACAAATAAGCTTGAATCAATATTTATATACAGATCACTTCCACTAGCCCCTGTATGATTAGAAAAGGAAGAATCAGAAATATTGCATGTGGAATATATCATAAAAATACCAGAATTTGTAAAACCTGTATTATTAAATAGTGAGCAATTTATAAGAGAAAATAGACCGCTGTCTGATGAAATAGCTGCAATAGATCCTGCGATATTGTATGATATTTCTGTATTTATAAGATAAGAATATGAAGACTCCGAGCTGAGAATAGAAATGGCTGATCCTCTCACATCACATTTGTTCTCAGAAAAAACTGAATTGTTAAAAATAAAAATAGAGCTTTGGTCAACTGCTAGCCCTCCACCATTATGCTTTGATGCATTTTTAACAATTTTGCAGTTATTACAGGTTATATTTGAGGCTCCAGAAATATAAATAGCTCCTCCATCTGAAGTTGCCGAGTTTTCTTTAAAAACTGTGCCTTCTAAACTTACTGCCGATTCATCTTTAATAATTGCTGATCCTCCTTGTGAAGCTGAATTTTGATAAAAATTCGAATATTTATCAAATCAGTTTCCTTTAGCAATAAAAATTGCATTACCGGTGTTATTAAAGACATATAAATTTGAGGTAGTTAATTGAGAAGTAGCAGAGTTTCCATTTATATACAAAATATTACTACCTCTGTTAGAAGTAATTGAACAATCAAATAAATGTGTTTCAGCAGGAGCAGGATGGTCTAGATTCAAAACTGCGGCATAACCGGCAGAATTTGAATCAAAAACGCATGAAACTAATGAAAGAGTCCCAGATAGGTGTCTAGCATAGATAGAATTGATATTGTTATTGGTAAAGGTTGAATATAAAATTTGGCTTGAAGAGTCAAGATTAACTGACTTATCAATATAAATAATATTTTGACCTCCGCCATTATTTGAAAAAGTCATATTGCTCATAGTTACTAAAGCATATGATTGAGTTGCTAATGATGAAATAGAGATATGCCCAAGTTTGGGATTATTATTTTTTATTGTGCAGCTCTTCAAAGAAATTTTTGATTTGATTCCATCCCGGCCTGAAAAAACTAATACGCTATGAGACGAGCTTAATAATGATTCCATAGTAGTATTTTCCATAGTTATGTTTTGGACAGAAATAGCTGAAATAGGTGTCTCTCCACCCATGAAATTGCAATTAATGAGTGTAAAATTGCTTGCAGATGCAGAAGGGCTCAATGTTATGACTGAGCTCCCAACACCGTTATAAAAATAGTTATTTTTAAATGTTAAGTTCTTTAAAACAAGTGCTGAGGACATAGTAGCAGCCAAAGCAATACTATTTCCACTTGACTTATTTTCAGAAAATACAGAATTTAGTACAGTTGTTTGATTTAAACAGCCTGTTAAAACTAGTCCTGCATTATTTTGAGTGCAATAATTTTGAGAAATTGTGTTGCAGTGAAAAATAAAATTGTTTATGCTTGTTGTTGAAATGACTGCTTTACAATTTGGCAGCGTCGAAACTACAGATGAGTTTATATAGAGATAGCCTAAACTTTTCATGTAATCAATAGTCACAGTGTTAACATTTTCGTTTAAGTTGTCTCCATTTCCATTTCAAGTTGAGTTTAAAATATGAAGATTGGGCAAATTGGATAAAGAAACACTTGATCCTCCAAATGTATTTTTTGTAAAATTCAAGTACTTGAGTGTTATGCTTCGAGCAGGAAAATTAGCCTTTATTTTTTGACCGGAATCCAATGTAGTGACTCTTGAATCTCCACTAATGTACTCTTGAGCGATTTTTCCTTTATATGAAATATCAATGATTCCATCATCTTCTGAAAAATTATTTAGAAAAGTGCAGTTATTTATCAAGATGTTTTGAAGATCCCTATTAAATTGGATTATAAAAGCTGTTGCTGTAATAGCACTGTTGTTTTGGAACAAAGTATTTTCAATCCAAATATTAATTAAATTTTGATATATTAGCCTGTTCTCATCATCAATTTCAAGAGGCATGTTTAGTTTATATTGGTTGATGAAGAAAAAAGCATCATAGTTAAAGTTGTTTTGAAAAACTGAATTTAAAATCGTTAAATTCAAGATTTCATTGAAAGTAAACATAGCTTTTGTCGAAGATTCCACATCAATACTGTTCACTAAATTATATTCGATTGTAACATCTTTCATTTCAACATACTTGACTTGGTTTAGGACCATAAATCCAGCCAAATCAACTGCGTCATTAACTTCGTAACCATTATTCAGTAAAGATACTGAGCTATTTATAAAATGAATTTCTCCACAATAGCTGGAGCTGCAAGCATTAGATAGAATAACTCCACTGCCAGGTTTACTCATTATATTGTAAAAACTAACAAAGTTCATATCCAAAATTCCACCTTTAAGAGTAATTATGGAGTTATATTGTTGCCTGAAATTATTAATTTCCACATTCTAAGTAAAAATTACATTCAAATTCAAAACGCCATTCGTGTTAATTTCAAAGAAATTTAAACTATGGAATTGATCACAAGTTGATTGAAGGACATAAGAATTTGAATCCAGAGTATTTCCATGGTCATCAGTAACTACTCCATCATTGGTAGTTGTTGCTTTACAGTAGTCACAGTCAGTGCAAAAAGGGCTAAACTTTGTGCTTCCATCAAAAACAATATTTTCAAAGGTTATATTTGTGAATATATCAAGCGTCATTGGATGAGTATCAACCATAATAGTTATGCTCTCTCCATCATTAATGCAATCTGGATGACTATAGATTGAACAATATAAAGGCTTGACAGTAACTTGGACTAATTTATTAGATATTCTATATAATGGTCTTGAAACTGTTGCTTCCAAAAGATAATCATCGTCCACAATCAAAGACAACAGATGAACACCTCTCATTAGATAAACCACTGAATATTTTAATGTCAACTGTGCAAGCCCATAAGACAAAGAATTATATGGAGAATTTATTGAGCCATCTCCTTGAGCTACATTATCTGCACTTACAAAACTTTCATCTGGAGCCTCTTCTATAGATAAATCTGGCGTTGGCACACAAATAGCTACTCCATAATATCAATAGTAATAATTTGTATAATATCTCGGACAAATGTCAACACAATAGGTAAAAAATTGCACATTTGTGCATACTCAACAAATTTTTGTGTTTGAATATACACAATAGTGGCATTTTGGGTCATCACAAGTTCGCGTTAAACATTGAAAATAATCATAAAAGCAGTCTGCATAATTGCATGAAGTATCGCAACTTCACGCCAAATCATTATAAACTAAGCTGCATCCATAATTTGCATAACAAGAATTCTGAGTATTTACAGGGTAATTTCAGTCTCGCATTACAATTTGAGCAGAGTATGATGATTGATGAATATCTTCATCTAAGCAATTAATATCAAAATCGCAATCTAAAACCATACACTCAGGCTTACACAATCCAAGATCAGAATTAAAGCAGCCAGGAGCACAAGTAGGGCAGTCATTTCCATCATATCCACAATCTTCATTATAACACTCATTATTGCAAACCCCATTATTTATCATATAATTATAACAGCCGGTCGCACAATCTCCACATAAATGATTGTCAAAATTGCAATCTTTTGTTGAACAGACAGTATCACAAAAATTATTTTCTAATAAATTTGGATAGCATCCAGCAGCACATAAGCAGTCTCCATTATCGTAATAGCAACTAGGCGTATTGCATACTGAATCGCATAAATAGTTTGTCATTAAGAGTCCAGTGCATCCAGGGCTGCATGAAGAACTTCAACAATCTCCACCATCATATTGACAATAATAATTCATACAAGCCCAATCGCATACTCCATTTCCCATCATTGAGTGTTGACATCCTGGATTACATTCCTAAATAAAATTTACACAGGCATAATTGTTAAAATTGCATAAAGGATTGTTGCATTCTTGATGGCATGTTGTGTCTTGAAGAAATTCTAGAGTGCAGCCATCTGAGCAATATCCACAATCTCCATGATCATATCCGCATCAAGCCAAATCACACGAAGAATCACATACCCCATTACTTTTTAAGTTACAGCCCAGACTATAAGTGCAATAATATTCACAGTCACCTCCGTCAAAATTGCAGCCTTCATTCATACAACTCTTTTGGCATCATTTATCTCCGATCTAATTTAGGAATTACTCAATCTGATGGGCAATCTATCGAACATAAAGCAAAAGTGCTTGGAATTAAGACGATTTCGACAATTAAGAGAATTTTCATTCCAAGGCGATTAATTACTCTCATCTTTAGGATATTTATTACATTGTGAATTTTCAGAAAACTTTATAAGCATAATTATCTCTAATCAATAAAAAAATAATCTAGGCTAGAAGCTTTTGATTTTGCAATTTAATTTAATTTTGATAGATTAATCCATTTTATTAAATTTTTGATAATGAGAAATGATATTTAAAAAAATCAAAACAATGAGTAGCATGTTTTAGCAAAATTGTTTTATAATAATAAAATTGAATTGATCATCTAATAAAATATTGTGCTTGAATAGCATTTGCAAACCCATGCAATAACCTTGCATTTATAAATATTTTCCTAAAATTTTTTATCCTTCTCAAAGAATTTTCTTCCCCAAAAAATGATATTTTTAATGGTTTTACTCGCCTGCAGATGCGAAGAGCTAAAAATAAATTGTAAAAGCTGAATCGCATAATTATAATTTATTAAATTAAATGTAAAATGAATATTTTAATCGTTTGCTTCATTTTTGACTTCTCTCAAGTAGAATATGGCACTATAACAAAAAGTGAAGGGTCATTTACTTCTTTTAACGTTGAAAAACTATTATTCTCTTTACTATAATAGCTGCTATCATATTTTGCCTCATTTGTATTAATTTCGAATATTGAAGGCTCAGTATCATATGGCTGTGATTAATTTCTCTAACTTCCGTTTGAAATTTATCACTCGATATAGCTCTGTTGTATTATATTCCTCATTCCTCAAAACTTCTAATTCCTGTGCAAGCTCCAACTGATAGAGCTTTAGATAGATGTGGTTTCTTAGCCTATCAATCCTCAGTTTCTTTCACCTCAGTCCTAAACCCGAAGTATCAAATATCAACAACTCTGAAGTGATAAAACATATCAAAAATGTACGAAAAACCTTATTTTTTGTAATTTGTCAGTGTTGCCTAGTTTTGCGCCATTAACATATTTCTTATTATTAATTTTTTATAAAAAATGCTTATCCATCTTTAATTTTGATCATTTTCAAAGCCTTCATTATCCCTCAAACTCGGAAGCGGAACTCTCTCGAATATTGATACATCTTCAGGATTTTCATTTGAATTTGGTAAGCTTTTCACTACATCTTCATCATACCTAGCAACTTCAATATCATTCTTGTTTTTATGCTGCTCTTCACTTAAAAATGTGCCTGAATCAGACGCCTTACTTCTGGAATTATATCTTTTTAGCTTCCTTGAGGATGGCTTGGACTCGATGCATGGCAGAGTAGGAACAACCTTAATGGGGGAATCTAAATTATCTTTAGTATAAGCTGTCTCTGTAAAAGTTTTATCTAGCTCAGTTTCAGATGTGTCTGGGACTTTGACAGGGACCAGCTGAAGTAGCCAGCTTTCTAATCTTGTTCCGTGCAGACATCTTCTTATAAATCCTAATTTTGAATATAAAATTGCCAGGCCGACTCCAGTCATATTTGAAGCCCAATAGAAGAGGAAATAAAAATTGACAACAACAATGATGATAAATAGCAAGATTTTTACAGCGTAAGTAATGTCACCTGTTAGGTAAAATAAACCGCAATAAATTGTGAGTCCGGAGACCAAAATTGCTCTTAAATCCAAAATATTCAATTGATCTGTCAGGTATGGCTTTATTTTTGCTTGTACAAAGAAGCAAGTCAGCAGCAAGAAAAAGACAGTCAGTGCTTGCACTGAAGTTGAAGAGTTTCCCATAAATACTGCACAACAAATAATAAGAATTTTTCTATAAATTATTGTGAATTCCCAATAATAAGTTTCTTTTTTGTACCCTAAGTATAAAAATCCATATTGCAATTTTAATTCTAATGTCAAAAGTTTATCTCTGTTGAGATATATATGAAGCAAGCACAAAGCAGGAACTGTGATGCACCATACCATAATACTTGGAAAAGCGACAAAAAGCGAGTAAGACCAATGTTCGGAGTCTCAGCACTTCAAATCTAAATCACTTCTTAAATAATAATTCCCCGGAGAAACTTCATAGCAATTGTAGCATGAAAAATTGTATTTTACAAGAGTTGGATGGATCAAAAAAAGCTGAACCACCAGCGAGCCTAAAAACTTATTCTTTATATATTTAGTATCAATAACACAGATATAATATCCAAGCCAAAATATCATTGTTATAACAAACAGCGCTGCTGGTAATATGGCCATGAAAACCAATTTTGAATAAAACGGCTTTGTATTTTCTCCTTGCAAATAGCAGTCAATAGAAAAAATTTGGTCTGTGACTCCTCCAGCTTGCTCTTGGACTGAAAAAAATTGTAAAACCAAAAATGGTCAATCTAAGTTAAAAGACGCAGTAAGCACAACAATTTGTAAATAATTCATGAAGATCTTGATAAATACTGAAGTCATTGACTTTGGCTTAAATGCAGATTTTATAGTAGCTCTCACCATTAAAAACACAATTAAAATTGCTAAAATTACCATTGCAGCCAAAATCAGAGCATTTATGGTAGGATTTGGGCATTTTGAGCATGAGTCTTGGCCATTCCTTGAATAATCAGATTCGCAGGATTGGCATAGATTTCCATAATACCCTGTTTCGCACTCTCCTAAAGAATTGTTCGTCAAAAGCCCTCCTAAGCAAGCTGCTGAATTTGGGCACGCCAAAAAATCATCAGTTGTATTAGACCATCTCCAATACCCTGCAAGCGGATAAATGTCACTTTTTCCATAACATTTTGCTTCAGCAGGGCAATCCTTGCAAGAAGCCCCAGCTTCCAAATTATACGTCCCGCTAGAACAAATCTGGCAGGTTTTCGCTACTAAAGCTTCTCCCACAGTGCAATTTCTTAAGTCAAACACAATATTTCCGCTTGGTAAATTGCTATTAGAAATTATCGAAGAAGATACAGTAATTTCTACATTGCTTCCAGGGTCACCAGTGACTATAACGTCACTGAAATTATAAACTCCAGAAGCTGCCTGAACTTTAGTTTTCCCAGACAATGAGTAGCTTGTGCTATTAACCACTTCTAATTGGCAATAACTTGAACTCTCTGTGAACACAGTCTGATTGTAATGGTCCATTATTCCAATTATTATAGGTGAAGAAAGAGTTTGACCTGGAGCTGAGTCTACACTAACTTCTAGCCTTCTTCTAGAATCTAGCACATCTAAACTATAAGGAAACGATGCCAAGTTATTCCCATAAAAAGCTGAGTTGTTTTTATATACTAGATCGCTCAGAACTGGCTGATAGTTATATCATTGGACTCCACCCCCACTTATGCATGCTGAGTTATTAGTAAACGTCGAGTTACTAATCGTAATATCTACATAATCTTCTGATTTTAAATATATAGCTCCTCCTTCTCCAGCTGTACAGAGTTTAGTAGAATCGCCTGCATAATTGTTTTCAAAAGTACAGCCTGATATACTTAAATTAAATTTGTTTGAATAAATAGCTCCGCCATACTCAGCTGAGCAGTTATTGAACGTTGTGTCTGTTATTATGACCTTATTATTTGAACTTGTATATGATTGATAGTCAAAATAAAGAGCGCCACCATCTGTAGATGCTAAATCCTCAAAAGTTGAGCTTGTAATGTTGACTAATACGCAGTTAACACAGTCTATTGCAGCCCCATATGTGTTAATGCCATTTTTAAATGTGGAATTGGATACCACAATTGTTGGCGTTTTACTTGTTTCAATACAGGAGCCTGCATATCCGTTAAAGATAGAGTTATATATAAAAAGGCTACTTTCAAATAAGAAAAATACTCCTCCACTAGATGTCGCAATGCTGTTTTCAACTGTGGAGTAATTAAAAGTGCATACACTGCCTGAAAAGCACTGGGCAGTTCCTCCACTTTGTGCATATGTATTATTAAAGTAGCACCTTTCACAATAAAAATTGCTACCACTCACAGAAATGCTCCCAGCTGTAGTTGTAGAAACTGAATTGGTAAATGAACTGTCATAAATTAGTAAATTGCACATAATATCTACATAAATATGAGCTCCATAATATCCAATATGATTATAAAAATTTGAGTTGTATATATATGTGTTTGAATATATCATCAAAATCGAAGGGGTGTTAGCAACTGAAGTGTTATTGTATATAGAACAGTTTTTATACATTATCTGAACCATAAATCCGCTAATTGCTGCTCCAACTCCAGCATAATTAAAAGAAATTACTGTGTTCTGAATTATTGACGTGACTTTAGAAGAGTTGAGAACCGCAATAGCTGATCCTCGGCTTGTACAATTGTTTTTGGTGATGACAGAATTATTAAATGTAAATTTTGATGCTTGTTCAGTGTATAATGCGCCTGCTTCGTCAGATGAAAAATTATCACTAAAGGTGCAGTTGTCACATACCAAGGTGGAAGACCCGGATTCATAAATAGCTCCTCCTTCTGAGGATGCTGTATTGCTTTTAAAAACTGTATTGGTCAGCATTGCGTTGCTGCTAGTTTCTATTAATGCTGCTCCCCCTTGATATCCAGAATTTTTGTAAAATGTCGATCCAGAGTCTGTTCAGTTTCCTTGGTGGATAGAAACGGTGTTATTAGAGTTATTGTAAATATAATTATCAGATGTATAAAATAAGGAGGTGCCAGAATCAGAACTTATATAGAAGATGCTATCCCCTGTATTTGAGCTGATAGTGTTGCTTTTAAAGATAACCATGGCTGGTGAGACACAGCCAGAGTTTAGGATTGTTCCATATGATGCTGAATTTGAGCTAAAAGTCGATGAAGACACTGTTAAACTCCCTGACCTCATTTGAGCATTAATTAATCCTATTTTGTTGCTAGAAAATTTAGAAGAAGCAATCACGCTGTCTGAGTCCATTGCAATCGAATTGTCGATTGAAATAAGGTAGCTGCCCAAAGAGTTGCTATAAAATGAACAATTTGTGATGTTAAGTAGCACATTTGAATATACAACTGCAGAATAAATCTTAATATGGCCTTGTGTAGGAGAGTTATTTTGGATAAATGAGTTTATTATGGTCAGACTCGAAGAATCATCAGCTCTAAATGATACTGCGCTATAAAACTGGGCTTTTGTCCCAGACTCAAATGTGCAATTATCAATTGTTAAGCTCTTTAATGAGTTTCCGTACACCGGAGTTTGGCTACTTATAAATTTGCAATTTATAAGTGTGAATTCTCCATCTTTTGAGCTTAAAACAACTACGCCATCGCCTGACTGCTTACTAAAATAATTTTGTGTAAAAGTTAAATTATACATAACAGGAGTTGTCGACATATCTGCATATATAGCTATACTGTTGCCCTGAGATTTATTATTCGTAAAAGTGGAATTTTGGATATAAGTGTCTCCAATGCAGTCGTCTAAGTACAAGCCTGCGTTTGTATTTGAGCAGAAGTTACTTTCTACCGTATTGAAGTTAAAAATGAAATTATTTGTAGCAGAAATTAATAAAATTGAGGTGCAGCTGTAGGCTGCAGGAGTCAGTTCGCTGCTGACATAAAGATCTAAGCCTATTAGATAATCAATAGTTACAGTATTTATATCGTCATAGTCGCTTTCTCCATTGCTTATTCAATATGAGTTTAAAAAATTCACATTTGGGACGTTGCTGATTTTTATAGCAGTATCAGATAAAAAATTATTAGTAAAATTTAGATCATAAAAAGTGATCGTTCTTTTGGGGTAATGAACTTTAATATTTTTGCCATCTATTGTGCTTACCCTACTTTCTCCAGTCACAAATATCGCATAATAGCTTCCTTGGTAATATATATATATGATTTCTGAGCCTATGTTATTATAAAATGTGTTATTATTGAAATAAATATTCTGAAGTTCCTTATTGAATTGAATTATAAATCCTGCATAAGTTTGGGCACTGTTGTTATAAAATATACAGTTTTCGACCCTGATATTCTGTAGGTTTTGATAGATAAGGTTGTAGTTGCTGTCAAGAGTAGTCGGCATAACTAAGCCATTTTGATTGATGAAAAACAAGCCATCATAGTTATAATTGAACCGAAACTCCGAGTTCAGAATTGTTATATTTAAAACATTGTATAAATATACAAAAGATTGATATAAGCCCTGGCTTTTAATTCTTTGGACTATGTTTTTCTCAACTATTATGTCTTGAATTTCAACGTAATTTGCTCTAGTAACTGATAAGAAAGGTGCCAAAGTAATTTCCTGGGTGATTTCGTACCCATTATTCATTGCTGATATTGTTCCGCCTAAGTAATGAATTTCTCCACAGTATCCAGATGAGCATGTAGAAGAAATAGCAGACCCTTGATATGCACTCATAAAATTATAAAAATCGACAGATTCCATATTTAGAATCCCTCCAATAACTGTTATAATCGAACTGTATTGCTGGCGGAAATTTTGGATTTCCACATTCTACATAAATCTTACCTGCAAACTCAAAACTCCACTTGAAGTCACATTAAAAAATGCCATATTGTTAAAAACGCTGCAAAGTGCCTGAGGAGCAAATGTTCCTGGATTTAGCGCTTTTCCTCTATCATCTACTAGTTGACCATTATTGTCTGTTGTAGCTCTACAATAATCGCATTCGCTGCATCCCTGGATAAATGTGACATTTCCATCAAAAATGATATTTTCTATAGTGACATTTGTTAAAATATCTAAAGACAGAGGAACAGCATCTACATACACTGTAACTTTCTGTCCATCATCTAGGCATTGAGCTACTGAATAAATAGAGCAATAAAGCGGCTTTATTAGAAGTTGGGTAGTATTTGTAGAATCTCTATATAATGGTCTTGAAGATGCTGCTTCCAATGAGTACGGGTTATCAAAAGTTGTAAGATTATGGGTTCCTGACATTAAATAAATAGTTGTATATTTGTATGTGACAGTTGACAATGCATACGATAAAGAAATATAAGGACTATTTATGGTTCCAGTGCCTTGAACCAAATTAATAGCACTCACAAAGATTTCTTCAGGGCTCTTTTCAGACGATGTATCAGTTGATTCCACACAGATCATAACATTTGTATGAGGATGAGTATAACCTTGGTAATGCTGTGGGCAAGAAGTCAAACAGCTCCCAAATCATTGATAATTACTGCATTTTACGCATAAGCTTGGGTCTAAGTTTGAACAAAGTAAGCAATTAACGTCGGTACAGTTTTCAGTATAGCATTGAAAATAATTATAGTAGCAATCAAAATAATTGCAGTTTTGCGTGCAGTTTGATGGCTTTATTGGGTGCAAAAAATTAAGACTGTCTGTGTATTTTAAATTGCATTCATGCTTAGGGCATTCGGTAGGGTATGCTAATTGATAATTTCAATCTTCATTGACTATTTGCTGATATCAGGCAGAAAAAATAATAGAACTATTAGTGCAGGCGGGATCAAAGCCACAGCTATATACCATGCAATCAGAATTGCATTTGCCTAGATCTGTATTTAAACAGTTATCTGCACATGTCTCACAGTCTGTTCCATCATAATCGCAATCTGAATTATTACAAACACTGTCACAAATTCCATTACTTATCGCGCTCTTATAGCAGCCAAGTGCACAGTCTCCACAAGCATAATTATCATAATCACAGTCAGCTACAGCACATTCTTGATCACAAACTCCATTTGTCAGCATAGAAGGGTAGCAATCTGTGTTGCATAAGCATTGATAATTATCATAATTGCACGTTTCTGTGTTGCAAACGTCGTCACATTCATTATTTTTCAATAAACTTGAAGTGCATCCAGCATTGCACTGATATTTGTCACAATCTCCATTATCATAGCTGCATTCATAAGTCATGCATTCCCATTGGCATGTACCATCACCAATATAACTCCCTTTGCAGCCTATGTTGCAGTCCTAAATATTTCTTACGCAATTATAATTGTCAAAATTGCAATAGGCAGTATTACACTCATCATCACAGACAGAATTTTCAAGCATTTTTAAGTCGCAGCCATCTGAGCAATACCCACAATCTCCATGGTCATAGCCACAATAAACAGTATCGCAGAGAGCATCACATGCATTATTACTAGGTATGGTACAATTGTAAGTCGTTGTGCAGGTGCTGGCACAATCTCCTCCGTCATAATTGCAGCCCTGAGACATGCAGGCTTCATCACATCAGCCGTTGCCGATCTAGATAAGAGATACCCATGTAGAGTTGCATTCAAAACTGCAGAGCGAAAAAGCGGATACGGTAAAAAAGTTTAAGAGTAATTGAATCAGATTCATGATTTTCTTTTAAAACTATCTATGATGGTTCTTTGGAAAAATTTCATTCAACACAAACGTTATAGAATGACAAACTAAGGATAAAAAGAAGGAAACACATATAAAAATTAAACTTAGACTACTATATAGCCTTAAGAGTGTGAATTTAACTAAATTAAATATTATAACTCTATATATTTTTGTGATCCATAAGAATCTGAATGTTATTGTTTATTGTTAAGATTATTGGGCTGAAAATCATAAAAGCTAAGAAACTTCTCTTAAATTTGATAGAATAATATTACTCATCATTTAAGTAAGAAGACTTAGTATTTATTTGATAAAACTATTTGCTCGTTGCATAATGAATTTATAAATGCATGAATTTTTAATAATAATTACAGAATTATTCCAATAACTTAGAAAAAGGAACTTATTTATTTACTCTACTAAAAATTGAGTAGCATTTAAATATACTCTCACAATATTAAAAACAGTTTATTTATAACTTGACATATGATATCCCCAACACAGTTCTTCTTAAAGCTTAATGATTTATAAAGGCCTAATGAAATAGATTTAATCTAAATTACGCTTGAGATGAAGGATTCTATACTTAAGTCTTTCGTTTTCATCTTTCAGCGTGCTAATTTCTTCCAGGAGCTCTTTGTTTTCTTTGCTTTTCTCAGAAGTTTTCATATCTTTGAGGTCCTCATCTAATGCAGCTCTAATTTTATACAAATCTTGAAGAATTTCTGCCTGTATTTGTCTGACAATGTCATTTGCCCTGTCTTTTAAGACAAACTCAAGCTTGCTGACTCTTTCTTCGAGCTTTGTTAACCCTTCCATATTTTTATCACATGAAGCAACTGCAAAACCTCTGAAAAGAAGAGCTTTAGAAATTCTATTTATCATTACTATAAATTATCAAATTTATATGAAAATGCATTATGCTTATATTATAAAATCACTAATTTCTTTAACATTTAAAAGATTAAAATGTTCAAACTATTTTTAAATGAAAATAATAATGAGATTTTAAAGTATAAGCATAAAATTATTTTGAAATTCGATATATTCAACCAGAAATAAATAATTTTATATAATTGCAATTTATTTATTATCAATTTTTCATTTAGCTTTCATCCTTGATAAACTTTGAGATAAAATAGGCAATGCATTGATCTACAACTTTGCTGTCATTGACTAGATCAATTTTTATATAATCTAGCCCCTTTTGTCCTGCAAACTCATAGGCTTCATATGGCTGGATTTCATTTTCTCTGTTCGAAAATTGGTTACCAACAATCAATTTATAACAATTTCCAAGAAAATATTTTTCTGTAAATTTCAGTAAATATTCAATCCGATTAAAGCTATATGCATAATGATGCGCAAAAAAATAAATAACTCCATGACATCTATTAGCAAATAGTTTTGGTAGCTCAATATATTGAGTTTGTCCTGGAACATCATAAAGAAAAACTTCAACAACTAGCCCATTTGGCATCCTAATTACTTCTGAAGCAAGCTCTAAGTTTATGGAAGGGATATGTGTAGGTGGAGTTACTTGATCTGTGAATTTGCGTAAAAATGTGGTCTTTCCAGTTGCTGGATATCCGACTAAAGCAATTTTTAAGGATAAGGATACTGCGCCTGGGGTATGGCCAAATAATTTTGTAAAATCTGATAATTCTAAGACTTGGTTATCGAAGCTATAATCCATTATTACTCATTTTGAGTAAAATATTTGAGGTTATCTTATTTTAATTAAAAATTCTTCTCCCACTTTTGTCAAAATTCCATTTGATTCTATGTAAAAATCATTTCCAATGTCACCTTCTTCATCCATATATATAGGGATTGAAGGATCGCCTTGGGTTCCACCATCCCCTGCAGTTTTTTCCACAATAGCTGGCTCTTCTATTATTTTCAATATTTTTTGCTTTTTAACTGCATGGGCATTTGCATTTTTCTGCTGTTGCTGTTGTTTTTGCTTTTCTTTTTTCTTTTTGGCATTCCTTCCTCCCATACTTTTACAACTATCTAACTCTGATCAATATTTTACTGAATTGGTATACCAAAAGTAATATTGAAAGTATTATTTATTTAATTATGTTATTCTTCAAGCTAATTTTGAAAAACACAAATGCAGGGGTAGAAAATTTGTAAAATTGAGATATTTTTATTATAAAAATTTTAATCGAAAATAAAATTATTAGTTCCCCCAAGCCTTATAATATTTATGATTCAGGAATTTAAAGATCTCCTGGAGCACTTAGATCCTACACAAGAAAAAATTCACAATGCTTCTCGCTGGTGTCAAGAGTTTCTTACATCAAACCCTTCTAAAACTCAAAGCATAGTCGATGCATGATCAAAATCCTTAGAAACCAGCCCTCAAAAAATTGCTTTTTTATTCCTCGCAAATGATATTATCCAGCAATCCCACAATGAAACCTTAAAATCCATGTTCAACTTCGCGTTACCCCGAGCTTTCACAATTTCCGCTACAAACCCTACGCAGATTCAAGACATACGAAAAGTTCTAAAAGTCTGAGACGACCGTCAAGTATTCCCAAAATCCTCTATCGAAGAATGAGAAAAGATTTGCCAAAGAGCAGAAAGCCAGCTCCCTATATCAGACCGATCAAATCTAATTTACATCATAAATTTAGCTAAAAAACTAAATAATTTGAAAGATTTAGATGAAAAAATGAAAAATATGAATGGGGAAGCTGTAAAAATGTCAGATGAAGAATCCAAGCTGAGGGAAGACATAATAAAAGAAATCGTAGGAGTCATGAAAAAAATCCATCATGGAAATCTGAATGTGTCGATATTAATTGGGAGAATTAATGAAAAGTTAAAAAAATTAGATAATTAAAATTTTAATAAAATGAATGATGAAATTTTTGGTAGCCAAGAGTTCAATAAATCTTTAGATTCAAATATAAGCGACCAAAAGACTACCAATTCTCAAGAGAGATCTCCACGTCGGTCAATTGTAAAAATAAATGCGGCAGCAAAAGAAAAACTACTTGTAAAACAAGATGCGAATCCTAATCCGTTTGCAATTATTAAAGCTAATGAAATTGTAAGGAAAAATAACCGTGCTATTACAATTATGAGTGCGACAAAAGAAAAACTCATGAAAAAGATCAGCTTGAATTTTAATACTGAAGAAAATGATAGCTCAAATCAACAATTAAAAGTTAGGTCTATCAGTTTGATTCCTATTAGAACGATAACTCAAGAGACTGAATATGGAGACGATACTCCATCGCCATCGAAAAATGAGAAAAACTGAACAAAAAATGCAAATCCAATGATGATCAGATCAACTGATTTTTATGGAAAATTAAATCGCTACTATTCAAACACAGAATCAAGCCCAGTTTCAATAGAACATACTCCTTTAACTGTGCTTTCTACCCTTACTTGGCAAAATACCCAAGAAAAATTCAAATCCCTCAATGACCCAAAAATTTCGTATTTTCATCCAAAAGACATAAAGCCTCACCGTCATCATTCAAATGTGTTTATTAACGTCAAGGCTAAATCTATTAGTCCTAATAATAAGCAAAGAGGACAGTCAGTTCGTAATTTATTGATTTCAATTAGAAATCGTTCTCCAAGTTCGAGTACCTTGGGAAGAAGTCAGACTAATTAATTAAATTATTATTTATATACCTTTGCTTTGCTTTGCAAAAGTTGATCTTGCTGATAATATGAGGTCATTTGGACCTCCCATTGCTTTTATTAACGTCTTATTATAAATGCTGTCAAATAGATTCATATTTGAATGATTATGGGTGAAAATATTGTATCAGTAAAGAACAATTCCTGCATAAAAGAAAAGTATGACCTCTAATGTTTTATTGTTTGATTTTATGAATTTATTGAGCTTATTTTCCTTTAGCACTTTTATAACAATCTCTCCTAGCTTTAAAAGACAAGGAGCAAGAGGAAAGCCTTTTTCTTTATCTTTTGAAGCCTCAAACATTTCTTTCGTTGCTTTTGTGAACAAATTGGTAAAAAATAGCATAAATATCAAAAATTGTGGAATGCCTTTGCCTTTGGTATCTTTATCAAAGTTAGAAATTCCAATTTTTTTGAAGGAGTTAGGCCAGGAGGTTTCATTTGTGATGCTGCAATAAACACTTAATAATAAACTCCTGTGGAATACTTGAGGCATTTTAAAAGTCGTCTCAGAAAAGCTTATTACTCTGTCGCATTCTTCTGCTTGCTCTTTTGTGAGCTTAACATTGCTTTTTCCACAACACCCACACAATCTAGCAAAAAGACTTGGTTTTATCATTACTCTTGAGGAGCTTACAGGGAGTTTAAACTCTTTGAATTTGCATAAGGCATCATCAATTGTATAATATTTTATTTCGTCAATATCAGCATTAACACTTTCTTCATGTCGATTTTTTGGAATATTTAATCCAATTTCTTTATGGAATTTTTCTACTGGTGACTCTAGTTGAGGATCGATAGGCTTGACTTCTTCTTGTTGTAAATCACTGGGATTACTTTTTAATTTTCTAGCGACCTTGACTGCTGAAGGAAGCTCAGGGATTTTTCGGTCAATTAGTTCAGGCTCAAGCTCATTTTTAATAGAAACTTCGACTTTTGGGCTTTCTTTTTTCTTTTTTGAGTTTAATTTCAAGAGAGGAGGATTGGTATTATCTTGGGGATTTTCTGGTTTTTCAGGTATTTTTACTTGAACTTTTATTTCTTCTTTGCTATCTTCATCAGAAGATGAAGAAGGTGAGGAAATAGAACAATCTAAATTGTTGTATTTTTGCGATAAAGGAGCCTTAATATTCTTACTTTGAATTGTGGAAGACTTTTTATCTTGGTTTGAAATTTCTGGATCCTTTGGGAAATCAAATTTAAAATCTTGCTTTTTGCCTCTTACAGAAGGTCTACTATCAATAGATGATACTGAATCTCTCTCTTTTGGAGAATTTTTTTTTTGAATTTTCGGCTGTATGTTCAGATTTTTTACTATTTCTGATGACTTTAAAGGCTCGGTCGATTTTTGTTTAGCTTTTTCCTCTTCTTGTGGATCTTGTGCTTTAGGTTTAAAGAGTTTAACATTATCTTTTTTCTTTTGAGCAGCTTCATCATTTTTTCCTTTAGAGCTTTCTTCCATAATTTTGATTTCTTCAACCCTTATTTCTTTTTTTTTCTTTTTATCCTCTGCTTCAGCATTTTTGACATTCCACAGCTTCTGTCTTCCCTTTCCATTGCTTTTTTCCTCTTCAATATTTATCAGCTCACTTTCTTGCTTTATTTTTTTATTTGCATTAATTTCAATTGCATGATCTTGATAACTCTTTTTATTTTTTGCAAAAATTGGATCATCATTAGGAAACTCTAATTTTCTTGCAGGAATTGGCTGAGCTGGCAGCATGCTTAATTTAAGGACATAAGACTGCTTTTGAAGATTGTTAATATAATTATCAGATTCACTCATTTCAGGTGCATCAAGATTCACTTGAGGGATTTTTTGTTGCCTTGCATCATGCTCTTTTCTGGCTTTTTCATTGATTTCATTTATAAGACTTGATGAAGAACTACTTGATTTTTTGGATCTTTTTACATTTTGAAGACTTGACTTGGAGTTTTGATCATTTTTTATACTTTGGTTAGCTTTAGCAAAATAGCTAGGGTCAAGTCTCTCTATATCGCTAGAATAAGTATAAGAAGAGCCAGAACTTGACGATGATGATTCCATAATATCTCAAAAGATAATTTAGATTTAATACGTTTCATTAAACTGGATCCAAAGAAAATCATCAAATATATAATAATTAATGTTTACATAAATCTTATAAAATTATAATTTCAAAAATATACTTTTGTATAAAGCTATATTGCTACCTTAATTTTGTAGCCAGACTGAGCATTCTATTTTTTATGTTTTTTAATACCAATATTTTATTAGAGTATTTAGTAAAATTTTAAATTCAAGCTTTTAATTGAATTATCTTTTAAATAGCAGCGAAAGCTAACACGATCACTACTAATAATTTATTATGGCTAGCATCTGAACTATCATCATCGCCAGCATTGTATCTCTTTTTTGCTTCTGCATATGGCTCCAGCATAGTATCTAATACACAATTAAGGCTTGACTGCATTAAAGGGTAATCTTGAATCAAATAATTATAGTAAACGTATTTGTTATAATTATCTGAATCCCAGTGAGTCTTCATACAAAGAAAATCTAATCTTCCAACTGTGTTGCATAAGGAAATGCCTTGACTTTGTAACCATTTATTAGTCTGCTTGATAAACGCTTGATATTGGCTGTCACCAGGGAATAAGGAGCAATAAGAATCTCCATCAGGGTTATAGCCACATTCACAATCCCCTGGGACTTGAATTCCTGAAAATTCATCTTTCTTGGAGGCGCATCCAGAACTTCCTGTAGCTGTGCATTTAATTGGAAGCTCTTGGCTTGATGTTATAGGATCTAAGCATCGAAAGTGCCCATTATTAGTCACCACGCAACTCCACGAAGAGCATAAATTGCTAATCCCTGATACACCAGTATTTACGCTGCAGTCACTTACAAAATCATGAGGTTCAAAAGAGCCTAACTCAAAGCAAGTCCCAACGTTATGAGTTATATTGCAACCCGCATTATTCACACAATCTGTAAACAAAGTGCAGCCTGTTTCTCCAATTTTTAATTGAGGTGTGCATGTGTTCGTGGTTGTATTACATGTCAGACCTGGATTACATTGCCAAGGAAAATTACATGTGGCATGCTCTGGAGCCCCTTGGCATATCGAATTAACGCAGCCTGCCCAACTTTGGACTGAACAGTCATCTGAGGTCTTGCATTCTTCACCTGGAAGGGCATTTGAATAGGCACTGGGCCGAGCTTTACAGGTAGAGTTGTCTTCAGGGCCAGATTGGCAAGATAACTCACTCTTTGTGCAAGGCTGGGCATAATAGGTTGACGCTGGCATGTCAAGATAAATGCAAGTACCTTCACTAAAAGTAATTGATGGCGTCTTACAAATGTATTTAGGACATTCTGCAGCTTGGCCAGTCAAACTTTCAGTGTCAATTTCGGCTGCATTATGATAAAAAGTAAGATCTTTGGCAAATATCAAGCTTAGAAATCCTAATAGGAGAATTTTCATTATAATAAATTTATTCACCATGAACTATAATTCAGTATATCTTTTTATCTTTAAATTGTGCGCTTATGCATTCATGCAATATTAAATTGGTTTTAGAGTTTAGAGCATAAATAATTTCTAATCTTTAAAATAATTATAATTTGACTATAGCTTTACTTTAATTATTTATTTTCGTTACGATTTTATTTTCTTATTTAGTGCCTAAGTCTAATAAAAGGAGATTTATAAGAAATAATTGCTAGTTGATAATAAAGCTTTAACAATATTCATTATCAATTTAAAGAATATGAAAATATAAATAGCTTTATAATTGAGGATTTTAAATTGACTACTTTTCATTAAAATCGATTACTCTTCATTTAAAATGTATAAGACTGAAAATATTAGACTAGATTAAAGCATTGATTAAAGTCCCTCTTCTATGTATCATGTTCAGAAGCATTAGCTGCATAATTGACTCTTTTCATGCCAAAAAACTATTTTCTTGCCACAAACATGGTAAATTAGTATGAAGATTAGCCATAGCTCCTACAGCAATATTACTATGATGTAGTGACGCAGGATATAACAATGACATATAATGATCTTAGACGAAATAGAGCTCTAGAAAATGAGATTAGGCTATTGGAAGAAGATGAAATAGGCATTGAAAAAATTGAAGAAAATTGAGAGGAAGACGAAAGGTGATAAAAAGAATTAGAGGAAGAAAGCAAAGAGACTTGAGAGAGTGAGAGTTTTAATTCAAAATTGAACGAAAGGAGTCTTGGATGATGGTGAACTAATTCTAACCATATAGATCACCAGAGCAATAGAGAAAAAATAAAAGAAGAATGTCAGAAAAGTATTACCCAAAGACCTATCAAAAAATGCACCAAAATACCTACATAAGAACCTATCAAAGGGTCCATTTAGGCTCCTTCAAAAGACTCGCAAAATTCCTCAAAAAGACGTGCACCAAAAGACTCACCAAAAGACTTACTAAATGACCCACCAAAAAACCCACCAAAAGATCCACAAGAAGACCTAAAAAAACACTAAAGACCCATGAAAAGATCAACTAAAGATCAACTAAAGACCATCAAAGATCCACCAAAATCCCACTAAAAGACCCGCAAAAAGGTCCACCAAAAGGTTCACCAAAAGGCCAACTATAAGACTAATTGAAAGACCACCAAAAGTCTCTCTAAAAGATCTACCAAAAATCTGCTGAAAGTCGAGAGGCAAGAAGAAGAGTCAATTAAAGAAAGTCGAGGCAGGAAAATTCCAGAAAAAGAAAGAACAAAAAGAATAAAAGCAAAAAAAAGCGGAGAAAAGTATAGAAGATTGGAAAAAGAAGAAAATTGAAGAAATTGATGAAAAGTTGAAGCAGAAATGGTCAAAAAGACAATGGAAAAAAAGGGCATTGAGAAAGCTGAGGGGGAAAATCAAAAGAAAACCATAAGACATTTCACCACTTAGTAAGGATAAGTCTCCTTCAAGGTCATTTGAGCCCAGGCAAAAACCACTCCCAGGCATGCATAAGGTTATCCACCACTTGGAGTTCTGAAGCACATCAGGCTATTTTATATGAATAAGAGCTCAATAAAATTCAATTAATTAAAAATTCTGTCCATCTTAATATTTATTACTAAATTTTTTGCCATTTGCCATTTATGATTTTTTTAATACCCTATACCATCAGAACAGCTCAGGAGATCGCTTATGAAATGATTTGGCTCAGCTCAATATTTTATGACTAGGAAGCTTCAATTACCTTATTAATGCAGTAAATCCGAAAATTTTTTTGGTTTTCAACTGTTATTTAATAAAAAAAAAATAACTGTATTATAAAGGAAATTTCTGTCAAATAAATAATATTTATTTACTGCAAGAAAGGAACTGCTGTTTCTAATTATCCATAACTAATAAACCTCTAATTAGAATGATAATAAATAATGGCCAGCATGGAGCTCAAAGTTCCTCTTCTAAGTAGTCTCGGGCAATCTACGACTACTCAAGATATTGAACTCAAGCTCAAAGCAAATCCTAACATAGGCGACCTCTTCACCTCTTTCCCTGCCAATGACTCCAGAAGTGACATCCAAAACATCCTCAAAAATCTAATGCGAATGAAGCCAGACGAAATTCCGATTCCATTCAAAGGGAATTGTCTGGCATTAACCAAAGACAAGACTTCTTTTGTCTTCTGCAGTGTCGAAGGAAGGCTTGGAGTCTGTAATCGCTTAACCAAAGAAGTTACCAATGATGTAAAACTGTCTGACAATGGGCTTTATGCACTTGCTCTTTTCAACAATGACCAATATGTTTTTGTCGGAGGAAAAGACGCAATCATTTTCAAATACAGGCTAAGTGATTTCAAGCTCGTTAAAAAGTACCAAGGACATAACGGAAAAATCAGTGAAATCTTTTTCTCAAATGATGAAAAAGTCATGTACACTTGTAGCGATGACAAAAGTGTGAGAATTTGGAATATGGCTGATGGCAGCTCAGAAATTATTTATAGCCACAATGATAGGTCACTATGTATGAGCGTGTCTGAAGATGAAGAGTGGCTTGCTACTGGAGGTGCTGACAAAACAGTATACGTATATGACTTAAAAGAAAAAAATGTCTTACAAACTTTAGAAGGGCCGACCAATAGTATATGAAGCGTCAAATTTTCGAAGTCAAAATCAATGCTAGCTGCTGGAGATAATGATGCAGGCTGCTTTATATGGGATTGCAAAACTTGGAGCTTATTTCGACAATTGACAGGACACGAAGCAAGAGTGTCCTGCATTGAATTTTTGAATAATGAAAAAGTTGTAATCACGGCCAGCAATGATAAAACAGTCAGAATTTGGTCTCTAGATCATGATAGAAGAGAAATTGTATACACAGGACATAAAAACTGGATTAAATCAATGATGCTTAGTGATGATCAACGATCAATTTACACAACTTCAGAAGACTGCAGAATTCTTGTATGGAAAGTCCCAGTCAACCTTGACAACGAATGAAAATTAACAGGTCACACAGAAAACGTTTATAACTGTTTATACTCACAAAAAAGAGACTTGATTTTCACAAATGCAAATGATAAAAAAGCAATTATTTGGGACCCAATTAAAAAAGTCAAAGTTAAAGAGCTCCTGCATGAAGCTGGAATTTATGCAATGACTTTAACACAAGACGAAAATTACTTGATTACTTGCACATCACAAAAGCAGATGATTATGTGGAATATTGACACTTATGAGCCTTTCAGTATAAATGAGCTTTCAAATGTGACTGTTAAAGCAGTTTGCTGTACACCTGATGGGAAGTATTATGTTACTGGAGATACAGAAAATAGAATCACAGTAACTGAGTATAGAGATCCATCAACCAATCAAGAAAGACCAGTGAAATACGTGTTTAGGAAACATAAAAATACTGTGTGGTCTCTTGCCACAACTCATGACTCTAGCACACTTATAACTGGCGGCGAAGACGGGTCAATAGTCTTATATGACCTTAATATCGGCTCTGAAAAAGGCCAGCTTTTAGGACACACAAAAAAAATAAAATGCCTTGCAGTATCAAGAAATGACGAAATCCTCATATCTGGCTCTTGGGACAGCACTTTTAAGATATGGAGTATCAATAAACTATTTTTATACAAAACAGTTACTTTTCATACAGGAGCAATAAATGGGGTTTATTTTTCTAAAGACGAAGAATACTTTATTGTCGCCTCAACTGACCAAAAAGTGTCTTTTTGGAATTATCGAGATTTTTCATATATCACAAACCTCACTTATGATGACCTCTGCTTAGCTATTAATTGCTCTCCAGATGAGAAAACCTTGTATGTCGTGGAAAAATCAAATATTTTTATACAAGAAAACCCAATGAACACAGACAATTTTGGATTTTATGGTCCAGAAAGGTCATCTCAAGGGATCATTGATTATATAGCAAAGCTAATTAATGATGAAGAAGTTGAGCATAACCCAGAGATGGATAAATGGCTTATTGCTCCTATGAGAATGAATGCGGTGCATCTCTATGCTTATTTTAATCTTCAAAACCATCTAAAGCAAGCATTTATTTTAGGCTCTCCAATTTATAACTCAGTCATGAATCGAAATCCTTTGTCCTTGTGCATTGAAAGAGATTTCACTGACTGTGCCAATATCATCCTCGGTTCTTTAGAGAAAAAAGTTAACGAGTCTCCTTATTCTCTATATTTAGTCGAAGACTTGCTTATAAAATTGAATGAAAAAGGCTATGCAAACCTTAGTGAGTTTTATAATTATTTAATAATCCCATCAAAAGACATTACCCTTCCAAAATTCATTGATCCTTTGACAAAATTGCCTGTTGTCTTGGAATCCAATACAAATGAAATTATCCCTGATAAGTTCGCTCCTAAAGAAATGTACAAGAATGAAGGAAAATCTATCCAATTTTGGAGTAGTTATGTTAAACTGGATACCCAAATTGGCTCTGAAGCTAGTGTTAACTTTTTGGAAAGTTTGATAGATTGCCCAAATCCTGATATTTTCAGGACGAGGTTTATCAAGGTGATCTTAAACAAAAAATGGGAAACAGTAAGATGGGTCATGAGACTTCAAGGCTTAATATATGGCACTTATTTATTGCTATTGTCTATATACACAACAAACTTTTTAGGCTCAGTTTCATTTTTGGCTCCGATTTTTGTGATAAATCTGTTTTTGCTTGCATATGAAGTTTTCCAGATGGGTGTTGCGGGGCTTGATTATTGGTCTGATCCATGGAATTATTTGGATTTGACCAGAAGCTTTACGTGCTTTATTTATGCAGTTCTTTTATTCATAGAAATCGGGCTTGAAGCGAATGAAAAGCTGTTTGTTTTCTTGACCTTGCTTTCTTGGATTAGAGGGATTTCTTATTTCCGCTTATTCCAAAAAACACGTTACCTCATCGATTTGATTTCAGAAGTATTTTCTGATATGACATCATTCCTAGCCTTGCTTTTATATTCAACTCTAGCATTTTCGTTAATTTTTGTTGCAATTACAAAAGGAGAAGGCGACAGTTTTGGTAGCTACCTAACTATTTCTTATAGAATTGACTTAGGAGATTTTGATACTGCAGGATACTCTACAATTGATTGGATTATATTTTTCCTAGCTTCAGTCGTAAATCCATTAATCATGCTGAACTTATTGATTTCAATCATGGGTGATACGTATGATAGAGTTCAAGATGGTAGAGAAATTTCTGACTTAAAAGAACTTGCTGAAATGGTCCTGGAAGCTGAAACTTTGCTTTACTGGAAAAGAGGACTAGGGCAAGCACTTTATATTCAAGTATTAGGTGAGCAAGAACAAACCCATGAGGTTGATACGTGGCTTGGAAAAGTTAGAGAATTGAAGCTTAGACTTGTGGCTATTCATAAGTCAATCAATAATGTAAGCTCCAGTCATGCAAATGATTTGAAAAGACTTGAAGATAAAGTTGATGTGATGAGATCTACTGACAAAGAAGAAGTTCTAGGGAAAATTGAAGAAATGAATAAGAATTTCACAGCTTTTAAAGAAGAAAATCAAAAGCAGATGAATGAGATAAAAGAGCTTCTCTCTAGCTCTAACTAATAAATCTTACTAGGAATTAAACTACATTAAAAATTTAGCCAAAAATAACTGTCGGAAAAATAATTATTTTTAGTAAGTATAATTTCTATAAAGTTAATTAAAAATATTAAATTTGGGGGCAATTATAATAATTAAATGTACAGAATTGCAAATGTCTTCACCCATGGCCTAGAAAAGTTTTTTCTCTTCGAAATATTAACAGCCAAACAAAATTTGAACTAGAAGGTAAGAAATCATATTCTTTTTTAAGAAAAGTGCTAATAATTAACTTTAATATTTTTGGAGCATATATAATCACACTACAAAAAAAAATCAAAATTTTCTATGTTAAGGAAATCAAATTCATCAATTTTTACAGATCTAAGCAATTATAATAAGAGGTTTTAATATTAGTTTTATATTAAATAGGTAATAACTAATAAATTGCTTGTAAAATTCACTAATAAGCTTCAATAGAACTTATAAACAACCCCTTGGTTTATCTAAAAGAAGTAATTCTTAATTTTTCGATTAAAAATTATACGTTCCCTCAAATGTTAATTGCCCCAAAATGTATGATTTGATATTAATTTTAATTAATTGATAAAGTTAATGTGCCATTTCTAATAGTTTGCTTATATGATTAGAAATTGCATCAAAAGGTTCCTTTCTAAATCTGAGCAGCTTCAGATTCTCAAAGCCACAAAAGAACAGTAATCGTCACATAGACAATATAAAGCAGCTCTTGCTTCTTTATCTCCATTTCAGCTTAAAAAAGTGAATCTTCTTACAGAAGTGATCAACGAAATGTCTGAAGAAGAGCAGCAAATCCTCTACCAGCTTTTCCGTGACAAATACCAAGAAACAGTAGGCGTAGACCCTGCTCTCTATAACGATTTTACTCCTAAAATCCAAAAAACTAAAGATTGGCCAGAGCTTACCCCAGACAATTTCGAAATCCTAAAAAATATCAAAGTAAACGTAAATTTCCAAGGCGGATTTTTAGAAAAAGTCATCTCTGGAGACTTCCAAATGAGCGCAGCAGCCAGTGAAGCTCCAAAAGAGCAAAAAGAAGAAAAACCTGTGGAAAAGGAAAAAACCAATTTTGATGTCATCGTAAGAGGATTTAGCCCAGATGGAAAACTTAAGCTTATAAGAGAAGTCAAAAATATCCTTAATATCGGCCTTAAAGATGCTAAAGACAAAGTTGAAGCTATTGCAAATGAGCCTCTACTGATAGGAAAGCAGCTCCCAACTGAGCAAGCCAATGAACTGGTGCAAAAACTTAAAGAGATGGGTTCCATAGTAGATCTTAGATAAAAAACTACAGTTAATCTTGATACTTGTGTTTATGCTTATGTTTTTTATGACTCTATATGAATTTTACTGGGGATCTTGAACTTCTATGCTTGTGCTTATGCTTTTCGTCATGCTTATGCTTCTTATGGTCCTTTTCTTTCCTGTCTCTCTTTTTATTTTTTATTTCTCCAGGCTCAATTTCGCTTGCTTCTTCATCTTTTAATTTTTCCACGAATTTATTAAAAATATCTCTGAGCTGGGTGTCTGATAAATTCACGAATTTTTCTTTTATTTCGTTTTCGAATTCTGTATATGTGGAATTTGATGCGATATTTGCGTTGGATTTTAAGTAGTCGTCGTATTTGCTGAGCTCTTTTTTGGTTTTTCTTTCTTTGTCTTTTAAATCAATCATGGCTTCGTCGTAAAGAACACGAAAAACAATAACGCGAAGATTGTCAGGGATTGACTCGAGGGCTTCTCTGGAATGCTCTAAAATGTCTTCATAAGTGGTGGTAGGGGTGATTTGGAAATTGAGGAGGGAATCAGATAAAGCTTCTTTGTAGTCCTTTATTTTTTCTTTTTCTCTTTCTATTATGTCAGAGTAGAGTTCTTGAGGGGAAGACCCTGGCTGGCCAACTAAATTTAGATATTGAGGCTCGTCTTTTATTTTTTGGACTATTGGCCTCCAATGAGAAGCAGCGTTGATTTCTCCAGTTTTTACTAAATCTTCTAATAGCTCTCTAAAAGCTTCTCTTCTTTTTCTGGCTTTTGTGCGCTCTTCTAATCTTTTAGCTTCACTTACCTGCTTTTCAGTATCTAAAACATATTCACTAAACACTGTTAGCTGGTCTAGCTTGTCAATTGCTTTAAATAATGGATGCTCTGCAAGCAGTCTTTGTATAATTCCCCATTTCATGGTATGGTCAATATCCTCTCTATCATCCAATAATTTCCTTAAACTTTGCATTTGTTGTTTTCTCAGCTGCCTTTGTTTTTCTCTATCCCTTCTTTCAAGTTCGTCTAAAAAGTCTTGAAAAAGCTCTTCCCTTTCTTTTTCTTCTAAAATTCTCCACCTAGGGTCTCCTTGGAAAAAATGAGCAGTCTTATAATATTTTGATTCAGCTCGTAAAATCCCTGAAGAGTCCAACATTTTCATAAAATTTTCTCTTGCGACTTGTTTTTTCTTTTTTGCGTCTTCTCTATCTTTTCTTTTCAACATCTGCGCATATTCCTGGAAAATCTGTTTTTTTGGAGCTATATTTTTCAGCATATTAAATCGCGAATCATCTCTCATTATTCTATGAAAATCTTCTCATTTCCATGTAGAAGTTACCCCTGCTTCTTGAAACATTTGTATATAAACTTGTTTAATTTCTTCTTTTCTTGTAGGGTTTCCATCCTTATCTAAGAACTCGTCGGGAATTTGTCCTTCTTCGCATTCTTCTGTATCTGAATTTTCCTGAATTAATTTTTCTTGAAGATTTAAAGCAGAAACTTTATTTTTCCATTCTTGGACTTCAGCTGGAGTTTCCCATGACGTTTCTGAGGTCCTTTGGTTTATGTAGTAAATTTTCCCACTTTGGGTGATGCTTTCTTCCCATTCTGTAGGGTTTGTTTTGGGATCTTTATTATCTTCTGGACGTACCCAGCTGGTTTCATTGCTCTATATAGGAAATACCTTTGTATTTAAATAAAAAAGACGCCCATCTTCTGCTTTACGTTCTTCCCAAGTTTCCATGATATTAATATTTATTTTAATTTTACAATTTTTCTGGGGATTTATATCTTGCAGGACTAAAGTTCCTATTAGTGAGATTTTTGGGGCGGGCTGAAGTAGGAGGTCGAGGGATTTTGGTAGTTTCATTGACAACTTTTTGTAAAGGTGGAGGCAAAGATGTGAATCTAGCTTCGCCAAGATTGTGAATATGGTTTAAATAATTGTTGTTTTTAGAGATATCTGCATTTTTGGAATTTGCTTTGATAAATACACTTTTCCATAGTCGGTTTTTCTGAAGATTTGGCTGCTTTGTGCCATTTATGAACTTCGGAAGAATTAAATTCATCCCTCTTCTTTTCCTCCTAGCCCTTCTCATCCTCCTTCTTCTTTTCGTCAAATTTAGTAGATTTTCTAATCTTTGAATGAATTCTCTTCAATCTTGATCAGTAATAACCCCTTCTAATTCATCTCTTCTCGACCTATAATCATCATTTTTCATCTTATAATTCCTAATAAATTCGCTTTGGTAAGTTTTATTAAACTCATGTTTGGCTTTATTAAGGGCACAAAAAAATTCTAAATTGTCATAAAATACCATTTTTTCAGGCTTTTTTGGCTGCTGAAGTAAATGAGCATAGTCCTCAAATGTATATTCAGCTGGGATTACTTTTGCAGTTAAAACTGTCGCATTTGTTATTCTTCCTGTATTAATTGGGGCTGTTTTCACTGAGTTATCACCATTACTTCTATATGTTTCTCGAGGTCTTGATATTGGCTCACTTACAGGAGCTGAAAATTGGTTTCTTTTTTGTGAAGGCGAAACTCTTACAGTCACCTTAAACCCAACTTCTCTATCAGTTTCATCTTTAATTGATCTTTCATATGTTTTCTTTTCAATTACCTGCAATTTTTCTTCTTCCTGTTGAGAAATATTTTGTTTTTCCTCTGCTTGGCATCCTTTATCAGGAGAATTGTTTCTGGTTATTATCTGCTGTGCAATCATACGCTTTTCTTGTATAAATAAATCTGGGCTTTTCTTATTAACATTTCCAAGCCCAGTTTCTGGTGTTATTGAATTTTCTCTGAAATATTTGCCTGTTCGTCATTTTTTGTTGATTTTGTGGTATTTTACGTCACTTTTCTTATAATTGATATTTCTTGAATACTCTGGGTCAGGAAAGTCTTCAAAAAGTGCAGAATCGTCAAGGGAAAATTTCCTTGTGATTTTTTTAAATTCTAAATCTTCTATAGTTTGTTCTTCTAAAAGAGACCGGCTTCGAGTAAAAACGATTCGTTTAGAAGATCTGTTAGATAAAGGGGTATCTCCAAATAATTGAGAATTTGTTCCTACATGTGTAAGCTCAGGGGTTTCTGAGACTGGGTTTTGTCCTATTGTTTGCAGTCTGCTTGGTAGTGAAATATTTACTTCTCTTTTAGAATTTTGGGAATTCGACATAGGATAAGTTTCTTGGTTAACTGTGTCTTGGCTTATATTACCTCCTGTACCTGGAGGTCTTGCTGATATTGATTGGCCAAGTAATGACAAATTCACTTTTCTAGTAAAAGAAATTCGATTTGAATATACAGTTGGCTCATCTTCTGGATTTTGGGTTAAAATAGGCAAGGTCGGGACTTTGGAAGACTGATATCTTGTGCTTCTAAAAGAAGTAGATGTCTTATTTTGCAAGGGCTTTGATTTTTCTGAAAATTGCAGAACTGGCTGCTTTTTGATTTGGTTTAACAAACTCTCTAATCTAGTAGTGCACTGCAATAAAACTGCTGTTTGGTTATACCCAGCTTGCTCTATTCAAATATCGTTAATTCTTGCTTCATATGGGAAAATTTTCATAAGTCTCTCTTGTACTTCTTTTCTTATAGATTCTGGCTCCAAAAAATTAGTTTGGTACCATTTTATAAATTCCAAGCCAACTTGCTGTTTACTTGACTGCTGGATTTGATCAATTTCTACATGAAACTGCTGAGGTAATTTTTCAATTGAATTTAATTCTTTAAATAATGATGTATTCAAATGCACCCCATAAGAAATATTCAGCATAATCGCGTTTATACTCACCAAAACCCCTTCAATGCTAGTAATTTCATTTCAGCTTTCAGCAATTTCACACAAAAAATCCAAAAATTTGTCAAAATTCACAGCTTTTGCTTCCATTTGATGCCATTCTTCTGCATCAATATTTCAGTCCTCCTCAGCGATTTCTTTGGCTTCTTCATAATAAAAGTCATTTTGGATTGTTTTTTGGACTCGTAAATTGAAGCCTACATATTGGTCTTTTGTGATAAAGCCTCGGGTACATGGCTCTCGTTGGTCTTCATTTTCACCGTGAGGGTCCATAACATTTCATCAGCCTTTAATGCATTCGATTAATAATGGATGCTGGGCTAAAGCTAACTTTTTATGAGCTTTATATGGGTCATTGTCTTCATGCCTTTGAGATATCATAGATGTGCTGTGGCGAGGCTTTGATTTTTCTCTTGCAGATGATAAAAATTGAGATATTATAGATTGATCTGGCTTAGATTTAGGAGTTAAAGTAGATTTTGGAATATTTGGAGGAATTTGGGATTTTCTGTGGCTTTTGAGGATCGATTTTTTAGGGGAATATTTTGATTGTTGGGAAATTATATAAAATGTTTGAGAAACTTTTTGATCAATGAGGCTTTTGAAATCTGTCATTTCAGTTTGAAATTCTTTATAAATATTTATTAGCTTAGCCGTAAAAGAAGGAAAATAAAATAAATTGAAATTAATTTAAACTTTAGAATTAGAAGGTTTTAAAAATAGGAAAATAGTTTAATTATATTAATTATCAAAAAAGCTCATTTATGTATGATTTGATTATGAAATTATAAGAAATATTTATGAAAGCTAGATTAATCAATCATTAAATGAGTTTGGATTAATTCATAAAGAATAAAATCTGTGTTTAGTAAATATGTAGGTGGATTTAAATATAATTCCTTTTATTATAAAATTCTTTAATTTAAAGTGTCAGTTATTTAAAAAGGATCTTAAAACTCAAATAAAAGGTTTTTGAGAAGTTTAAAATTATAAACAAATAATTTAATGGTTTTGAATCCAATAAGCACACTTATCAGTAATTAAAAACACTTTGCTTGGAGCTCTCGGATAAGTGTCCAAGTAATTATTTCCCATAGCTCTCCAATTGACTGCTCATTCCAAAATTCATATCAAGCTATTGAAACTCATAAATTATATAAAAAACCTTATCTTTTGACTCACTAACAGTAATTTTATTTAAGTATCTTAATAGCTAAACAGAAATAAATTTCTTATCATCATTTTAATAGAATTGTTGAATACTTTTGATTTATGCTTTGCACAAAAAAAAATCAATATTTCATTTTATTTTTGAGATTTAATGGAAGTTTCATCAATTTAAATGAAGCCTCAAATCTATTTAAATTTTTCTCAATTTCTCCTCCAAAATATTTTTCTTTGGTTAAGTATTGTTATCAGTATATGTAATTAAAAATAATAATAAACATATCGAGAGGCCTTTTTGGCCTTAAATTGTAAACTAATATAATTTTTAAATATAAAGATATGTCAAACTTGACTTTTACTGATTTCGGAGAAACAACTGAAAATCTTAGCCTTACAGAAAAAAGGAAAAATAAAAATTCTCCTTTGGAATTGATTTTCGAGTTTTACAAAGCTGCATACTACCAAAAAATACCTAGAGAAAAATCATTTTTAAAGCAGAAAATAGAAGTTGTTTTTACCACTACAATTTGATGTTTTCAGATTTCAAGTCTATTATGGCTTCCTAATCTTCCTATAGAAGACTGAAAAAAAAGTATGGGCATGTGAAATTTAATCAGCTTTTTAAGGTTAGACAATGCGTGCTCTGCCTTAGGGGTGATTAATTTTTGCATTTATGCCTCAATTTCCACAATTTTGGTCAATTTTGCTTTAATTACAATTCCTGCAATTTTATTTTATAAATCAATAAAATTTCCAGAGCTTTGGTTAAGTTTTTGCAAAAAAAGCCTATATTTATTAACAAAATTTTTGGTTATCCCATCTATATCATTGCTTACTTTTTGTTTGAAATTTAATTTTTCAAATCAAGAAAATGCCGCTGATTACTATGATAATAGTGAAGGAAAAGACTTTGAAGTAGTTACTGCCATGCAATTCATGATAATTTTGAGCTTGCTGCTATGCTTTATAATCATTTTAATGGATTCTGTTTTTGCAAGTGATATCAGGCATTCTGTAATAAATTTCGACCTAAACTCAAAGGCGCATTCACAAATAGAAATTCATTGTGCCTTATTTGAAATTATTTTTTCGGTTTTTCATTCAATAGTTTCAAAAAATAATATACAATATTTCCAATTTGCTTTTATGATTATTGTTTTGATTTTATTAATTGAAGTGATTAAAAGTCTGCCATACTTTAATATTTTCATGAATTATTTAATCACAGTAAAATATTGTGCAGTTATGTGTATAGCTGGAATATTTTTTCTAGGAAATTTAATCGATAAAGCTTTCTTGATAACTTTGTTTACCTTAACTGTCATGCCAATCCTATGTGTATTTATTGTACAATACTTGATGCGTAGAGTAAAAAAAATTAAGCCAGAAATTCCTTCAGATATTCAAAGACTAGAAGGCTTATTTTGTGTAGAGCATTATTTAAGGCCATTTTTATGCTCAGATAATATAGAATTTAAAGATAAAATACTAACATTTTTAGGAAAATGCTATAATGGTACCAAGCTACACAAAAACAAGCTTTTAGTACTATGAGAAGTGAACTATTGCATTTTTACATTAAATAATGAAGCTTTAGCCAAAATCAAATTCAGCAAGATAGCAAATTCACTGTTCAGTTTGGAAGGAAACTACCAAGAGTATATATGCAAAAAAACACTATTAGAATTTCACACCAACGAAAGTGCTCAATATCTAGATTATTTTCAGAAAATTTATGAATCGAAGCTTGAAGATGAGATTCTCTGCACTCAGCTTTTGGATTTTTGAAAAGAATTAGTATCTATTAGACCAAATTTAAATATCCTAAATAGGCTAGTAAAGTCAATATCCGGGTCTATTTCATATTTAAACGAAGAATATACACATTTAGGCTCATTATTCCCAAAATGTAAAGAGCCTTTAATTTTTTATTCTTCATTTGTAAGAGATATTTTATATGATAACGAAAAATCAGCGCTATTAGAATACAAAATAAAATCTATTGATAAAATTACTACAAGCTCCTCAAAAGATAACAAAAGTTTTAGCTACTTCGACGATGATAGCGGAATAATTTTAGCATCCGCAGGAATTGAAAATTTTGGAAAAATAATTTTTGCGAATGAAAGGGCTTGTGAAATTTTGCAATGCCCTATGGATGCAATTATAGAGAATAATATTTCATTGATAATACCTCATCCATATAGTGAGTTATTTAATAAAAGCCTTTGCAATTTACTGCAGCTGGTAGATGATGCTAGTTTGAAGATTCCTGATAATTTCTTTTTTGCCTTGCCTGATGAGCATATTATAGAGTGCGCTGGAAAAGTCTCAATAGCTTGCTTTTCTAACAAATTATGGTTTGTGCTTCTTTTTCGGAAAAAAATCGCCAAGAGACAATTCGCCATTATCTCAAGTAGCGGAGATATTTATGGGCACTCTAAAAAATTCTCTAAATATGCATCTCAAAAATTGAAAAATTTAAAATATTGTAATATTTCTCAGCTATTTCCTAACTTACCTGATACAAGCTTGCAATCATGAAAGCTTTATTCAATCCCTTCAACAGTTATTGAAACATTTTTAGCATATTGTGTCATGGAATTTTACAATATAAAAATTCCATATATAGTACTTATTAGAGACCCTTATGAAATTTCATCTTGAAAGCATGAACATTTAAATAGCCCTCAACTCCTAGAATCTGGCATTATTAAAAAAGTCCACAGTGCTTTACATTTAAAACGACAATTAACTATTAATAGCAGCCAAAATTTTAAAAACCAAGAAACTAACCATTTTTCACATAAATTAAATTCTAAAGAAACCACCTTTAAAACTGACACTTCACATTTTGATAGTAGTTTTGACTTTCTTTTAAGTGGAGGGATGATAGAAAATGAAAAATCTTCATTAAGGTCTTCAGTAAAATCTGAGTCTCTTTCACAAACTTATGTGCTAAACCATCTAGTCAAATTATCTACCCGAGCATTAAAAATTTTTCATATAATGCTAGTACTTTCTGTAATTTTTATTTAGATGATAACAGCAATAGCTACAAATTTAATAGTGGTTTTTTATATATCCTCAAAAGTTAAAAGTGAAAGCAATATTGATGTGCCTATTACACTAGGGAAGCTACAAGAAGTATTTCATGCATATACATTTTATGCTAGAGCTGTTTCAGTTATTGATTCTTTAAATGGTCCACCTGAAATATTAGCTTTTTCTTATGAAAATTATTACATCCAGGCAAAAAATTTGGAAGAATTATATCAGAATATAGTATCAACTTTATTAAATTGAAAATCATGCTCTATGACCATTTTTACTGATGAAAAAGCTGTGATATGAAGCACAACTGGAGGAATTCATTTGGAAAAAACAAATCTTATCAATATAATATCAGATTTTATAAAAAATGGCAATGATTTTATAAAAAAACAAAAAAATAAAGAAGATAACTCTGATGAATTGAGGTTTTTCAGCTTAAATGGCTATTGGCAAGCATTTAGATATTGCAATGATACTTTATTTGACTTAAATGATTGTGTGACAGAAGAAATAAACACTCTGGAGCTGCAAATGAATATTCTTTTATCTGTAGGGTTTGGCATTCTTCTCCTTTGTTTTATTGTTATTATTCCATTTTGCTTATCAGCTATCAAAATGGAACATAGTTTTTGGAATTTAATAAAAAAGAATGCTTATATAAATTATGGAGAACTAAAGCAGGCATGCTTAGATAGACTTATAAATATTCATGAAAGAGATTATAATGTTTCTGATGAAGGGAAAAAGAGTAAGGAAGCGAACTTGAAAAACTACTGAAAATATGTGTGAAGGATTTTGGCCTATTTGCTGATAGCACTTTTATTTGTTTTGTTGAACAGCTTGTATCTATATAAGCATTGCGCATTGCTACTATATCTGAGACCTAATTTATTAGTAGATTTAATAAATACGCAAGTTCTATATAAAAACTTAATGGTTTGATCTAGCGAACTGACAGTTGTCGACGTTCCACAGTCTCTTATCGTTTTGTTGCCAAATTCTAACCCCTTTATGACAACTGAGGCAAAGTTTCATGAGGTATGAAAATATCTCAGTTACTCAGAAAAAAAACTAAGAAATAAAAAATATTCTATCTTGCTTAATGATGAATTTATGAAATTATTCTATGAGAATACAGAAAATATAAGCAACTTCTTAAAATATGGAACTTATCCAGCAGGAAAACTACTTGCAATTGAAAGTTCTTATATGGATTACTCACATCGAATTGATTTTCTGGTCGTATGGGAATACCTTATGATAGAATTAAATAATATTGATAATGAATTTGATTTGCTAATAAATTTAGTTGATACTGAATCAAAAACTGCTATTAAGTTTCAGTTGAATTTAATTATCGCATCACTAGTCCTATTTGTGGCAAGCTCATTGGCATTGTATTTAGGGTGCTATTTACCATTTTTCAGCAGAGAAAAAAAGAATCTTGAAAGAATGCAATCAATTACAAAATTAATTCCTAATAAATATATCCGATAGATATTAATTTTCCTTTATATATAAAGAATAGTGATAAGCTTCATAGTTAAATTTAAAATTAATAAAAAATAAAGGATATTGCCAATTCTACGTAGAAGCATGCTAATTTGTTCTTGAGTTCATTAATTTTAGTCATGCCTAGTTCAGCTCCTAACTGTGCATAGCCATTAGACATTTTCTCAAAAATGAGAAAATTTTAAAAAAGCAATTAATTGAAAATTCATATGAAGAATATGTATTTAATTTATTTGATTAGACCTTAGTTTTCTTTTTAATAAATTATATTCATTTATACAATGATTGCTCTTTATACTTGCGCTTAAGACAATCTCTGATAAATATGCAAGGTTATATAAATTCTTTTATATTTGGACTTTCAAAATAATGGAGATTGGATTTCCTATGCCCATCTAGCCCTTAGCTTAACTTCAAGATATCCTTTTCCTGATCTCCACAATCTGCAGCTTAGTGCTTTATCTGTTATCAATTTAAAAAAAAAGAATTGAAGATTCAAAATATTTCCTTTACTTTCTGATGAGTTTAATAAAATATTTATGAAAATTGAATTTTAAACTGAAATTATGAATTATGGGGTGAATGTTGTAGGGGAACATTTTTTTTGAAGCTTACTATTGAGATTATTCTAATATTACTGATCTTAATAAGATGAATGAGTTTGGATTTAAATTGACAAGAGATTTAAAGATTTTAGATGAGAAATATAAAATTTTAAATGATTCATCAGATAAAAGATCACATGGTATTATAAAAAAAAAATTGAATTAATAGATTATATATTTGTTTGCCTTTGTTTGGGATTAATTGCCATATAATTGCGGCTAATTTTATCATTTTGATAAATGAAAAAAAATATTTTGAGAAAATTATGCAATTGCTAAAAATTATCCCTGAAAATATCTTCAATATAAATAATTTTTTTAATAATAATAATATTTCTTTTGATTCTAATTCGCTGATAATATAAGTTTTTAAAATTTCTTCGAATGGCAACAAAACTATTTTTTAGTTTTCTTCAAATTAATACATAGTATTTTCTTATTTCCTATAGTTTTCTAAAAAAAAATCACCCTCATTTATTTAATAATTTCTACTCAATAGTTTTATATGAAATCAAATAGACTACTTTTAAACTTAAAATCTGATTGTCATGATATATTAATTATGTCAAATTTAGCATTGACCAGCTTTGCAAACGAAAATGACTTAGGTATAGAATTTATTAAAAAGCATAAGAGGCATAAACAAGAACCCTGCTTGATCAAGTCAATATTTGAATTTTATCGACTTGCTTATTACCAAAAGGAGCCTGAAGAAATCTCAATTATCAAGCAAAAAATACACATAGTCTTTATTACTACAATTTGGTGCATTCAAATTGCAAGTTTACTGTGAATTCCTCATCTTCCAATTAGCAATTGGAATGATAACAAAACAATCTGAGAATATTTTGGACATTTAAGACTGGATAATGCATGCTCCTCAATAGGAATTATAAATTTTTGCATTTATATATCCCTTACAACTGTTTGACTAGCTGCTATCTTAATTGTTATATTCGTGATTTTAATTCACGAGCTAGTCAAATTTTCAGAAATTTTTGTCAATATAATAAAAAAAATGCTTTATATTTTGTCAAATTTTTTATTAATCCCGACAGTCACACTACTTTGTATATGTTTTAAATATAATTTTTCACCTGAAAAGACGGCTTTAGAGTATAAAGATAAAGATTCGACAGAAGACTTAAAAGTGCCTATTGGGATACAAATTGGAATAGTTTTTACCTTGATTATTTATTATTTTATGATAATAACGAATACTATTTTCTCAAGTGAAATAAGGCATTCTGTGTGAAAAATAAAATTAAATTCAAAAGCACATTCAAATTTAGAATTGGATTCTGCTAATTTTGCCTTTTTAGCACCTATAATTTATTCAATTACAGCAGAGAACAATATCGTGTACTTTCAAGTTATTTTTATGATTATTTCTGGAGTTTTGGCTTTAGATGTTATAAGAAGCTTGCCTTATTTTAATACTTTTATGAACTTTTTAGAATTATTAAAATTTTCAACTATCTTTTTGATATCATTTGCCTTTTTATTTGGGAATATTATAGATAACGCTCTTGTGATCCCTTTATTTGTATTTCTTGTAATCCCATTTTTAAATATTATAATTGCAAGAATACTAGTTAATTTACTAAAGAAAACAAATTTTGATGTTCCTATTGACCCTAAGAGATTAGAAAATATATATGCCCTTGAGAGTAAAATACGGCCGATTTTTTGCTCAAATAATATTGAAGCTAAAGCAGAAATTCTCTATTTTTTGGGAAAATGCTATAATTGTAGTAAATTATATCAAAACAAACTTCTAGCAATATGAGAAACAAATTATTGTATTTTTACCCTAAATGATGAGGCATTGGCTAAAATAAAACTTGGAAGATCAAAATACTCGCATTTCAGCTTGGAAGGAAACTATCAAGAATATCTATGCAAAAAAGTCCTTTCTGAATTCGACACAAATGAAAGTATTGAGTATCTGAATTATTTCCAAAAAATTCATGATGCGAAGCAAGAAGATGAAATTTTGTGTATGGAGCTTTTAGATTTTTGAAAAGAAATTGTTTCAGTAAAGCCAAGTTTAACTATATTGGATGGCCTTTTAAAATCAATATCTGATTCTATATCGTATTTAGATAAAGAATATTCACATCTACATTTAATATTTCCTAAATGTAAAGAAGCACTAATGCTTTACTCTTCATTTACAAGAAATATATTATGTGATACCGAAAAATCTATAATATTAGAACACAAAATGCGATCAATTGATAAATTTGCAAATGGTTCTTCAAGGGACACTAAAAGTTTAAGTTTTTTTGACGAAGGAAATGGAATTTTACTAGGCTTAGCTGAACAAAAAAGATTTGGCCAAATAACATTTGCTAACCAAAGAGCTTCAGAAATATTAAAATACCCAGTCAATGGAATTATCGATAACAAATTGCAGTTTTTTATTCCTCCTCCTTATAATACCTATACAGATGATATTTTTTATTCCTCTCTTCAATACGTGTCAGACTCAGAAATAAAACTCCCAAAGTATTTTTTCCTCCAATTGCCCAACAAATCTATTATTGAATGCAAAGGAAAGGCTTCTCTTTCTTGCATATCTGACCACTTAATTTTTATATTAGTATTTAAAAACCGAAATAGTTCTCATCAATTTGCCTTGATTTCTGACGAGGGAGAAATTTATTCCCACTCAGAGCATTTCCCTCAATTTGTTGGGAAAACCAATAATAACTTAAGGGGTTATAAATTGAAAGACATGCTCCCTATATTTCAGCGAGAAAATATTAAGCCTTTTTTCCCTTATCATCTTTCATATATGGAAATTGAAACGTATTTAATTTTTTGTCATTCTGAGTTTTATAGCGTAAATATCAATTATATTTTGATTATAAATGATCCAGAAGAAATTGAAGCATGTCGGCGCGGGGAGTTTGATGAATTTCAAGAGACTGGAAAAATCATAAAATTTACCTCAAAAAATAGAATTTCATTGAATTTAATACGGTCATTAAGCACTGATAACAGCGATATAATAAAAAAAAAGAAAATAAAAAAACAAACAAAGATTGAAGAATTGCCGAAGTGGGATACGCATATAGGAAATGTAGATAGCACTGAAGTTGCAGAAGAACATAGCGGGAAAAGCTTTGAAGAAGAAAAGCATTCAAATAAAACAATCAATACATCCCAGCATTTTGCTTTGAAAAGAATCGTAAATTTATCGTCACGATCAATAAAAATTTTTCATATTTCTTTTGTTTTTGCTGTAAGCTCTATTTAGATGTTGATTGTTATGGCAACAAATTCTATAGTTCTGATATACACTTCAACTAAAGTTATTTCTGAAAGTGATATTAATATGCAGATAACTTTGGGAAACACTGAAAAAGCTATGCAGTCAATTGCACTTTTTTCGAGGGCTGTACATGTGCTAACACTTTTTGGAAGTTCACAGGAATTAATTAATTATGCTTTTGATAGTTTTAAAGCACAATTATTTCTGCTTCAAGAAATTCATACAAATATAACTGATAATTTATTGGGAGTTCATAAATGCTTAGGAGAAAATGCTTTTGTGCATGAAGCAATACATATATGAAATGAGGACAACAGCATTAGTAAGAAAAAGTCGAATTTAATAGATGCTGTCTTAGATACTATTAGCAAGGGTTATGATTTTATAAGGAAAGTGAATAATAATGAAAGTCTGGATACTGAAATAAAATATTTTGTAAGAAATGGAGTAAATGAAGTATTTCATTACTGTAATAATACTTTAAATAGCCTTACAGACTGTGAAATACAAGGCATAAATGGCTTGAAATATCGAATGAATATCCTATTAGCAGTTGGGTTTGGAACCCTAGTTCTCTGTCTAGGGTTTACTGTTCCATTTGCGTTGGCTGTGATAAATATGGAAAATATTTTTTGAAATTTAATAAAAGAGCATGCATACACCAATTACATAGAATTAAAGCAAGCATGCTTAGATAGACTTATGACCACTCATGGCAAGCAAGATATATTATTCAGTGATGGAAATAATATTAGCAAAAACTCTGATTTAAGAAACTATCGAAAATTCAGCTGAAGAATTTTTATATATTTTATATTAGCATTGGCTTTCTTTTTAATGAACATCCTTTACTTATACAGTGATTGCCTAACGTATTTATATTTGAGACCAAGCTTACTGAGAGATTTAATAAACAACCAGGCTTTATATAAATCTTTATGGATATGATCAAGTGAGGTCTCTGTAATAGCGTTCCCAGTATCTTTGACTATTAATATAGATAAAGCATATCCTTTTAGTGATCCTCGATATGAAGTTGATCATGCTTCAGCTTCTATAGCCTTATCAGAAAAAGCTATCAAGCATTCTAAATATTTTCCTCTTTTATCTCATGAATTTAATGCATTATTCTATGAAAAATGCCAAAGCTCAAATATTATCACAAATTATGGAGTTTATGCAGCAGGGAAAGTTTTAACTTTCGAAGCTTTTTATTTGGATAATTCAGATGATCCTAATTTCCTTGACTTTTGGTATAGCTTAACCAAAGAGTTAAGTGTTTTTAATGAAGAATATGATGTTTTAATTAAGATTGCCGATCATGATTCACAGAATCTCATAGAGAGTCAATTAAGCTTTATTATTGCAGCACTAATATGTTTTTGCATTGTATCAGTAATAATCTATTTACGAATATTTTTATCTTTTTTGATACAAGAAAAAAAATATCTTAGTAAGATGAGAGAAATGTCAAAGATTATTCCTGATAGATATTTCAAATATTAAAGTAAAGCTTTTGTTTATTGCTTTAGTATTAAAACTTTTTAATAAAGATGGAATTTATTAATAAAATTATTTTTACCAATAAAACTTTGTAAAATTATTTTATTTTATTTCATTTATCTCCAAATTAAGCTGCTTGATAATATTAAAATATTTTAATTATTACATTCTAATAAATCAGTATGAATGCTTGCTTTTTATTTAAAAAAGGTTTTAATAAATGGAAAATAGATTTAATTCAAATTAAGAAATCATCTAATCTCCTAAATATCTAGGTCTTTTTCAAGGTTTCTATCTTTAAACAAAACAAATTTTATACGATATTTCTTGATATAAGTTAATTAACCTAAAGATGATTATTATAATTTGCTAATTTATAAAATATTTTGCCTATAAATCAATTAGTAGTTTGAGTATATATATATATTTAGCTTATATCTATAACTATAATATGCTTTATATAATACCGAAATTAATTTAAATTTATTATAACACTGGAGCTATTTTTTTCAGTATATATTTTGTTGATGGCTTTTTTAAGCTTTACAATAATTCTAAAAAGCTTATAAATAAATAGCATTTACGATATCGCATCAAGAAAAGTTGCATCATGATGCATTTTAATCTTTTTGCAAGTTACCATAATTATGTTTGATCTAGATAGTGAAATTGACCATCCGATGAATTTGAGGAAAAACAAGATTGAGCTTAACCCAAAGAAATCAATTATAAAATCTATTTTTAAGTTTTACAGCTTGGTGTACTATCAAAAGATTTCCGGAGAAGATTCTTTGACGAAACAAAAAATTAAGCTGACGATTGAAGTTATTTTTTGATGCATCCAAATCATAACTTTGCTCTGATTTCCTCATCTTTCAATCACAGATTGAAGGAGTAATATGATTATCTGAAAAATTATTGGATATTTTAGGATAGATAATACTTGCTCAACTTTGGGAATTATTGATAAATGTTTTTACATATCAATTGCTGGAATTTTCGCAATTTTTTCAAGCACTGCTTTATTGATCCTGTCGCTTTATTATTCAGTTAAAGTGCCAAAAACACTAGTAATTATATTTGAAAAAATTATTTATTTGTGGCTAGGACTATTATACATACCTTCTTTAGTGCTATTATCCATATTTTCTAAATACCATTTTCTTAATCATGATCATGTAATTGAATATGAAAATAGCGATAATTTATCTGACTTTAAATTTACTGCATCATGACAAATAGCGAGTATTTCTGCTATTATGTTAAGCTTTTTAATGGCAATACTTTCATCTGAATTTTCAGGAGAAATACGTCATTGTGCTGCGAAAAATATTATAAAAGCAAAATCTAACTCAAGAATAGAATTCCATGCAGCAGTTTTTACATTCATTTTTTCAATTCTTTATCCACTATCAATTGATAAATTTACTATTTATTTTCAATTTTCGGTTTTAGCTACTTCATCATTATTAATATGAGAAATCCTGATATTTTCACCTTATTTTTCTGTCTACTCATATAGACTAGAAATTATTAGATTCACTTTTGTGGCCTTAATATCATTTCTTTTTATTTTGGGATATTGAATAGATAATTCTTTACTTATGACAATTTTAGCAATTATTTTAGTACCAATATCTATCTTATGTATAATTCAGTTTATTTCGAAAAAATCAAAACTAAGCACCCCTCCAACCATTGCTGAAATTAAAAATAAATTTGATCTAGAAAAATATCTTAGGAGAGCTTTATGCTCAAATGATGTTGAAAATAAAAATGAAATTATTGGCACATTTGAAATATTTTTTAAGGAAAAAATAATGCATAGAGATAAACTTCAAATTGTATGGGCTGCGAACTACTGTATATATGCTTTAAAAAATGAAGCCCTGGCTAAAATTAAATTGAGCAAGTCCAAAAATATTTCAGATTGGAGTTTTGAGGCTAATTATCATCAATACTTGTGCAATAAAGCTATTATGAGTGCCTATTCAAATGAAAGTATATCTTTTGGAAATTACCATCAAAATATAAATAGGGTTAAAAAAGAAGACAAAAAATTATGTCTGAATTTATTAGAATTTTGAAGAGAAATTACTTCTAAAAACCCTGGATTTTTCAAATTAACCAAAACACTTAATTCAATAGATGCAAGAATTGAGTTTCTCAATAATGAATACAAAGAATTGGTATTAAAATATGATAAATCTAAAGAAATATTGTCTCTTTACTCTTCATACTTGAAAAATATTTTGTATGAAATTGAGAGATCAGAGATGCTTATTTTCAAGCTAAAGTCATTAAAAGAGACTTTTTTGAATTTAGAGAATACTGAAAATTTTAGTTATTTTGATTCAAATAATGGAGTCTTAATAATTTCAAACGAAGAAGAAAATTTTGGAGAAGTTCTTTATTCAAATTCAAAGACTGCAGAAACTTTGAAATTTCCTCTGGATTCTATTATTGGGAGTAATATAAAGAATTTTATTCCTTTTCCTTATAATACCGAAATTCTTGAAAAATTGTCTAAATTGATAGATTTTAGCTCTGATACAGAAATTTCATTACACAAAGGTTTTTTTTTAATTTCACCCATGAATTTTCTTTTAGAATGCACAGGAAAAATTCTATTTTCCTCAATTAATAGCATAGTTGTAACGATTTTGATTTTCAAGCAAAAAATAGCAAAATATCAATCCGCTCTAATATCAAATGATGGAGTTATTTTTAGCTGTTCAGAAGGTTTTCCAGCAGCTGCGAGTACATCTCACAAAAGCGTGATAGGAGCCTCAATCAGCAATTTATTTTACGATCTAAAACAGATTGACATAAAGTCATTTATTCCATATAGATTGCATAGCTTTGCCCAAGAAACAATAATGGTTTCATCATATTTAGAGTGCTTTAATATAAAAATCCCTTATGCATTATTAATTAATGATCCTGAAGAAATTCAAAAGTGGACAACTGACAGTTCTAGCTCTCTTAAAGTAGAAACGCAAAGAGAAGAAAAAAATAAGAATATGCTACTCACAATCGAAGATTCTTCTATAATTCATGATGAAATAAACCAATCAGAAATCCTTGAGTCTAAGTCTGATCAGTCATCAGATGAGACTTCAAAAATGATTGAAAATATTTTGATGGATAAATATAAAGAAAACACTCAAAATACAGATAATGAAAACCAAATTGTTTTTATTCATATGATGAAAATATCGGCAAGGTCAATTAATGCTTTGCATTGTGTTTTTGTTTTATGCGTAACAATTATTTAGATTCTCATAGTATTAGGTTCAAATATTGCTGTTTTATCTTATGCTGTCTATAGCATTAATTCAGCACGAGACATAAGCCTTTCAAGATCAATAGGAGATATAGCGAAATCCTTTCAACAAATGGGCTTCCTCTCGAGAATCATTGGGATAGTTTCCTATTTTCCAGGATCTGAGGAAGCCGTTTTGTATTGCTTCAATCTTTTTAAATCTGATGTAGCCAATCTTGAAGATATTTATATAAACATCGGCTCAAATTTGACAAAATGAGACTCATGCTCAAGTCAAAGTATTTTTACAGGGAAAAATATAAATTTGTGAAATATTGATCCTCAAGTATATCAAGAAAAAGCAAATTTAATAGACACTGTTTCCAGATTTATTATATATGTAATTTTTATAAAGGGAAAAGAATTTATAAGAAAATTCAATACAACAGAAGATTATTCAGATGCAGTTTTATTTTTTGCACTAAATGGGTATGGGGAAGCTTTTAATTATTGCAATAATTCGCTATACGATGTTACAGAATGCAAAAAATCGAAAATCTCTGGCTTAAAAACTGAAATGTTTGCTCTCTTGATAATAGGGATTGTGGCACTTGCAATTGGAATTTGTGTAATGGCTCCTTTTTGCTATTTCGCAATAAAAACTGAAAACATGCTTTGAAACAATATTAGAAATAATGCATACAAGCATTATTATCGTCTGAAAAAAGCATGCCTTAAAAGACTTGTGAATGTTCATTCTCAACTTGAGTTAACTTATCATGAGGAAACCCGATATAAAAAGCGGCTGAAATTTAAAAACTATTGGAAGTATATATGAAGAGTTAGCTTATTTTTTATAATAACCTCATTATTCTGCTTACTGAATATTTTAATTTTTTATGAAAAATGCACAGAAGATTTATACTGCAGACCTGAAGTCATCAAGTCCTTAATTCATTCACAAGTTTTAATTACAAGTTTAAGCATATGGACAAGTGAAACAGGATTATACACAACTGACTATTCTTTACAAAACATGCTACCATTTGAGCTTCCTTTTAGCGACAGCAACATTAAGCTTAGAGATATTATTGCTTCAACTAAGGACTCTCAAATATCGCTAAGAAATACGAAATGCAAAAATATTCTTGCTAAATCTTATATAGAAGAGTTGTATGAATATCAGAAAGATGGAGATGTACAAGAGCATATATATGGTAGTTATGTAGCTGAAGAAGTTGCAATGCTTGATGCTTATTATATTGCATATTATGAAAATGCTAGCGTCGAAGATTGACTAAAATTTATAATCCAACTTCAAAGAATGGATGATGAATACAATGAATTTATTGATGAGAATAATCATCATTCACAAAATTTAATAGATGATCAAATAAGCACAATAATCATATTTTTGGTTCTTTTTATTGGCTTATCGTTTGGAATTTATCTGGGGTTGTATCTTACATTTTTTAGAAGAGAGAAAAATTATTTGAGGAAAATAAATTCAATGCTTAATCTCATGCCTGAATAAGCTTTAGATTGTTTAAATAATATTCATAAATTTATTGATTATCAATTGATTAATATATATTAATAGTTAAAATATTAAAGATTATTGCAAGAGATGTAATTTTTATATTTTTGCAATAATTTTGCTTTAAAAAAATTTTGTTAAAATTTTAATAAAAGCTACTTTCACCAGATTTACAACAAAAAAATAAACTTAAGGCTGCAATTATGCCTGAAAAAGTTATATTATTGCTTGCAATAATTGTGGGATGGTCTCCATATGTAGAAAATAATTCTACGCGTGCTACCAAAATTCCAAGCGTGAAGCCATCCAAGTGTGGAGACTCCACAAGTGAAATTTTGGTTGCTCACGTAAATTATTTTTACATGTAGAGCCCCAATATTTATACAATACCTTATAGACATTCATAATGCATAATTAAATTTTAAAAATATCGTGATTAATACAAGACAGTTTTAAATCACTCAAGCTCGAAACTGCTTTAAGTTTAGGGATGAAAGGAAAACTAGGCGAGTGTTAAACTTTAAGTTTGAAAGAAATTAGAGTTTTGGCTCATTATTGATCAACTAATAATTTTTTAATCTTTGAATCAGCAATACGTGAAAAATATTATAAGCCTTGTTTCAAATTAACATAACATCAATATAATATAAAAATTTAACAAATATTGTCCAGAATAGTTTATTCATTAATTGCTTTGTTAATGCATCTATGTTTCGCTAAGGCAGGAAAGAATTTATTTAGAGTTCATAAGACCATTTATAGAGAGGAGCCAAAATTCACATTACTATACCTTCAAACTTTTTTCTCTGAGCTAGCGATGCAAGACGATTTTATTTTCATATCTTTCTCTCTTTGTCTCTAACAGGGCACATATCTTCAATCACTTATATAAAACCTTGCTGAAATTTTTAACAGCTATTCATATATGGAATTCCATTCCAAACATAGATTTTTTTTCATATTTAGTTTGCATATTATGACCTGTCTTTACACCTCTAAAATATTTTCATATATGTTGAGTTCATTCCTCACATAGAGAGTTGTAAGAAATTACAAAAAAATTATATCTAAATTTGGAACTCACAATAAACTAGCAATCTGAATACACCAAATAACTTCTACAACCAAATGATGAATTTTCTGAGCCAAAATTGACTTCTGTTTTGGTTTCTTTTCATAATAAATCATCCAATAGAGCTCAAAAAAAGAATTAAGCCATGATTTTTCTTCTTGTTGATACTTTAGGTTTGATGGTGAGCTTTCATCATTTAATTCAAGATAAGTAATTTAGTTTCCGCATTCGATTTTTTTTAAACTAAACCAATTTTTTTAAAATAGTTAAAAATGCTGAAGGATCTAATGAAATTAATATGAGACTTAATATAAGAGATAAGAAAAGTATGACTCATGAAAATAGTAGCTTGGCAGTCAAAAATTGCATTTCTCCCAAGGTCAATTTTTTGTTCATACTCAACCTATCCGAAAGCCGAACGACAATTAATCTAATCTTCTTTCTCAAAATCGCAAAATTTTAACCTTTATGTAGCTTTATTTATAACTAAAAAAATGATTAATATTTTTTATCATTTTTATAAATTTTAATAGAAGTTCAATTATGATATCTTGTGTAGTCAATTTTAATGAAAGTTCTCTTAAAAGCCTGTTATTACAGTGACTGATCTTATTGAAAATCGCAATTTTCTTCACTTAATAGAACTTGATTAGGCATTAATGATCTTATTCGTTATACTTTAACTAGTCATTAACTTGCTGTAAAGAAGCAGGATTTAATTTATTAAAATACAAAATCGCTGCTATTCTTTTCATTATTACAAAAATAAAACCAAATAACCAAAAATTAGATACAGCTATTTTGTAACTAATTGATTTCATTTTCTTTTTAAATTACTGAAGATCAATTTTTATTTTAATTAAATAAAATGACTTCTGATTAAAATCATAAAGAAAGTCTTGATTTTATAAATTATTTGAACTGGTTTAAATCATTTTAATGAATAATGACTTATTTTTTTAAATAATGCTAAGATTTGATAGTGATATCACTAGTCTTGAAATTAGTGAGAAAAATCCCTTACAAAGCACAAAGAATCACAGAATTTTAAACCCAGTTTATGAACTTTTCTCGATACTGTATCATTCAAGAGAACCAACTAAAACTTCTCTAATTAAGCAGAAGATCCAAGTCGCTGCTGAATGTGCCATTTGGTCCCTTCAAATGATAAGCTTGCTATGAATACCAAATCTTTCTATTAAAAACTGAAGAGATGATATGGCTTTATGAGAAAAAATTGGATATTTAAGAATAGATAACACTTGCGCTACTCTAGGGATTATTGATAAATGCTTATATGTATCAGTTTTTGGAGTATTCAGTATTTTCTCATGAACTATAGCTTTAGTTTTTATAATTAGTTATTGTAAAAAAGCTCCAAGGGTAGCATTTTATATGCTTGAAAAAATAAATTATTTATGGCAGACATTAATGTGCATTCCGTCCTTAGAGCTATTTTCCATTTTTATCAAGTACAATTTTTGGAACAAAAGGGATTCTGTTGAATACGAAAATGATTCCAATTATGCTGATTTTGAAATCGCCACTCCTTGGAAAGTATGTTGTATATTGGCAATTGTGATGTGGCTAGTAATAGTCTTATTCAATACAGAATGCTCTGGAAATATCAAACATAATAATGCAAAGAGTACGATTACTGCAAAAGCTCACTCAAAAATCGACCTTCATGCAGGAATTTTAACCTTTTTATTTCCAATTCTTTTTTCAATCTATAATGAAGACTATATAATATATCTGCAGATTTTTGCAATGCTGAGCTCATTTTTATTGATGATGGAATCAATAATTTATATTCCCTATTTTTGTATACTATGTTAACAGAAGGAAAACTCCTAGTCTCACCTCTTAAGGAGCAGGTAGGAGCAATCTCTATGGTCCGAAATGAGTAGTGCTTGTGACTGGGAATAAGTCATGAAGTTTGAAGATGCCTGATGAATAATAAGTTTTTTCTTTACCCTAAGGTGTTCTATTTCTGCTTAGGCGGACAGGTCATTCCTACTGCACTCTTTTCATTATTGGGACTGCAAGGGCACAGGTGCTAACCCTGGCACAGGTGCTTCTAGTAAGAGATTCAAAAGTGTAGGCCCTATATTTCCTTATTTGCATTTAGAGGTATATGTAGGCTATTGCTTCTTCTAGAGCTAAGAAAAGGCAAGGATCAGTGGTTCACTCTCTTATGGCTGTATATTTTAATCTTAATCTTATTTTGTCTATATAGCAACATAATATTGTTTATTCGGTTTTTTATTTTTGGTTGGGTAGCTTTTCTTTTTATTTTAGGAAACTGACTTAACAATGCATTAACTATCACAATATTTGCAATTTTTCTGTCACCAATAGCAATTATTTTGATTATTATTTATGCTATTAGGTCGCATAAAAAAATTAATAAAAGCTTCTCTATTCATACAATTGAAAGAAAAAATAAATATGATTTAGAAAAATCTCTTAGATATGAGCTATGCTCTCTCAATGCTGAAAATAAAGATCAAATTATTTATACTTTTGAAACTTTCTTTTTGGAAAATATTTTATGAAGAGATAAGCTGCAGGTGATATGATTGACAAACTACTGCTTGTATACTGTTAAGAATGCAGGTTTAGCAAAAATTAGAATGTGCAAAAGTAAAGCAATCTCAGATTGAGATTTGGAAGCTAATTTTCAAGAATATTTATGTGATAAAGCTATAATGGATTCGAACTCAATTGAAAGTGTCGCTTTTGAATGCTACCACAATAAAATAAACCAAATAAAAGATATAGACAAAAAATTATGCTTAAATTTATCAAGTTTTTGAAAAGAAATTACTTCAAAACAACCAAAATTTTATAAACTGATCAAATCTGTTAATTCTATAAGCAAAGATATGCAGTTTTTAAGCAGTGAATACAAGCAAATAACAACTGATTTTCATACTAGAGAAGGACTTGAGCTCTATTGCTCATACTTGAAAAATATAATCTATGACTATGAAAATTATGACAAAATCAGCTTTAAAATAAACTCCTTTGATGGCTTTTTTTCTAATTTTTTCAAAAATATGAGTTGTTTTGACAATAATAATGGAATTTTAATTTTTTCCAATGAAGAAGACAATTTTGGAGATATTCTTTTTGCAAACCCGAAAGCTGCTGAAAGTTTGAACTATCACTTGGAATTTATCATTGAAGATAATATATTCAATTTTATTCCTTCATATTATAAGAAAGCTGTGATCGAAAATATAAAAAAAATGCTTAATTTTGGCTCGAGTATAGAAATTGATTTAGGAGAAAACTTTTTTTTAATTTCGCCGAATAATGGTTTATTAGGGTATATGGGAAAAGCCTTGCTTAGCTCTATTAATCATTCTCTTGTTACCATCTTAATTTTCAATGCAAATGATAGCGCTCATCAAACTGCATTAGTTTCAGATGATAATACCATTCTTTGCTATGGAAAAGATTTTTCTGAGATTGTTGGAAAACCGAACTATAATTTGATAGGATCTACAATTAATAGTATTTTTCCTAATCTAGAAAATGCTAATTTACAGCAATTCACTCCTTACCGCTTATCCTTACAGTGCGAAATAATTTTGGTTTTATTGTCATCAGAATATTTCGGCATTAAAATACCCTACATTTTATTGATTAATAACTATACAGAATTTACTGAGTGAAAAAATAAAAATTTAGAAATTAATCTAGGAGGAGAAAAGTTAATACAAAACAGCCAAAGAACATATGATGCACTAAGATCATTATATCCAAGGGAAATATCCGCAGCTTATCAAAGTGAAACATATGAAAAAATCATAAATTCTGAAGATGACAATCACTTAAATATAGATCAAGCAAAAATGTTTGAAAGTCACTTGATGGTCAGAGATGATGAAGAAAAGTCTCAAAACACAGAAAATGCAACTCAAAATGCACTTATTCATGTAATAAGAATTTCATCAAGATCGATAAATTTTTTGCATTTGGTATTTGTTTTAGCAGTAATTTTAAAATAGATTTTAGGGATGCTGACTACAAATATTATCGTATTATTTTATGCCTCTTATAGTGTTGATGCTGTGAGAGATGTTACTGTTCCTGTTATTCTAGAAAATATTGGTGAATCATTTATGCAAATGGGATTATTTTCAAGACTAGCAAACATATTTAAATCATATGGAGATGATACTATTTTTCAATTTTCTTATAATTATTTTGTCGGTAACATTGAAAATTTAGAGTTCTTTTACTCAAAGATGATATCTCTTTTAAACAGGCAAAGTTTATGCTCGGCACAAGATATTTTTATTCACAAAAATATAAATTTATGGAATGTTGACAATGGGATCTATAGAGAAAAAGCAAGTTTATTAGACACTACTTCACAGTTTATCCAGCTAGTAAATCATAAGTAGGGAAACGATTTTATTAAAAAGTTAAATATCTCAGCAGATTCTTCAAGTGAAGTAACATTTTTTCTATTAAATGGATATGACGAAGCGTTTCATTATTGTAATCAATCAATGCATGAAATAGTTGCATGCCAAAAATCGCAAATTATTAATTATAAAAGCGAAATTTATGTTCTTTTAGTTGCAGGAATTATTGTTTTTGCCTTAGGCATATTAATAATGATTCCATTTTGCTACTCTGCTATTAAAAATGAACATATTTTATGAAATAAAGTAAGAAAGCATGCATATAGGTATTATGAAGAGCTTTATCAGCCATGCCTTATAAGGCTTTCAAATATCCATTCTAAACCTGAAGCACCAGCAAATCGTGAATATCGATACAAAAATGACCAAAATTTCAGAAATTTCTGAAAATATATATGAAGAATTTGTCTGTTCTTAATAGCAACTTCAGTATTCTGCATAATTAACATGACTGTTTTCTATTATAGACTCAGTGAATATTTATACTATAGACCTGAAATTATTGAAAATCTTCTCAATTCCCAAATTTTATTTACCGATTTAAACGTATGGACTACAGAAATGGCGTTAAAAATTTCTTCAGCCTCTATAGAAGTAGAAACTTCATACCCACTTCCTATTAGCAATGCTGACTCAAACTTCAGGGATGCTATTTCTCGCTTAATGGTGCAAAAAAAGAAATTAAGAAATCCCAAATACTCCCCAATTATCTCTGAAAGTTTTAAATTGCATATTTATGAGGAAGATATAGACAGTAAGAGAGCAGAGCATAGGTTAGGCGTCTATGAAGCTGGAGAATATTCAATAATTGAAGCTGAGTTTATAAGCCACAATGCTGGACAACATATAGATTCTTGAATAAACTTGGTTATTGAGATTCAAGATTTAGATATAGATTACGATGATATAATTGATGATGCCGACAAATATTCACAAAATGTAATTAACCAACAAATGAATACAATAATAATTGCTTTAGTCGTTTTTATTGTAAGCTCTTGTGCGATTTATCTTTGCTTATATTTGACATTTTTTATAAAAGAAAAGCAATATTTGAAGAAGATCAGCTCTATGTTAGAAATAATACCAGATTTATAAATTTTTGTTAATATTTCGTTAATTAATTAGGAGATTATTTCCTATAAAATTTGCCTAGCTTTTAAGGTTTTTAAGCAGTATCACTTATATATAAAATAAATTTGTAAAATATAATAATTCCATAATCAACAGCAGATTAGCCGATCCAAGATACAAAATTAGACTCTACAACTTATCTTTAGCTTCAAAATTAATTCTATAACTGGAGCAATTTTACTTCTATTAAAGCAGAAAATAATTATCCCTAAGCTGCATTTTTTTAATAGAATTAAAAGCTTAATTATTTTAGGTATATTATTATTTATTTAAGGTAAAAATAACTTAATCTTAATATACAATTTATTTCTTATTATATTAAATTAATTTTAATTGTCAATGAAGGAATAATTAAGCTACATATAATTCAATTATTGGCAAATGTCTAATCATTACTCACTTAGAATTAGATGAAATTTGTCTCTCTATTTCATAAGTTTCTGGCTTAATTACTTAATTTTTTTATTATTTTATGTATTTAATTAGTTTCAAAGAAAGAAGATAATAATGAGCTAGCTATCTATCATTCAGCTCAAAATCACTTATTTTTTTTGGATTATAAATATATATGTCAACAAAACTTGAAGGACTTAATGAAAATTCATCATTTAACCTGGAAGTCAAAAATGAAAAATCTTGATTAGAATCGACTTTTGAGTTTTATCGAAAGATTTATCATAGGCAAAATGAGCAGAAAAGCTCTTTAACTAAGCAAAAAATATTATTGTTTGCTGAAAATTTTATTTGGTCTCTTTATATGTCAAGTTTTTTATGGATTCCAAATTTAGCAATAAGTGATTGAGAAGACAATAAAAATATATGAAAAATCATTGGATATGCAAGGCTAGATAACCTATGCTCAGAGTATGAAGTTATAAATTTGTGTATTTTTGTATCAATTGGCATTATTATTGCAAATTTTATTGGCTTTTTTAGTGTTTTAATACTTCTTTACTTATTAAAACGAATACCAGAATTTATTTTTGATTTTTTTAGAATAAATCTTACAACTTTAAACAAATTTTTGACACTCCCTATATTTACCTTACTTTTTATTTGTTTAAAATATAATTGACTTTCAAATGATCATGTTTGGGAATATTTTGATAAAAACGAAATTTCTTCTTTTGAAGTAGGCAATAATACACAATTTGTTATTGTTTTAGGATTGTTTTGTTTATTTTTTTTTAATTTAGCCAACTCTATTTGCTCAGCAAAAGTTTGCCATTCATTTGCTCATTATAAGCTAGATTCAAGAGCCCATTCAAAAATCGATATTTATTCAGCGTTACTAATATTCTTTGTGCCTTTGATCTTTGAGGCATCAGGAAGTAAGTATATCATATTTTTTCAGGTATTTTTAATGATTATTTCTGGAATTTTAGCAATGCGAACTATCAATGAGCTGCCATATTTCAGTGTCTTTATGAATTGCTTAGCCACAATTAAATATTTAGAAGTTTCCTTATTATCTGCATTATTTATTTTTGCAAAGATTATTGATACATCAATTGTGATTTGGCTATTTATGTTTACTATAATCCCTTTGTTGACTGGATTAATTATCCGACAAGTAAAAATTTCAACTCAAAATATTATTAATTCTAAAATTCCAAGTGACCTTCAAAATATTAACGATGCTTATAGCCTTGAGCATAATCTTAGGAGTTTTCTATGCTCAAATAGTATAGAAAATAAAAATCCAATTTTATATATTTTAGGCAAATGTTTTAATGAGACTACTCTATCTTGAAATAAAATTTTAGTTATTTGGGAAGTCAATTATTGCATTTTTACTCTTCATGATTGTGGCTTAGCCAAAATAAAGTTATGAAAATCAAAATATTCGAATCACAGCTTAGAAGGAGATTTCCAAGAATATGTTTGCATGAAAAATGTTTCTGGGTTTGATGGACATGAGAGTATTCAGTTTTTGAATTATTTTCAAAAAATTGGTGAAAATAGAATGGAAGACGCAATTTTATGTGTCAAACTTCTAGATTTTTGAAAAGAAATCGTATCTGTAAATCCTAATCCAAAAAAACTAAATAAAATGTTGGAAATAGTTTCAGGGACTATTACAAACATTTTAGAAAATTATTCAAACTTGCACCAAAAATTCCCAAAATCTAAAGAAGCTTTATCTTATTATTTAACATATATAAAAGATATTTTGTGCGATTTTGATAAATCAAATTTTCTAAGTAGCAAGCTTCAATCTATTGATAAATTATCTATTCAGCAAAATGTTGATAGTAAAGATTTAAGTTTTTTTGATCCCAATAATGGATTAATGCTAATATCTTTAGAAAATAAAGATTTCGGAAAAATTGCTTATGCAAATCAAAAAACATCAGAAATACTTAAGTACCCGATAATTGAAATATTAGGGCATAATTTTTCATTTTTCGTGCCCCCTCCTTATGACTCTTTTTTTAACTACAAATTGTTTCATCTTCTTCAATTTGCAACAGATGTAGAAATAAAAACTCCAAGTCATTTTTTCTTGTCATTGCCGAGTAAATTTATTATTGACTGTATTGGAAAAGCGTCATTGGTATCTCTTTCGAACCAGATTTATATGCTATTTATATTTCAAGAAATAAAGCTATCTAGTGGATTTGCTATAATTTCTGAAGGTAAAGAAATTTCTTGGCATAGTGAAAACTTTTCGAAATTTATTGGGAAAACGGCTCAAAATTTTGAAGGATTAAGCTTGAATAATTTATTCCCCAGCTTACAAAGCATTGAGTTACAGTATTTTAAACCTCATAAGCTTATTGAAACTGAAACTTATTTAATTCCTTGTTTTTATGAGTTTTATGGCTTAAGGATAAATTATATTTTAATATCTGATGATTCTTATCAAATAAATCTCGGCAAACCATATGAAAAAATCCAAAGTAGCCAGAAAAATCTTGAGGATCCCTCAAAATATCAATTAAGTTGTGATGCAGTAAATCAAGGTACTCAAAGTAAATTTCTAAATAATTTTAAAACCGAGTCAGGGCCAAAATTTTCTCAAAACTCTGAAAGCTCATCACAATTCACAAATTTAAACAAAATTGTGAACTTATCATCACACTCATTAAAAATTTTCCATATTGTTTTTATTTTATCTGTAAAAATTATATAGATGCTTACTGTTATGGCTTTAAACTTAATTGTTTTAATATATACTTCAAATGCAATTGTCGCTGAAAGCAATATTGATTTGCTTATTTTACTCGGAAAAATAGAAAAATCAGTGCAGGGAATTGCTCATAATGCTAGAGGTGTAGGTGTACTAACAGGAGGCCCAAAAGAACTAATAGATTATTCTTACAATCAAATTATTAGCTATATGAAAGTTTTAGAAGAAACTCATCAAAATATAACGTCAAATTTAATTGATTGGAATATATGCAAAGGAGATGATGAATTTACGAATGAAAATATTCCGATTTGGCATAATTTTGATGGGCTTTATACAAAGAAAACCAATTTGATTGATGCTGTTTCACAATTTATAATTACCGTGACTGATATATAGGGAAATATATTTTTGGATAAATATAATAATAAGCAAGACTATAGAAAAGAAGTCCAATTTATCAATTTAAATGGATTAAGCCAAATTTTTAATTATTGTAACAGCTCTTTATACACCTTTACTGACTGTATTATGAATAACTCAAAAGAGCTAGAATCCTGAATGAATGTATTACTATTGATTGGTTTTGCAAATTTAGTTATTTGTTTAGGAATTACAATGATTTTTGCAGCATATAACATAAATGCAGAAAATAATTTATGAAATAAAATTAAAAAGAATGCTTCCAAAAATTATGAGCAACTTAAAAAAACTTATTTTGATCGACTTTCAGAAATGCATGGACAAAACAATATTTTATTTTCTGACATAAAGAAAACTAGTGAAAGCGGAAATTTTAAAAATTATTGAAAATATTTTTGGAGAAATTCAGTTTATTTCATTTTAGCATTGGTTTTCTTTTTAGTAAACTCTCTTTATTTATATCAGAACTGTGCAGAATATTTGTATTTAAGGCCAAGTCTTCTAAGAACTATAATAAACTCTCAAGTTTTATATAAAACTTTAATTGTATGAACAAGCGAGTTTTCAATATCAACAACCCCGATTGCCTTACCTATTTATTTATCTGGCATTTACCCATTTTATAATGAATTATCTTGCATGAATAATGTAATATCTTCATTACTAAATTCTGAAAAAGAAATAAGAAATTCAAAATACTCCTCATTACTTTCGGATGAGTTTAGACAGGTGTTTTATGAAAATACAAAAAATATAGCAAAAATCGCAGATTATGGAGTTTATACAGCGGGAGGATTATTACCTTTTGAAGCTTATTATTTAGATTTTTCAGGTATTGACGATTATCTTACAATGTGATTTAAATTAGTGAAAGAAATAAACGCTTTAGACAGTGAGTATGATTTATTGGTAGATTTAGCAGATAAAGACTCACAGCATGCTATTATGCAACAATTGCAATGAATAGCATTAAACTTGGGTATCTTTACAGTGAGCTCCTGAATTTTATATTTTGTATTTTATTTGCCGTTTTTATTAAAAGAGCAAAAAAAGCTTGAAAATTTGAAAGTCATTGCTAGGCTTATTCCTACTAAATATTTTAAATAAGCAGTTTTATAGTTTGGTATTAAGTTTATTTATAAATCTTTTTTAGCTCATATTATAAATTTACTATCAAACATTACGAACAGCATATCTTACCTTAGTGAATTGTGAAAACATACAATAAATATATCGCTCATTCTTCCTCATTTACTTAATGATATTAGAATTTGCAATATAATCGCCTTACATTAAAGAGTAAAGTAAATTTTCCTTAAAATTTATATGAGAAATGAAATTTTTTATCTTCAGAAAGATTCGATATACTGTTTCTTTGCGCTAGGTTGCAGAAGTTCATCAATAATTGTGTATTCCTGGAAGAAAGCAGTTTTGTAATATCAATTTTTTATTTTAGCACAAAAATAGGTGCTTAAGCTTATATTAATTGATATAATAAAATTATGAATTAGTTATTGCATATAAACAAATGGCAATTATTATGTTATAGGTGAAAAGTATAATAAATTCTTATAATTCAAGTGTCACTTTAATTAATTTCATCAGCTTACTTAAATAAAAAACAAAAAAATAAACTAACCTTTATATAATAAAGATTGTAAAATTTCACGAGCTGGGTTTTTATTTTTAAATTCAATGTGCAAATGTTGCTAAAATGTAAAGTTTATAGCGATCCAAATAGTATACGAATTTTTTATTTTTATCGAAGTAAAAAGTCTGAATTGCGTAGATTTTCTAGTTCTTCTAGCTGTAAGCATGGATTAATGGTATAATAATCAAAGATATTAATGTCAGAGGATAATTTAACTAAATTTGAACCTAGGGATGAAGCGTGATATTTAACTCAAAATTATCGAAAAAAAGGGAAATCTTGACTTGATTCTGTTTTTGAGTTATATAGATTAATGTATTATGAGAAAATACCAAAAAGACAGTCACTTTTTATTCAGAAAATACAGATTGTTGTTGTGGCTTTAGTTTGGTGTATCCAAATTTGCAGCTTACTATGGATCCCAAATCTCTCAATAGGCGATTGGGATAAAAATAAAGATATTTGAAGGTTTATAGGTTATGTAAGATTAGATAATGTATGCTCAGCATTTGGGATAATAAATTTTTGCATTTATACATCAACTGCTATTTCCATAGCTAATATTGTGGGGATTTTTGCTATTGTAGCTTTAATTCATTATTCAATAACTTTGCCACCTTATTTTATAAGGTTTATGAGGAAATTCCTTTATGGGTTTATAAATTTTACAGAAATTCCTATTGTTGTCTTACTTTCTATATGCTTGAAATACAATTGATTTACAAAAAATTCAATTTCAGAGTATTTTGAAAATAATGACGTGAGCGATTTCAAAGTGAGCAAGTCAATACAATTTTTAATATTTTTAGGGTTATTTGGAAACATTTTTGTATATTTAAATAGCAATATATTCACTGGAGAAATTAGACACTCAATGATGAAGCAGAAAATCGACTCGAGAGCCTATTCACAAATAGATTTTCATTCATCAGTACTTACTATTTTATCACCAATTATATTTTGTATTATTGGGAGTGATTATGCTATATTTTTTGAGTTTATTTTAATGACTATTTCTGGCTTTCTAGTGTGAGAAACTATTACAAAATTACCATTTTTTAACCTTTTTGCAAACTATTTGGCTACAATCAAATTTTCAGGAGTTTCTTTAATATCGTTCGTATTTATTTTTGCAAGAATTCTTGATAGATCATTTGCAATAGCATTATTTACATTTACAATAGTGCCAATTGTCCTAATTCTACTCATGCAGCTTGTAAAACACTCAATTAAAGCAATCGCTCCAAAAATACCTAAAAATCATAAAAAAATTAAAAATATTTTCAGCCTTGAGCACAAATTACGATATATTTTATCTTCAAGCAATGCCGAAAATAAAGATCAAGTCCTTTATTTTTTCGGTAAATGCTTTAACGAGACTTCGCTCTACAAAAGTAAATTATTTATTATTTGAGAAGTAAATTATTGTATTTTCACCATACAAGATGAAGCACTAGCTAAAATAAAATTATGCAAAACAAAATACTCTAATAGTAGCCTAGAAGGAAATTACCAAGAATATACCTGCAAAATAGTGCTTTCTGAATTTGAGGGACATGAAAGCATTATATTTATAAACTATTTCCAAAAAATTAATAAAATAAAAAAGATTGACACAGCTTTATGTGCAAAACTTTTAGATTTTTGGAAAGAAGTGGTGTCTATGCATCCAAATGTTGTAAAATTAAATAAAATGCTTGATTTCATACCAGAATATCTTGAATTTATTACAGAAAACTACTCAAATATGCATGAAAAATTCCCAAGATCCAAAGAAGCTTTAAGCTATTATTTTTCATTTGTGAAGCATATTCTGTATGATTTTGAAAAATCAAATAAGCTTGGCTTTAAATTTCAGACAATAGAAAACTTAACAAGCCAGTCAATCCCAAAAAAAGGTACAAGAGATTTATCTTTTTTTGATGAAAACAATGGAATAATGTTTATTACCTGTTCTAATAAAAATTTTGGAAAAATTACTTATGCAAATCAAAAAGCATCAGAAATATTAAAATGTTCAATAAATGAAATTTTAGGAAATAAAATTTCACTTTTTATACCTCCTCCTTATGATTCATATCTAAATTACCAAATTTCAGATTTTTCTCAATTAGCAACTGAAGTAAAAATAAAGATTCCAAATCACTTTTTTTTATTATTGCCAAGCAAGTCCATTATTAACTGTACCGGAAAAGGATCATTAGTTTCCATAAAAGGTAATCTCTCTATTTTATTTGCTTTTCAAGAAATAAAAACTTCAGAAGAATTCGCAATAATTTCAGAAGAGGGGGAAATATATTCACACAGCGAAAACTTTGGAAAATTTGCTAGAAGTTTTAGTGGAGATTTGGCAGGTTATAATATAAAAGATTTGTTTCCGAGCTTGCAAAATCATAATTTACAGCCATTTGTACCATTACCTCTTACTGATACTCATTTAAGAGCATATTTAATTCCGAGCTTTTTTGAATTTTATACAATAAGGATCAATTATATTATATTAATTAATAACCCAAATGAAATCGAAGAATTAAATACGAATGAAGTTGCTCATTATATTGATAAAAATATCGATTCAACTCCACAAAATTTTATACCCTGCAAAGTATTTTCACCAAAAAATGAAAATAAATCTTTTGAAATCATTAAGATAGAATCTCAATCAAAAATAAGAATTGGAAGCGAATCAGAAAGTTCTTCATGATGCCACAATTTAGAAAAAAATGCAAATTTATCGACACGCTCTATAAAAATTTTCCATATTGTATTGATTTCTGCTGTAAAATATATTTAGATGCTAACTGTAATTACTACAAACTCAATCGTTTTAATTTATACAGCCACAGCAATTATTGCGGGGAGTGATATTGAATTAAACCTTTTACTAGGAAAAATCGAAAAATCAATAGGAGCTTTAGCCCATTTTTCAAGAGGGATAAATGTACTTACCGATCTTAGCGGCCCACAAGAATTAACAGATTATTCCTATAATCATTTTATTATAAATTTGGAGCTTTTAAAGGAAATTCGACTAAACGTGACAGAAAATCTAAAAAGTTGGAAATCATGTGGAGGAAATGAGATTTTTATAGATGAAAATATTTTCCTCTGAGATGTTGATAACGATTTTCAATTAAAAAAGATAAATTTGATCAATGCTATTTCGGAATTTATTATTCGGGTAATTATTATTCAGGGAAAATCTTTTATTGAAAAATTAAATAATCATGAAGACCAAACCAAAGAGATACAGTTTTTTAATTTAAATGGTTTAAATCAAGTTTTCCGTTATTGTAATAGCTCATTTTATAGAGTCACAGAATGTGGGATGAGCAATATTGACGATTTGGAATATAGGATGAATATTCTGCTAGCAGCAGGCTTTGGAATTTTGGTTATCAGTCTTGGGCTTACAACTCCATTTATAAAACATGTTATTAATACAGAAAATCACTTATGAAATCAAATAAAGAAGCATGCTAATGACCACTACGAAGTCCTTAAAAATGCTTGCCTTGATAGGCTAACTTCAATTCATGGTAAAAAGGATATTTTATTTTCTGATGTGAAACATACAAGTATGAAAGGGAATTTTAAAAATCACTGAAAATATATATGAAGATATTCTATGTATTTGGTTTTAGCATTAACTTTTTTCTTAGTAAATCTCCTTTATTTATATCAAAACTGTGTAGAATATTTATATTTGAGGCCAAGCCTCATAAGAGATATCATAAATTCTCAAGTTTTAATGAAAACTTTAATTGTTTGGACAAGTGAAACCTCAATTGTTGGCTCTCCTGCTGATTTAACAACAAAACTGCCTGATTTATATCAGTTTAAAAGCCCTTTTACTTGCTTTAATGATGCGGCATCTTCTTTGGTATTTTCTGAAAAAGAAATAAGAAATTCGAAATATTCTTCATTGCTTTCTGATGAATTTAGACAATTATTTTATAAGCGTACTAAAAATGTATTTAAAATAGCTGATTATGGTTCTTATGCTTCTGGAGGAATTTTAACGTTTGATGCTTATTATTTCGTTTACTATGCAATAGACGATATGGAGCTCTGATTTGATTTGGTTCAAGCAATAAACGCTTTAGATAGTGAGTATGATTTATTGGTGAATTTAGCAAATAAAGATTCCCAAAATGCTATTATGAGCAGGCTTCAATGAATTGTAGTGGCTTTGGCTCTTTTTATTCTCAATTCCTTAATATTGTATTTTGGATTTTATTTGTCTTTTTTAATCAAGGAACAAAATAATCTTGAGAAGATGAAGATAATTGCAAAGCTAATTCCAGGATAATTTTTCGGATAATTTTAATAATTTAGCTGTTGAATTAGCTTACTTTATTAATATGTGTAATTTAAGTGATAATGAGATTTTTTTGAAAAATTAAAGCTGAATTTTTTGAAAATTTTAAATTTAGAAATCAAACAATACTTGATTCCATTTTTTATTCTCCACAATTAAACAATCACTTTTTTCTTTTTACCTCCTATTGGGGATACTCAACTCTCCTGATCTTTTATTTGGATTGGAAAATTTCTTACTTTTTGCCAAGTTTTTCTTATTTTGCTTTTAATATATAACTAGAAGCCCCTATAAAATTTTAAAGGGAATGAAGGAGTATATTTAAAGCTCATTGCCTTCAATCTGATATAAATATATATTAAAGCTAATAATGCATATAATATATCAATTTAAGTGAAAATTATTCATAAAAATAATATAAATAGACTATTAATATTCTAAATATTCATTGGATATTTGCCTATAAGAATAAAGTAAATTAACTACCATAATTTCAAAAAACAACTGAATTAATAACAATTTTTCTTTAATCTCTCACCCATCTTATCTTTCCAGCTTTTAATGTTTTTTAACTAATTAATATATAATGATAGAATTCGAAGCTGAAATAAGTGGAGCTTCTTCTCTAAACAAAATGAATGCTAACCTAAAAGATGAAAAACCTATATTAAGTGCAATTTTTGAGTTTTTCTCTATACTTTACTATCAAAAGAGCTATTTAGGCCAAACTTTACCGCAGCAAAAGGTCAAAATAGCAATTGAAGTATTTATTTGATGCCTTCAAATGGTCAGTTTACTATGAATTCCAAACCTCCCAATTGAAGATTGAAAAGAAAATATGATTATGTGGAAAATTATTGGATATTTAAAAATAGACAATACTTGTTCAGCTCTTGGAATTGCTGATACATGCTTATATATCTTAATAGCATATGTTTTCGCTGCTTTTTTAGGTGTTTTTGTTTTAGTATTACTTCTTTATTATAATATTCGCTTACCAGCAATTATATTTAGCGTATTCAAGAAACTAATCTGTATATGGCTAAATATTTTGTATATACCTTCTTTGGAATTATTCACAATATTTCTTAAGTACAATTTTTCACAACAAAAAAATGTATCCGAATATGAAAAAAATGACAATTCAGCAAATTTTAAAATATCAAGTCCAATACAAGCATTAAGCTTTATTGCGATTATAGTTAATTTCTTGATGATGTTTTTGTATTCTAATTTTTCAGGTGAAATCAGGCATTGTACACAAAAAAGCATAGTAAAAGCCAAAGCACATTCAAAAATTGATATTCATGCAGCAATTTTTACATTTACTTTTCCTATTTTATATTCAATGTTTGCTAATAATTATATTATACATTTGCAGATTTTAGCACTTATTACCTCTGCATTTTTATTAGCTGAGACTGTTACATTTTTACCTTATTTTTCTGAATATTGCAGCATTTTTATAATTATTCGGTTTTTTACAGTTACTTTAATGTCTTTTCTTTTTATATTTGGTTATTGCATTGACAATTCGCTATTTATTACTTTATTTGCAATTTTTTTATTCCCTATCTCTATTATATTTATCATTATTTATGCTTTAAAAATACAGAGAAAATTAAGCAAAGATATTGTAGAAAATATATCAGGAATAAAAAGCCAATATGATTTAGAAAAATCCCTCAGATATGCGTTATGTTCCGGAAATGTCAAAAATAAAGATGAAATTATTAGGATTTTTGAAATTTTTTTTCTTTCAAAGAGTTTTCATAGAGATATGCTTCAAGTTATATGAATAACAAATTATTGCTTATTTACATTAAAAAATGAAGCCTTAGCCAAAATTAAATTATCAAAAATTAAGCATATTTCAGGCTGATGCTTAGAAGCAAGATATCAAGAATATCTATGCAATAAAATTATTATGGAATCAGATTCTAACGAAAGTGTAGCTTACGAGAATTATTATCATAAAATCCATCAAATAAAACAGCAAGATCGAAAATTATGTATCAATTTGTCAGTTTTTTGGGAGGAAGTTACTTCAAAAAAGCCATCATTTTCTAAATTAATCAAATCTTTGAATTCAATTAATGATGGTATTACTTTTCTGAATACCGAATATAAGCAGCTTACTACAAAATACCATAACTCAAGAGATGCCTTAGGTTTATATTTTTTATATATGAGGAATATTTTGCATGATTATGACAACTCTGATAAACTTAACTACAAGCTCAGATTTTTTGAGAGGATTTTTTCTAGCGTAACCAATGAAGCCCAAAATCTAAGCTGTTTTAATTCAAATAATGGGATTTTATTAATTTCTAACGAGGAAAAAAATTTTGGAGAAATTCTTTTTGCAAGTCCAAGGGCAGCAGAAATTTTTAAACTTTCAACTCATGGGATTGTGGGAAATAATATAAATCATTTTATTCCAGAACCTTATAACGAAAAAACAGTTCATATAATGAATGAAATGACTCATTTTAGCTCAAAAACAGAAATATATTTTAATGATGGATGTTTTTTTATTTCCCCGAGAAATTTCTTATTAGAGTGTATTGGAAAAGCATCAATAACTTCGATTAATAATATTCTTGTGACTATACTTGTATTCAAATTAAATAAATCGGTCCATCAAGTAGCTTTGATATCGGAAGTTGGAGCAATTTATTGCTATACAGAAGATTTTCCTCGTATTGTTGGTCATGATAACTTGGTAGGAGCTAATATAAAATCTTTATTTCCGGATTTAGAAGAAATAGATTTTCAGCCACTGATTCCTTACCGTTTATCAGGCTTTGAAAATGAAACAATTTTGGTGTTGTGCTACACAGAGTTTTATAATATAAAAATCCCTTATGTACTATTGATAACCGATCCTGATGAAATTCTCAAATGAAAAGACGAAAAATGAAGACAACAAGATGATCTTCAAGATGAAAGCCTTATAAAGGCAACTCCACTATCATTCCATATGTTCAGATCTTCACCTTCTGAAGAAAATTCTTTATTAATGTCTAAAGAATTCGCTGATCCTAAGTCAGATTACCTACCAAATCCAAACGAAACTACAAAATTAGTAAATAATCATATAAAAGAAAAAAATGATGACGAAAAATCTCAAACAGAAAGCTCATCTTTGAGCGTTTTTCTTCATATGATGAAAATTTCATCAAGAGCAATCGATGCTCTGCATATTGTCTTTGTTATATTAGTAAATTATAATTAGATAGCTGTAGTCCTCGCTACCAATCTAGCTGTTTTATTTTACGCCTTTAATGGCATTGGTATTGTCCGCGATATAAACCTTCCAAAAACTATAGGAGACGCAGGTAAGGCTTTTCAGCAACTGGGCGTTCTTTCAAGATTGGTCTTAATGCTTTCTGGATTGGGAGGCGTCGATGACGTTGTTCAGCTTTGTTTTAATCGTTTTCAAGAAAATGTAAAAATTCTTGATAATTTGTATATAAATGCAGCTACAAATTTGACTCATTGGCATTCATGCTCAGGAAACAGCATTTTTAGTGAACAAAATATTAATTTATGGAAAATTGATGACGGAATGTACAAGGTAAAAGCCACTCTCATGGACACTATTGGGCAGTTTGTTCAATCTGTAATTTTCATATAGGGTTATGAATTTATTACAAAATTCAATAATGGAGAAAATGTTTATAAAGAAACTGCATTTTTTGCCATAAATGGATATGGGGAAGCTTTTAAGTACTCCTATGACTCTCTATATAATGTGATAGACTGTGAAAAGTCAGCGATTTCTGATTTTAAAACTGAAATATATATATTATTGGTACTAGGAATTGTAGTGCTTTCTGCAGGCATTATTATTATGGTCCCATTTTGTAACTCTGCTATAAAGACTGAAAATTTGCTATGAAATAATATAAGAAAATATGCCACCAAAAATTACGTTGAGCTTAAACAGTCATGCATTTCTAGACTTAATTCAGTCCACAATCAGCATGAAACAGTTGTACTCAACGGAAACCGATCAAAAAACTTGCTAAGCTTCAGAAGTTATTGAAAATACATATGAAGAGTTACCTTATTTTTAATAGCAACTTCAATATTCTGCATAATAAATATTACTTATTTCTACCAAAAATGTGCAGAATATTTATATTATAGGCCTGAAGTTACAAAACAGCTAATTACTTCTCAAGTTTTATTTACAAGTTTAAATATATGAGTTACAGAAGCAGCCATGCAGTACCCAGGTCTTTCACTCGCAGATATGCTATCATTAGGGAGTCCTTTTAGCAACGCTTTATCAAATTTAGATGACATTATTGTTCAGATACAAGCGTCTCAGCTTACTTTTAGAAAATCTAAATATTCTTCAATTTTACCTAGAAGTTTTAAAGAACATTTTTTTGAGAATGATGACTGTGACATTAAAGTGCACCATTTAGGGATTTTTTCAGGAGGAGAAATATCAATATTTGATGGACTATTAATTTCAAGACTGCAGGGTGAGTCGGTCGATATTTGGCTTGCTTTGATGATTAGCCTTCAAGAACTAGATGATGATTATAATGAATTTATTGAACAATATAATCAATATTCAAAAAATGTAATTGATGATCAAATGAGTGTGATTATTGGAGTTTTAGCAATTTTTATCATAATTTCTATTCTGATGTACTTTGGGGTCTACTTGACATTTTTTAGATGTGAGAAAAAATATTTGCAAAAGATAAATTCAATGCTGCAAATTATGCCTGAAAAAATTATAAATATTCATGATACATAATTAAATTTAAAAAATATAGTGATAAAAGCAAGACAATTTTAAATTATAAGAAGTTTAACGAAAAAAATTTAGCTCATTAAGAGTCAACTTTAAATTTTTAAAAAATATTTATAATTAAATATAAAATTTTTAGCAACTATCTGTGAAAAAATATAAATTTATGAAAAATATTATAAGTCTTATTTCAAATAATCATAGTCTCAATATAAATATAAAATATAATAAATATTGTACAATTTAATAATTTATTCATAAACTCATATGTTATGCGTCTATTTTTAACTAATAAATAATAATATTTATTCCTTACATTAATTTCATGAGAATCTATTAGCATTTTTAACTCTTTTAAAAGAATTGGTTTATTTTTAAATAAAAATTAAATAAATGTGAAAAATAAACTTTACTGATCTTGAACTAAATGATAAAAACTCACCATCAAGTCTCAACTATCAACAACAAGAAAAATCTTTGATTCATTCGTATTTTGAACTCTATTGGATGATTTATTATGAAAGGAAACCAAAACAAAAGTCAATTTTGGCTCAGAAAATGCAGCTTTTGATTGTTGAATTTATTTGATTCATTCAAATTGGTAGTTTATTATGAATTCCACATCTAGATATAAGTGATTGGAAAGATAACAAAAAAATTTGAAAATTAATTGGTTATATTAGATTAGATAATTTGTGCTCAGAATTTGGTGTTATAAGCTTATGCATTTATTCATCAATTGTATTTGTTATAGCAAATATCATAGGAATCTTCGTTATTGTGATTTTAATTTATTATTCTTTTTCAATACCAAAATCTATGATCAAAATTTCTAAAAGCATGTTTTATGCTTTTCGAAATGTTTTATATGTACCCATATCTATCCTATTTTTTATCTGCTTGAAATATAATTGATTTCCTGAAAATTTTATTTGAGAATACGAACAAAATAATCAATTTTCATATTTTGAATTGAGTATCCCTATCCAAATTTTAATTATTTTCAGTATAATTGGACAGTATTTTATTAATTTAATGACAACAGTATGCACAGCAGAAATTAGGCATTCAATGGCTCACCAAATAATAGGATCGAAAGCATTTTCAATAATTGATATTTACACAGTTTCTTATACAGCAATAATGCCAATATTATTTGTAATACTAGGAGTTGATAATACCATGCTTTGGCAAACAATTTTGATGGTAATTTCTGCAATTTTAATGATAGAAACTCTTAAAATGGCACCTTATTTTAATTTATTTATGAATTGTTTGGTATCGATCAAATTTTTCGAAATTTCTTTCCTATCATTTCTATTTATTTCTGCAAAAATTATTAATGCATCGCTAATTGTCTTACTATCAGTTTTTACATTAATACCTTTATTCACTATATTAACAATTCAATTGATAAAAAAAATCGTCAAAAAGTTAAATTTTACAGATAAAATAGGCAATGAGAAGAATATTTACATGATTGAGAAGAATTTGAGACTATATTTGTGCACAAATGATATAGGAAATAAAAATAAAATTCTTTCATTTTTCGGCCAAACATTTAATAGGATTAAAAATTACGAAAATAAGCTTTTTGCTATATGGGAGACGAATTATTGCATTTTTACTCTAGAAGATGAAGCCTTAGCAAAAATAAAGCTTTGCAAAGCAAAATATTCAGATCATAGCATTGAAGGAGACTATCAAGAATTTATTTGCAGAAAAATTGTTTCAGAATCAAATGCAGAAGAAGGTCTTAGATTTTTAGATTTTTTCAAAAATATAAATCAAATCAAAAACCAAGACGAATCTCTATGCATAGAGCTTATTAATTTTTGAAATGAAATAGTGTCGCCTAAGCCGAATATTCAAAAATTGAATAAAGCGTTGGACTTCATATCGCAGTCAGCAACTTCTATTGAAGAACATTATTCAAGTCTCCATGAAAAATTCCCAAAATCAAAAGAAGCATTAAATTGCTATCTTACATTTATTAAGCAAATTTTATGTGACTACAATAAATCAATTCAGCTAAACTATAAATTTCAAACACTTGAAGAATTTGCAAGTCAGCCAAGTCAAACAAGTTTAGGTTTAAGCTTTTTTGATGAAAATAATGGGATAATGCTGATTTCTTGTGAACATGAAAGTTTTGGGGTTATTTTATACGCAAATCAAAAAGCCTCAGAAATTCTCAAATACCCTGCTAACCAAATCATAGAAAATAAAATTTCAGTTTTTATTCCACCTCCTTATGATTCATATTTATCTTCCCAAGGGCCGGATTTTATTAGCTCTATTTTAGACGTAGAAATAAAAATTCCTAATCATATTTTCCTATTATTGCCTAACAGATTTATTATTGATTGTATTGGAAAAGTTATACTATCATCTATATCAGACCATCTAATTTTTTTATTTGTATTTCAAGAAATAATACTCCCTCAAGAATTTGCTGTTATTGATTCGGAATGAGAAATTTGTTGCCAAAGTGAAAATTTTGCAAAATTTTCACAAAAATTGTCTGAAGATTTAACTGGTATTAATATTAAAGAGATATTCCCAAGCCTAAAGCATATAGATTTACAGCCTTTTACCCCTTATCCTCTTGCTGATATTGATGTGGAGACCTATTTAATTCCTTGCTATATGGAGTTTTATGACACAAGGATTAATTATATTTTATTAATTAATAATCAAAACGAAATTGAAGCCTGAAAAAATAACCAAAGGCACCTCTCCATTGAGAAAAATCATGAGCCATTTCCATTGCATAACATTTTACTCGATTTGCCCCAACATAAATATGAAGTCTTTGAAAATTCTCAAAAAATCGAGCTTTCACAGAATTCAGAAAGTTATTCTTGATACCTCACATTTGATAAAATCACAAATTTATCGTCTCGCTCAATCAAAATTTTCCATTTTGTTTTTGTTTTAGCTGTAATTTCTACATAGATGCTTATTGTAATGCTGACAAACTCATTTGTGCTGATCTACACTTCAGCAGCAATTGTTGAACAAAGTGATATTGATTTACTTATTTTATTAGGAAAAATTGGAAAATCAGTTCAAGCACTTGCTCATTTTTCTAGAGGGATGAATGTGCTTAATGGCTTTTATGGCGTGCAAGAATTAGTGGATTTTTCTTTTAAGCATTTTCTTATTAATTTAAACACATTGGAAGAGGTTCATTATAATGTTACATGAGATCTAACAAATTGGAAAATTTGTGAAGGAACAGATGTATTTATGGATGAAAGTGTTTTCCTATGAAGCGTTGATGATAAGTTTTTTCTCAAAAGAACTAATTTAATTGATGCAATTTCAGAATTTATTCTGCAGGTAAATGGCATTTAGGGGCATATATTTATTGAGAAATGAAACAACAGTGAAGACCAAACTAAACAGGTGCAATTTTTCAATATAAATGGTCTAGACCATCTTCTACACTATTGTAATCGTACTTTATATAGTTCTACAGACTGTGTGATGCAGAAAAGTGAGGATTTAGGCTTAAAAATGAATTATCTCTTATCAGCAGGATTTATAGTTTTAGTAATATGCTTGATAATTACAATGTTTTTTGCTCAGCATGTTGTAAGTTCTGAAAATAATCTTTGAAGCCAAATTAAAAGGCACACCTGTGAACAGCATGAAAATCTAAAAAATACTTGCATTGATAGATTAGTTACAATTCATGGCAAAAACGATATTTGATTTTATGATATAAAAACTACAAAATCTTTCACAAAGTTTATTAATTATTGAAAATATATATGAAGAAATTTTGCTTATTTTGCCTTAGCGCTGGCTTTCTTTTTGATAAATGTTTTGTTTTTATACGATGGCTGTGTATCATATTTGCAATTAAGACCAAGCATATTGAGAGAAATAATTAATTCTCAGGTCCTGTATAAATCATTAATTGTTTGAACAAGTGAAGAATCAATTGACGATGCCCCTGTTTCATTAAGCAATATGATGTCTAGCTCTTATCCCTTTCCAGAAGCAATTACACTAGTTAGTCATGTGATATCTTCATTATGGTATTCTGAAAAAGAAATAAGAAGCCATAAGTATTCTTCTTTACTTTCTGAAAAATTTAGGCAAGCTTTTTATGCGAAAACTGAAAATGTTGCAGAAATAGCTGATTTTGGGATTTATGCTGCTGGTGGAGTATTGCCTTTTGAAGCTTATTATTTAGATGTTAATGGCCGTGATGATCTTGTATTATGATTTGATTTAGTATGCGAAATAAATGCCCTTGACAGCCAATATGATTTATTGGTGAATTTAGCAGATGAAGATTCAAAAACTGCTATTTCAGAGCAATTGAATTGGATTACTATCGCATTAGCATTTTTTATTGTTTTATCATTAATTTTATATTTCGCTATTTATTTACCATTTTTGATTGAAGAACAAAGAAGGCTTAAAAAGATGAAAGCTATAGCAAAGCTGATTCCGAGAAATCATTTTAATTAAATTAAAATTGGCACCCATTTGTCCGTGCTCGAAGAAAAAGATAGTCTGCATATAGAGTTTTATATTAATTTTTTTGATTAATTTCTTATTGTGCTTTCTATTACTATTATTATAGACTTCCTCATATCAATTCCACTTTGGTATATGGAGACCAAAAGAATGCTCTTCATGTGCCAAAACGAAATTGACATGCAGAATACCTATAATGAAATATGCAAAGAAATATAAGTGCTTTTAATACAGATTAAATTTATCAATAGCTTTTTTAATTGTTTCAATTAAAACAAAATTTTAATATGTTAAAATAAAATAATAAAATTCAATAAACTTGCCAGAAAAAGCGTTACAAATAGCCAATTGCTATATATTTTACCTTTTCTTTTATTTAAGATTTAATCATATTTTTAAGAAATCTCATAATGAGACTGAAAGAGAGCTTCAATAAATGGAAAATGACAATATCTTGCTTGCTTATTATTTTAGAATTAGACTCACTTACCCCAATCATAAACAAAATTGTTAAAATTAGCTCCTCTTAAATTAATATTTAATAATTATTTAATAAAAACTCCAATCAATTCTCCATTCAAAATATAGGTTATAAACTTAGTTTTTAATCGTTAAAGGCATGGAGTTTTAAAATCAAGAAAAAACAGCCAAAATAAAAATTCATATAATTTATCTTATTACTATTCATGAAATTGCTAAGTAGCAAATTCTGTGTAAAAATTTTAAGTTAGCTTTAATTGCATTCCTTCTAATAATCACGAAATATTTTTTTAGAAATTAGTTGGTCTTATAAAGTACCTTTCTTTATGCTTTTTCCATAATTTTAGATAGTCAATCCTTAAATAGCAGAAGCAAACTATAGTGTTTTATCATCAGTGTAAAAGAAGCAGATAAAATTTATTAAAAATCTTGATGAATCCCTATTTTAAACAATAATTGCCTTTTAAAAAGTTTATTACTTTTTTTTATTTCGTTCATATTCGTTTCTCGCAATAATTATAAGTAAAAAACCTTAAAGCTTGCTCTCTTTTGTATTTTCCTTCGAAAATACACTGAAAAATGACTTATTGACATCAAATTTAAATTCGAAATCACATAATTTATTCAAATTTAATTAATTCTCTAAGAATAAAAATTTGTGTGCTTTATGCACTTTATATTATCAAATCATCCTGTCAAAGTTTTTCTTATAATTATCTCCATTTATGATTGGAATCGATGATGATAAAGGTCAAGTCACCACATTCAAAAGCAAGCTTTTGAGGGTAAAAAGAGAAAAATCATGAATAAAAGCCCTTTTCGAAGTTTATCGACAACTTTACTTCAAAAAGAATTTTGGAGAGAAATCAATTTACAGGCATAAAGCAAAAGCTATATTTGAGGCCTCAATTTGATGCTTTCAAATAATAGCTTTAATTTGAATCCCAAACCTACCAATTAAAAATTGGAGTGGGAATTCTTATATTTGGGAAATTGTAGGATATTTGAGATTTGACAATACTTGTGCTGAATTTGCAATTATAGGAGAATGCCTTTATTTATCAATTTTTATGGTTGTTTTTAATGTTTTAGGTATTTTTGTCTTAGTTATTTGTACATATAAATCCTTTGATATCCCAGCTCAGGCATTTGCTTTATTTAAAAGAGCATTCTATTTATGGCTAACTTTATTTTTTATACCTTCACTTACACTATTTTCCATCTTCGAAAAATATAATTTTTGGCCTCATGATACAGTATTAGAATATCATTTTAATAATGGCTTTAAAAAATTTGAAATAAGCTCAGCCTTGCAAGTCGCTATTGTCTTTGTGATGATTATTTCTTTTTTTTTACTTTTGCTTTACACTGAATTTTCTGGTGAAATTAGGCATTTTGCTAGTAAGAGAACTTTAAAAGCAAAGGCTCATTCAAGAATTGACGCGCATACAGCAATTTTTGTGTATTTTTTGCCGATTGTTTATGTAATGCTTGCAGAAAACCATATCTTTATTTATCAATTTTTGATAATGACTGCTTCATTAACTCTTATGGTAGAGAGCATGAAATTTCTTCCTTATTTTTCGATATTTTACAGCTCAATAGTGATCCTCAAATTTTTTGTTATTGCTTTAATATCTTTTATTTTCCTTCTAGGATATTGAATAGATAATTCTTTATCTATCATTTTATTTGCAATTATATTGCTGCCTATAATATCAATATGCTTTATTTACTTTATCCTAAAATTGCAAAAAGGAGTAAATATCACAATACCAAATAATCTGGTAGATATTGATTCTCAATACAAATTAGAAAAAGCTATAAGGTATGCTTTATGTGAAAATGATACTAATAACAAAGATCAAATTATTTTTCTCTTCGAGATATTTTTTATAACTCAAAATAGAGGCAAGCTACAGATTATATGAGAAACAAACTATTGTTTATTTACTTTAAAAGATGAATCTTTAGCTAAAGCAAAATTAAGCAAAATAAAAACAATTTTGGATTGGAATTGAGAAATAAATTATCAGGCTTATTTATGTCAGAAAAATATTGAAGATTCTTACATGAGTGAAAGTTCACAATTTTTAAGCTTATTTCATCAGCTAAACTGGATAAAAAGAAAAGATAAAGCATTATGCGGGGATTTACTTAAATTTTGGAAAGAAGTGACATCAAAAAAACCCATCTTGAGCAGGCTCATAACGCAGCTGAAATCGATAGATAGCAGTGTTGCTCTTCTTAGCAATGAATATAGTCAAATAATAACGAAATTCTCTAATTCTAGAGAATCACTCGAACTTTATGCATCTTATACAAGAAATATCTTGTATGACATTGAAAAGTCAATTATGCTTGATAATAAATTAAGATATTTTGATCGACTTGCTCAAAGCTCTACAATCGACACTAAGCAAGTTAATTTTTTTAATGATACAAATGGAATTATAATTTTTTCAAATGAAGAAGAAAATTTCGGAGAAATCCTTTTTACTAATCCAGCAGCTATAGAACTTTTAAAATCTACTTCAGATTCCATAATTGGCAATAGCATATCTAATTTTATTCCTCCTTATTATAGAAAAAAATTTATTGAAAAATCTATGTGGTTTACTCATTATGGCTCAAATTCAGAAATTAATTTAAATGATGGATTTTTTATATATCTGCCATCAAATTTTATATTAGAATGTACAGGAAAAGCATCAATCACTGCAATTAACAAATGTATTATAACAGTGCTTGCTTTTAAGGCTAAACAAGTTAGCCATCAAATTGCATTAATAACAGAAAGTTTGGAAATTTTATGCCACACTGAAAACTTTTCTGAATTTTCTGGAAATGACCAATGCAATTTAGCAGGACTTGTTTTAAGCAATATCCTAAAATTAGAAATGTCTAATTTTAATCCATTTACTCCTTACAATTTAGTTGGTATTCAAAGAGATATCATCCTTGTGTTTGCCTATTTCGAGTTTCATGATATTAAAATCCCATATATTTTATTAATAAATGACCCTGAAGAAATACAGCAGTGAAAATTAAAAGGATTTCATGGGAATTTTAGCTATGATACAACTCCTAGTCATACCAAAAGAATTGAAAAACCATTCGAAAATATAGAAATCCCATTAAATTTGCCAACTACTCCAGCTTTAAAAGAAAACAAAGAGCATGATTATGATTCCGATTGCAAACTAATTTTTAATCAAGCTGACAATTTCTCAGACCTTCATGGGAATCTTTCTTCAGAAAAAATAGACGAAAAATCTGTAATGTCTCAGCACACTTCCTTAAAAAATTTTATAAATATTACAAAAATATTTTCAAGAGCCATAAATATTTTGCATTCTGTTTTTGTCCTATCAGTAATTTTTATTTAGATCTTAATTGTTATATCCACAAATATCGCAGTCCTATTTTATGCATTTTCCAGTATTAACTTAGTCAGTGATATGAGCCTTCCTTTGACAATTGGAAATGTTGGTAAAAACTTGCAGTATGCTGCTTATCTTGCGAAAACTATTTTAGTGCTTTCTTATCCGGAGGCTGGGACTAGAGAGTATGCTGTTAACACTATGTCAGCGTTTAAAGGTGTATTAACAGAGCTGGACAATATTCATTCATATATTACTTCAAATCTAACAGATTGAAGCTCGTGCTCAGGGAGGAATTATTTTACTGATCAAAATATCAATCTATGATATGTAAATTATAACGTTGCTAGAGAAAAAACAAGCTTATTGGACACAGTAACTAAATTTATTCATACTGTAAAAGCTATATAGGGAAATGAATTTACAAGAAAATTCGATAATCAAGAAGACGTCACATATGAAGCCTCATTTATGGTTTTGAGTGGCTATGGAGAAGCATTTCATTATTGTAATAGCTCGTTATATGATATTATAGAATGCCAACAATCAGGATTATCAGACTTCAAGGCAAAAATGCTGATTTTATTGGTATTAAGTATTGCTGTCCTTGGTGCATGTGTTCTTATTATGGCTCCATTTTGCTATTCAACTCTAAAAATTGAAAATAATCTTTGAAATAGTGTTAGAAAATCTGCTTGTAAGCATTATCTTGAGCTTACACAGTCAATTGTGGACAGACTTGCAAATACTCATCATCATGATGAAATTCCACCTAAAGAAAAACATCTTTCGAAAAAATCATTTAATCTCAAAAACTACCCAAAATATGTATGGAGAATTTTTATTTATTTTATAATTGTATTAGTGTTCTCTATTGTTAATATAAGCTATTTTTATGAAAAATGTGCAGAATACTTGTCATATAGGCCTGAGATCATAAGAGAATTAATAAATTCACAAACCTTATATACGAGCTTAGGGATATGAACAACCGAAGTGTCCCAAGACTTTACAGGAACTTCAGTAAAATATATTTTATATTATTCCCTACCTTTTATTGATAGTAAAACTGCAATGCAGTTCACAATTGAAAAGATTCAACACTCAGAGAAAGTTTTAAGAAATCCCAAATACTCTCCCATTAAATCACAAAAATTTAATGAAATACTTCATGAAAATGTCAATAATCCTCCTTATCCTGACTTCAGATTTGGAGTATATTCAGCAGGAGAAATCACAATGTATGAAGCTACTGCTATAATTTATATATTTACAGATCTTATGGCATGGACAAAATTCATAAATGTTATTGCTAGTATCGATTATTATTATGGCCAAATGATTGATGAAGCTGATCAATATTCAAAAAGTGTTATTGATAAACAAATCCACTTAATAATGGCAATTCTTATAGTTTTTATTGTGATATCCTTTATAATGTATTTTGGGATGTATTTAAGATTTTTCAGGAAGGAAAAGAAATATTTGGCAAAAATCAATTCAATAATGAAAATTATGCCATAATTTTTTTAAAACTTACGGTTTATTAGGAGTTTGCAATGTGACATTGTAAATAATTTTAATTGCTAAAATATAATAAATTTTAAATATTTGCGAGAGATAATTGTTTAAAGAAAAATTGTTACTCACATATTTCTAAATAATTGTTATACCTCTATACCACAGCAATAATAAATATAAATAAAATTAATACAGCATCTGCACTATTTTCGCATCAAAGGAGCAAGCAGAGTGCAGGTGCCATACATGGAATTAGTTATTTTGAAAATTTGTTCATATTTATGCCTATTTATAAGCATAACCTAGCTGAAAAATTAGAACTAGAGATAAATATAAAAGTAAATGGAAAATTGAGAATCTCAATATATAAAAAAATTCATGGGTTTTCTATTTCTGATTATTTATTGAATTAAATTAACTGGACATCATATAATTGTCTAGGTGTATGATGCTATGAAGGAATCATTTTCTTATGTACCAGTCAGCACTATATAATTTTAAAATGAACTCAATCCCATAGTAAGCCTAAGGCATAATTTTATTAATCTGTTAATATTTTTTGAGCTTGGTTGATCGTAAAATATTAAGAATAAACTATGATAAGCTTATATTAGCAAATAATCAAATCAAGCTACCAATAGCACCAATATTTTTTATACTGTCATTAAATGTTTGCCAGCCAAAAAGTTCAACACTTTTTTTATATATTTCATTTCTCAAATTTTCCAGTCGTTATAATTCAGGAAAGCTCATCAATCTCTTCTATGTTTAATTTTCCCAAAATTTTAAATTATTAATATCAGAATTATAAATACTGATTTATACAATTTATAACTGAATTTAATTATTGTAATTCAATAACTATAGTAATAAAAATTTTATAATAAAACACTTTTGCTCTATTAAAAACTAAAAATAATTGTCATTGAGTTTTTCTTATAATGTCTTCATTTACTGAACTAAATGCTGATTGATGCGAAGTCTCAAACTTAAAAAGTCAGTTTTTGAAGGTAAAAAGAGGAAAATCAATAGTAAAATCGCTCTATGAAGTTCATCGGCAACTTTACTTTAAAAAAGCTTTAAGTGATAAATCAGTTTATAAGCAAAAAGCAAAAGCAATATTTGAAGTCACAGTATGATGCTTCCAAATTATAGCGTTGATTTGAATCCCGAATCTACCAATTAAAAATTGGAGTGGGAATATTTTTATTTGGGAAATTGTAGGATACTTGAGACTTGACAATACTTGTGCTGAAATGGGAATTATAAGCGAGTGCCTTTATTTAGCAGTCTTTATAGCTATTTTCAATTTTTTAGGTATTTTTCTTTTAGTTTGTTGTATATATAATTCCTTTGAAATTCCAACTCAGGCATTAGTCATGTTTAAAAGAATATTCTATTTATGATTGACTTTGCTTTTAATACCTTCGCTTACACTATTTTCCATCATTGAGAAGTATAATTTTTCACCTCAAGATAAGGTTTTAGAATACCGTTTTAACAGCGGTTTTAAAAATTTTGAGATTAATTCAGCATTTCAAACAGCTATCATTTTTGTAATGATTATTTCTTTTTTTATACTTTTGGCCCATACTGAATTTTCTGGTGAAATTCGACATTTTGCAAGCAACAGAACTATAAAAGCAAAAGCGCATTCAAGAATTGATACTCATACTGCAATTTTTATGTATTTTTTACCAATTTTTTATGCAGTGCTTGCAGAAAATCATATTATTATTTATCAAATTTTGATAATGATAGCTTCATTAATTCTTATGGTGGAGAGTATGAAATTCCTTCCTTATTTTTCGATATTTTACAATTCTATATTGGCCCTCAAATTTTTTGTTATTGCTTTAATATCCTTTATTTTTCTATTGGGATATTGAATAGATAATTCTTTATTTATTATCTTATTCACGATAGTTCTACTTCCAATATTATCAATATACTTTATTTATTATATACTGAAATGGCAGCAAAGATTGGGTGTCAGCTTACCGAATAGTCTGATAGGGGTTGATACTCAGTACCAATTAGACAAAATTCTTAGGCATTCTTTATGTGAAAATGATACTAACAACAAAAATCAAATTATTCAAATCTTTGAATGATTTTTTATGACTCTAAATAGAAGTAAACTACAAATTGTATGAGAAACAAATTATTGTTTATATTCCTTAAAAGACGAGTCTTTAGCAAGGGTAAAGTTGAGCAAAATTAAAAAAATTTTGGATTGGAGTTGAGAAGCAAATTATCAAGCTTATTTGTGTCAAAAAAATATTGAAGATTCTTTTATGAGTGAGAGCTCAAAATTTTTAAGCTTTTTTCACCAATTAAATTGGATTAAAAGGGAAGATAAAAAATTATGTGTAAATTTACTCAAATTTTGAAAACAGGTTACATCAGATACTCCCATTTTGAAAAAGCTAATAACGCAGCTGAAAGCTATTGATGATAGCGTTATTTTCCTTAACAATGAATATAGCCAAATAATAACGAAATTTTCTAATTCCAGAGAATCTTTGGCACTTTATGCATCTTATACAAGAAATATCTTGTATGATATTGAAAAATCAATAATGCTTGATAATAAATTAAGATATTTTGATAGGCTTGCTCAAAGCTCTGCAGCTGATACTAAGCAACTTAGTTATTTTGATGATACAAATGGAATTCTTATTTTTTCGAACGAAGAAGAGAACTTCGGAGAAATTCTTTTTAGTAACCCAACTGCTTCTAAAATTTTAAAAACTCCTTCAAATTTGATTATTGGCAATAGCATATCCAATTTTATTCCTCCGTATTACAGAAAAATATTTACTGATGAAGCGAAATGGTTTGCTCACTTTGGTTCGAATTCAGAGATTAATTTAGATAATGGGTTTTTTATATATCTTCCCACAAATTTTATATTAGAATGCACAGGAAAAGTGTCGATCACCGCAGTTAACAATTTTATTATCACAGTGCTAGTTTTTAAAGCTAAACAAGTTAGACACCATGTTGCATTGATATCAGAAAATTGAGATATTTTATGTCACTCTGAAGATTTTTCGAAATTCTCTGTAAATAAGCAAAGCAACTTAGCAGGATTTGCTTTAAGCAACATCCTTAATCTAGATATGGCAAATTTAAATCCATTTGTACCTTACAATCTATCTGGTATTGAAAGACAAATTATCCTTGTATTGGCATACTTTGAGATTCATAAAATTAAAATACCATATATTTTGTTAATTAATGACTCTGAAGAAATACAAAAATGAAAAGATAAAGGATTCAATGAGTATTTTAGCTATAATAATTTTCCTGATTTTAGCAAAAGCAAAGAAAAACCAATTGAAAATTTAGAGATTCCATTGAAATTACTAACTAGTCCAGTTTCACAAGATTGCAAAGAGCAGAGTTATGATTCTGATTGCAAACTTATTATCAATAAGTCTGATGAAAATTTAGATATCAATAGCAATCTCTCTTCAGAAAAAATGGACGAAAAATCTCTTTTATCTCAACACACAACTTTAAAAAGATTTATAAATATTACAAAAATATTTTCAAGGTCTGTAAATATTTTGCATTCTGTTTTTGTTTTATCAGTAAATTTTATATAGATTTTAATTGTTATCGCAACCAATATTGCAGTCTTATTTTATGCATTTTCTAGCATTAGCTTAGTCAGTGATATTAGTATTTCTTTGACTATTGGAAGTATTGGTAAAAACTTGCAGTATTCTGCTTATCTTGCAAAAAGTATTTTAGTCCTTTCTTATGGCGGACCTGATATGAGAGAATATGCTTTGGGCACTCTGGTAGGATTTGGAAAAACATTGATAGAATTGGAAAAGATTCATTCATACGTAACTTCAAATTTAACTAATTGAAATTCATGTTCAGGCCAACATTATTTTACTGATCAAAACATTGAATTATGAAATGTAAAGTACAGCGTTTATAGAGAAAAAACAAATTTATTGGATGCATTAACTAAATTTGTCCAGAATGTAAAGATTATATAGGGAAATGAATTTATAAGAAAATTCAATGATTCAGAAGATGTTACATATGAAGCTTCATTTATGCTTTTGAATGGCTATGGAGATGCGTTTCATTATTGCAATAGCTCATTATATGATATTATAGATTGCCAACAATCAGGAATATCAGATTTCAAAACAAAAATGCTTATTTTATTGGTTTTGGGCATTGCTGTTCTCGGTGCATGCATTTTTATTATGGCTCCATTTTGCTATTCGACACTGAAAATTGAAAACAATCTTTGGAATAGTGTAAGAAAATCTGCTTATAAGCATTATTTTGAGCTATTCCAATCAGTTACAGAAAGACTTACAAATATTCATCATCAAGATGGAATTCCACTCAGTGATAAGAATCTTTCAAAAAAAGCATTTAACTTCAAAAATTATCAAAAATATGCATGGAGAATTTTTATTTATTTTATAATTGTCCTTGTGTTTTCCATAATTAATATTAGCTATTTCTATGAAAAATGCGCTGAATACTTGTTTTATAGACCTGAGGTTATAAGAGAATTGATAAATATGCAAATATTATACACAAACTTAGCGATATGAACTTCAGAAGCGGCAGGGGAATTTACATGAACTGCTGCCAAATATATTTTATATTATGCTTATCCTTTTGTTGATAGTAAAGCTGCAATGCAATTAGCAATTGAAAAAATTAATTATTCAGAAATTGTTTTAAGAGATCCAAAAAATTCTCCTATTTTATCAAAAAATTTCAATCAAATATTTTACGAAAACGTAAATAATTATCCTTATGCTGATTTTGGCTATGGAGTATATTCAGCTGGAGAAATTACAATGTATGAAGCTACTGCTATTTATTATGAACTTACTGACTATGCTGCATGAACAAAATTTATATTTATGGCAACTGATATTGATTATTATTACAGCCAAATGATTGATGAAGTTAACCATTATTCAAAAAAGGTAATTGATAGCCAAATTCATTTAATAATGGCAATTCTTATAGTTTTTATTGTTATTTCATTGGCAATGTATTTTGGGATGTATTTAAAGTTTTTTAGGAAGGAAAAAAAATATTTGACGAAAATCAATTCAATAATGAAAATAATGCCATAAATATTTATGAAGTTTTAGCTTATTTCGAAAGGATATATTTATAAGAATGTAAATAATAATTATTAAGTATATAGAAGTTTAAGCTCAGTCATTAATTTTGAAGTGCCAAATATAAATTTAATCTCGAAGCGTTAAATAAGTTTTTAGAAGTATAAATAAGAGAGTTACTAAATAGTGCAAAATACAATATAAAATCTTATGTTAGCAACAGAATCTACAGGAATCAATTATATTATGTATATCCTTTTATTGATAGTAAAAATTTCAATGAAAATGCTAATTCAAAAAATATAATATTCAGAATTTTGTTAAGAAATTCAAAATATCATAAAAATTTTAATCAAAATGATTATGACCTTATTTTTATGAATTTGCATTTGTGTTCTTCAGGGGAAATATTACTATATGAAGTTTAAGCTGCCATTTATATAACTGCAGATATAGATGCATGAACTAACTTTATGAATTTTTACACATTTAATTGATAACGTTTGTCAATATTCACAAAGAGTAATTGGTGATCAAATACACCTAATTATAACATTTTTGGCGATTTTTATTATAATTTCTGGTTTATATTTTGGAATGTATTTAGGATTTCCTTAAAATTTATTTTCTTTAAGCTTAAGAGTTTTGCATATTAAAGCTAGAGACAAGATCGAACGTTTATAAACTCTAAGAAGATTTTGAATCTTTTTGCAGCAAAACATTAAAAATTAGTGCCAAAGATTTTTGAATTGTCTTCGAATTTCTCCAGCCTTGAAGAATAACAGTTATATTGGCTTCCTTTTAAAGCATATTTAATAAATTATTAATAAGCATAAATAAGGTTGTCTGAAGCCTTTTGCTTATTTGATAGAAAATGCAATAATTATTTGCTTTAAATTTGCAATTTCAAAATTAAAAAACTAAGGTATGGCTAATCTATTCCAAAACAAATAAAGGATTTTCAAAAATTTCCCCTGAAATTCTTTTAATTTAAAAGCATTAGATATTCCAAAAACGTTTATGTAACTGATTACTAATAGTTTTTCCATATATTAAAAAACAGCATAAAATTGAAGTCTTCATCTTTAGCTTATGAATCCAATATTTAATCTCGTTCTTTTTTCTTATAATAGCATTAATTATGATAAGATCAGATATTAAATTAGACAAAACAAAAAATAAGTTTTGGGAAACTGAAAACAGAAAATTATGACTAGAAGCTATTTTTGAGGCTTATCGACAATTGTACTCAAAAAAGAACCTCGAAAATAAATCGAACTCGAAACAGAAGGCAAAAGCGGCGCTCGAAACAATAATTTGATGCCTGCAAGTTGCAGCTTTAATATGGATTCCAGACCTCCCAGTAAAAAATTGGAGTGGAAATATTTTTATTTGAGAGATCATTGGATATTTGAGATTTGACAGCGCCTGTGTTGAGCTAGGCATTATTAATGAATGCCTATACTTATCATTTTTGACGAGTTTCTTTATAATTTTTGGTCATTTAATTATTGCGATTCTTTTATACAAAGCATTTAACTTGCCTCAACAAATCTTTATTGTGTTTAAAAAATTTTCCTATTTATGGGCTACTATACTTTTTATTCCTTCGATGACTTTATTTTCCATTTATCTCAAATATAATTTTTCTCCTGAGGAAAAGGTGTCAGAATATCACTCAAACAATCATTTTAAAGACTTTGAAATTAATACTGCTTTGCAGATATTGATCATTTTTGCAATGGCGATTTCTTTTTTTCTGATATTATTTTACTCTGAGCTTACAAGTGAAATTCGCCATTTTGCAATTGAGCGAACTATCAAAGCAAAAGCGCATTCAAGAGTAGATACTCATATGACAATTTTTATGTATTTTTTACCGATTTTTTATGCGATAATTGCAGAAAATCATATTATTTATTATCAATTTATGGTAATGCTTGCTTCGCTATTTTTGACGTGGGAAGCTGTTAATTTTATTCCTTATTTTTCTTTTTTTTACAACTCGCTAATGATTCTTAGATTTTTTATTATTGCCGTTATATCCTTTATTTTTCAGCTAGGATATTTGCTAGACAATTCTCTATCAATTATTTTATTTTCAATTGTGTTGGTGCCTTTATCATCATTATGCTTTATTCATTTTATCTTAAAACATCAACAAAGAGCAGGCATCAATCTACCAAATAATTTAAGAGAAATTAATTCCCAATATCAATTAGAAAAAGCTTTAAGGCACGCTTTATGTGAAAATGATACTGAAAATAAATCTCGAATTATTTACATTTTTGAAGCATTTTTTATAGAAAAGACAAAAAATAGTACTGGATTGCAAGTTATATGGGAAACAAATTACTGTTTATACACACTGCAGGACGAATCTTTAGCTAAAGCTAAACTAAGCAAAATCAACAAGGTTTCTGATTGGAGTTTATTAGCGAATTATCAAGCATATTTGTGTAAGAAAAATATTGATGATTCCTATACAAGTGAGACCTCAAAGTTTTTAAATTATTTCCAGCAATTAAACTGAATAAAGAAAGAAGACAAAAAACTATGTGAAACCTTACTAGAATTTTGAAAAGAGGTTGCTTCAGATATGCCAGTTCTTAACAGACTCATAAGAAAGCTAAATTTCATAGATCAAAATATTCTTACTCTCAGTAGAGAATATAACAAAATAATAATGAAATTTTCAAATTCCAGAGAATCTTTAGCACTTTACGCTTCATATACAAGAAATATTCTTTCTGATATAGAAAAAGGAATTATGCTCGATAATAAATTAAGATATTTTGATAGGCTTGCTCAAAATTCAACGAATGATGTAAAAAATTTTAGCTTTTTTGATGATGGAAATGGAATTTTAATATTTTCTAATGAAGAAGAAAATTTTGGAGAAATTCTTTTTGCTAATTCTACAGCTTCACAAACCCTAAAATCTTCTTCACTTGTGGGCAATTGCATATCTAATTTTATTGTACCTTATTATAGAAAAATATTCATAGAAAAAATGAAATGGTATGTCCAGTTTAGCTCGGACTCAGAAATTGACTTAGAAGATGGATTTTTTCTAAATCTTCCCTCAAATTTTTTAATAGAGTGCACAGGAAAAGCATCAATTACAGCAATTAATAATTTTCTTATTACAGTACTTGCTTTCAAATTAAAGCCTGTTAACCATCAGGTCGCACTAATATCTGATTATGGGGAAATTTTAGGGCATACAGAGAGTTTTTCTAAATATGCTAAATGCTCTTATAGCAATTTGATAGGATATGATCTAAACAAAATATTTTATATCGAAAATTTACGCTTAGAACCATTTATTCCTTACCATTTATCAGAAAAAATCTTAGTTTCTATGTATTTTGAAGTCTGCCGTATTAAAGTATCATATATTTTATTAATATATGACTCCGAAGAAATGCAAAAATGGCAAGAAAATGTGCTTGATAAATGCTCCTGCCTTATCAATCCAATTGAAAATTGCAAAAAAAGAAAATCAAAGCTATTGGACAATCTTGAAATCCCTTTGAGTCAGCCAATAACTCCAAAATCTCAAGAAAATAGAGAGCTTAGCTTTGATACAGAATGCAGACTAATTCTGTCTAAAAGAGATGAAAATTCAGATATTCTTAATGATCAATCTTCAGAAAAACTTGATGAAAAATCCCAAGTTTCTTTACATACATCCTTAAAACAATTTTTGAGAGTTATAAAAATATTCTCAAGGTCCATAAATATTTTGCATTTTGTTTTTGTCCTCTCTGTAAAGTTTATGTAGGTTTTAATTGTAATTGCTACAAATATCGCAGTTTTATTTTATGCATTTTCCAGCATAAATTTAGTCAGTGATATGAGTCTTCCTTTAACTGTTGGAGAAGCTGGTAAAACTCTGCAATTAACTGCTTATATAGCAAAAATTGTTTTAATATTGTCACCCTACGCAATTTATTCGAGTTCAATATTGCCTCCAATTTTTGCAGGATTTGAAACAAAAATTGGTGAATTGGAGAATATTCATTCGTATATTGCTAAGAATTTAACAAGCTGGGACTCATGCTCAGGCAGAAGTATAGTTAGTGATAAAAATATTGAAATATGGCATTTAGATAATGGTATTTACCGCGAAAAAACAAACTTATTGGATACTATAACTCAGTTTATTCAGACTGTAACTATCTATATAGGGAAAAGAATTTATTAGAAAATTTAATACTTCAGAAGATTTTACAGAAGAAGCTAAGTTTATGTTAATAAATGGATATGGTGAAGCGTTTTACTATTGCAATCACTCTATGTATGACGTTATAGACTGCCAAGAAACTGAAATCAATAATTTTAAATCGAAAATGTTTATTTTATTAGTATTAGGAATTGCTGTTCTTGGCACTTGCATTCTTATTATGGCTCCATTTTGCTACTCAACTCTAAAAATTGAGAATGATCTATGAAATAAAGTAAGAAAATCTGCATATAAGAACTATTTTGAGCTTGTAAATTCAAGTATTGATAGGCTTGCAAATATTCATCATCAAGATGAAATTTCACCAAACGACAAAAAACTCTCAAAAAAGCCATTTAATTTCAAAAATTATTGAAAATATACATGAAGGATTTTTATTTATTGCATAATTGTATTTTTATTTTCATTAACAAATATAGTGTATTTTTATGAAAAATGTGCCGAGTATTTATCTTATCGGCCTGAGGTTATTAGAGAATTATTAACTATTCAAACGTCATATATAAATCTAGGAATATGGATGACTGAGATTTCAGGAGATTACACATATAGCAGTATAAAAAATCAATTGTATATGGCGTATCCTTTTGCCAATAGTGAGTCTGCACTACAGAAGGCAATTTCGAAAATAAAATATTCAGAAATCGTTCTAAGAGATTCTAAGTATTCTGATATTTTGTCAAATTGATTCAGTAGAATATATTATGAAAATGTTGATTCAGCATGAAATGAGCTAGCAAAAGGAATACACTCAGCTGGAGAAATAGCACAATATGACTCTGGAGCTCTTATATATCTCTATTATGACCTTTATGCGTGGCTACGTTTTTTGACTTTTATATTTGAGCTTGATAAATATTATAGTCAAATAATTATTGAAGTTGATAAATACTCTCAAAATGTGATTGACGACCAAATACACTTGATAATGACGATCCTTGTCATTTTTATTATGATTTCTTTAATAATTTATCTCGGAAAGTATTTAATATTTTTCAGGAATGAAAAAAAATATTTGATGAAAATAAACTCGATGATGAAGATCATGCCGCAAGGGGTTTAAATGAAAAATAATCTAATGTCAATTATTTATATCAGAATTTTCTAATCTAAACATCAAATTAATTATATATTAAATTATAAGATTAATACATACAATAAATAAACTTTGAAACTGCCTACGTAATTCAAGTAAATTTTAAAATAAAGTAAAAAATTCAAAGAAATATAGAGGGCTGAGAAAAATATAACTATTAGCTATCTTTAGTAGCGAAACCTGACTAGTAAATTAAAAAGCATGATAAAATCATTAATTAAAATATTTTTAATATTATTTAAGTGTTTTTAAGATAAATCTGTGTTTTTTTAATTTCTTTTTAATATATCATTTTTCATAAATAATACTGACAAGCTAGCAGAACCTCTTTTTAAGCTTTTATTCTCAAAAATAATTTTCCAAATAAATAATTAATGACACATCTAACCTTGCCAATTTCAGAAGAAATTCATTTTGATGCCAACCCTTCAGCAAAACTTAAAAACAAAAAAACACTAATACAGTCAATTTTTGAATTCTATTGAATTACCTATTATAGGAAATTTCCTGATGAGCAATCTTTTTTCAAGCAAAAAATCCATGCAATTTTGACAACTATTATTTGGTCTTTTCAAATAATAAGCCTATTATGAATTCCAGCTCTTTCTATATCAGAATGAAATAAAAGCTGAACTTTTTGGCACATTTTAGGCTTTTTTAGGTTAGATAACGTATGCTCCGCTTTAGGTGTTATTAATTTTTGTATTTACATATCATTCATTACCATTATGATTAATGCTCTTTTATTACTGATCCCAATAGTCTTGATTTATAAATCATTGAACATTTCAGAATTTTTGCATAAAATTTACAAGAAAAGTTTTTATTTTTTATCGAATTATTTTATAATTCCTTCAATAACACTCCTTTCTTTATGCCTGAGATATAATTTTCCGCAACAGGATAAAATTTCTAATTATGATGAATGCAATATGGAGGATTTTGAAGTGAATTTTGCAATACAAATTTTGATAGTTTTTAGCTTAATTTTGGGTTTTTTTATTATTTTGATGGATGCTTTGTTTTCAGGTGAAAGAAGGCACTCGATGGCTAAATATATACTAGCAGCAAAAGCATATTCAGAAAATGAGTTTCATGAGGCAATATTTAAATTAAGCCTTCCAGTTTTTTATGCAGTACTTTCAGATAGCTATATTGAGCATTTTCAGTTAATTTTTATGATTTTTTCTGCTGTTTTATTGATAGAAACACTAAAGGATCTTCCATATTTTAATTTTTTTATGAACTGCTTAAATACTATAAAATTTTGTGCTCTTGCTTGTTTAGCATGCCAATTTTTATTCGGGAGACTCCTTGATAGTTCATCTTTAATATTTTTATTTACATTTACAGTTATGCCTCTATTTTGTCTATTTTCAGTCAAAATACTAGTATACCGTATAAAAAAAATTGAGTCAAATATCCCATCAAATCCTAAAAGAGTTGAAAATTTATATAACTTAGAGCATCGCTTAAGACATTATTTCTGCTCACACAATACAGAATTTGCGGAAAAAATTCTTTATTTTTTGGGGAAATGCTATAATGAATCCAAATTATTTAAAAATAAACTTTTGGCCATATGAGAAACAAATTATTGCATTTTCACATTAAATAATGAGGCTTTAGCTAAAATTAAGCTAAGTAAAATCAGAAATTCAGATTTCAGCTGAGAAGGAAACTATCAGGAGTATGCGTGCAGGAAAATTCTTTCAGAATTTAATACCAATGACAGCGCTGAATATTTGGATTATTTTCAAAAATTTTATGACTTTAAGCTAGAAGACGAAGTTTTGTGTATAAGACTTTTAGATTTTTGGAAGGAAATCGTTTCTGAGGAACCAAATATACATAGCCTAAACAATCTTATAACATCAATATCCGAATCTCTTATATATTTAGAAAGAGAGCATTCACAATTATCATTATCATTCCCTAAATGCAGAGAGCCATTAATTTTATATTCTTCGTTTGCACGAAATATTTTATGAGATCTTGATAAAGCTACAGTATTCGAGTATAAAATTCGATCAATTGATAAAATTTTAACGAGCTCAACAAAAGATCTAAAAGATTTCAGCTATTTTGATGAAAATAATGGACTAATTTTAGCATCTGCTGAAAAGGAAAATTTTGGAAATATTATTTTTGCTAATGCAAGATCGTTGGAAATTTTGAAATACTCGATAGATGGAATTATAGGAAATAATATTTCTTCGCTTATCCCATCACCTTATGATCAATACTTTAATAAGCAGATTTGTGGTTTACTGCAACTTATAGATGATGCTGATTTAAAAATGCCTGATAGCTTTTTCTTAACATTATCTGATGACTATATTGTTGAATGCACAGGAAAATTGTCAATAGCTTGCTTTTCTGATAAATTGTGATTCATTTTGATTTTCAGGCCAAAATCAGCCAAGAGACAATATGCTTTGCTATCGCAAAACTTTCAAATTTCTGCACACTCTAATAAATTCTCAAAATTTGCAGCCCAAAATCAAAATGATTTAAGAGATTGTCACATTAAACAATTATTTCCAAATTTGCCTCATATGAATCTGCAGCCTTTAAAGCTTTACCAAATTCCTTCATTTAAATCTATCACATATCTATCTTATTGCATTTTAGAATTTTACCATATAAAAATTCCCTATATCATACTTATAAATGATCCCTCTGAAATTGAATCATGAAAAGAAAAAAATTTATATGAAATTCAACCTTTAAAATTGGAAAAATTCCAAAAACGTCAAAATTCTACACATCTAACCCAAAACTTTATTTCTGATCAAAAAATTCTAAAAGATAATCCTTTTTCTCGACAAAACTCAACTGTAAAAGAAACTACTTTTAAAACTGATTCACAGCATATTGATAATATATATGAAGACATAATAAACGAAAAAAACATCGAAAATGATAAAAGTTCAGTAAAATCAGACACTCTTTCACGATCCCCTATTCTAAATGACATAGTAAAGCACTCATCTCGTACAATAAAAATTTTCCACATAGCCCTTGTTTTATCAGTAAATTTTATTTAGATGGTAGCAGTAACGGTCACAAATTTAATTGTTGTATTTTATATATCAGCAAAAGTTACGCATGAAAGCAATATAGATGTATATATTACCTTGGGGAAGCTCCAAGAAGTCTTTCATGCAGTCACCCATTATGCAAGAGGGATTTCTGTAATTGAAAGCCTTAATGGGCCAAGCAATATTATTGAATTTTCTTATGAAAATTATTATATTCAAGCAGCACTATTAGAGAGTCTTTATGAAACCATAGTATCTACACTAATAAAATGAAAATCATGCTCTGTCAGCATTTTTACTGATGAAGCTGCCAAAATATGAAGTACAACTGGTGAAATCCATGTGGAATATACAAATCTTATAAGCACTGTGTCAGAGTTCATAAAAATAGGCAACAATTTTATTAGAAAACAAATTAGTCGCGAAGATAATACCAAAGAGCTTATATTTTTTAGTATTAATGGATTCTGGGAGTCCTTTAGATACTGCAATAGCTCATTTTATGACCTTATTGAGTGCAAAATGGAAGATATAGACTCTTTAAAGGTACAAATGGATGCTTTATTAAGCATAGGATTCGGGGTGCTCCTTATTTGTATCTTTATTATTATCCCATTTTGTGTATCAGCTATTAATATGGAAAATAAATTTTGGAATTTAATTAAAAAAAATGCTTATAATAGCTATCCAACACTTAAAGAAGCTTGTATAGAAAGACTTGAAAAAGTTCATGGAAAATTGTATAGTGTTACTGATGATGGCAAAAGGAGCTTAGAATCGAATTTTAAAAATTATTGAAAATTTATATGAAGAATTGGGATTTATTTGTTTATTGCACTTTTGTTTTATTGATTAAATAGTTTGTATTTGTATAAAAACTGTGCTTCAATGCTGCATTTAAGGCCAAGCTTATTAAGAGATATTATAAATACGCAGGTCTCTTATAAAGCTTTGATAGTGTGATCTAGTGAAATGACAGTAGTAAATGTTCCTCAGTCTCTAACCGTTTTATTACGAGACACTTATCCGTTCACAAACTTAGAAGCAAAATTAAATGAATCTTTTCAATCAGCCACTTATTCAGTAAAGCAAATAAGAGATAAAAAATACTCTCCTTTGCTTTCAGACGATTTTATGACAATATTTTATGAAAAAGTGGCAAGCTCTAAGGATTTCTTAGATTATGGGATCTTATCAGCTGGAAATGTAATGACATTTGAAGGTCCTTACCTAGTATACTCAAAAAGGAGTGATTTTCTTGATGTTTGACTTGACATTATGCTGCAGTTAAATGAGCTTGATGATAAGTATGATTTATTGATAAACTTAGCTGATAAAGATTCACAAGATGTTATTAAATTCCAGCTAGTTCTTATAATTTTGTCATGGGCCTGCTTCGTTATTAGCTCTTTGTCATTATATTTATGATGCTATTTACCATTTTTTAGTAGAGAAAAGAAGAATTTAGAAAAAATGAAAGCAATAACAAAGATTATTCCTCATAAGTCTTTTAGATAGAAATTTTTAAAAATAATTAATTTATATTTTAATTGTAAAGATTAATTATAATAAGAACCAGCTAATTTTGTTTATATATAGCTAAATATAAGAGGCAGACAACTTATAATAGCCAACATATTTAAAATCAAAAGTTTTTAAGGAATATAAATAAAAAATGCTTTTTGAGATAAAAATGAAAGCTCATTGCTATGCTCCCAGGCTAGGTTAGGTTACTAAAGATAGGGATTAGCCATATTTAGGTTCCCAGATAGGAGTTTTATCTGCTTTGAAGTACCTATTTTTCAGAGACTCTAGAAAGTAATAACAGTATGATTCCTCGTTCTTTAGTCTTGAGTGATGCCTATTGTTTCTCAGCCCAGGAGTGGACAATTAAATTAGTTTGATTCCAATTATTATTTTGGATCCTGATAGATACAGAAATGTCTTCCTTTATCGTTAGAATAAAAATTTCTCTTTGTAGCTCGGCCGAAACTCCCAGTCTCTATATATATATATCTCTTAAGAGTCCAGAAGACACTGCTGGGCACTTTGTTCCCCACATGAAAGCAATAAATTTACAATATATATAAATATGTTTGGCTGTTTAACCTTAGCTCAGAATCTATTCCAGCTCTCTTTAGCCTTAAGGCTAGACTCTATCGCCAAGAAGACAGAATTGAAGAGGAGATTTCATATGATATAATTTTTTAGACCGGGAAACATTTTCAACATTAGAAGCAATTGAATTAATAAAATTGACGGGATCATCATTCGCATTCCATCAAATATTAACTGATTCTTTTCAGAAGCAAAAAATCTAACCCAAAACGGCTTTAAATAATATAATTCAATGAAGGATAAGATAAAATTAATTGAAATTACTTTAAAAATGATATTAAATAGATTTAATCAGCAAAACTTATTAGAGGAAAATATGCGTAAATTAAAAAATATATCCAGCCAAAATAATGAATTTACTTTTTTGGCAGATTTATTCCTCTGTACAAAGATTTATTTGAAAAATTTTATATTTTTTATTTTCTTTTTTAATAATTATAATCTTCATAAAAATCTCTTTAATAAAAATGATGGCGATTTATATAAGTCTCTCCTTAAATATATATTTTAAGAATTATTTTATATATTAATAATTAATGATGAATTTCTATGATTCAAATCCAGATGAAATGAACTTAGATACCAGCCCTTCACCAAAGCTTAAAGGCAAGAAATCCCTATTAAAATCAATTTTTGAATTCTATTGGGTTGCATATTATAGGACAGTTCCTGAGGAAAAATCTTTTTACACACAAAAAATTCATGCAATTTTTGCAGCAATTACTTGATTTTTACAAATGGCAAGCTTACTGTGAATTCCAACCCTCTCTATTTCAGATTGGCATAAAAACAGATATTTTTGGCACATTATAGGCTTTGCTAGGTTAGATAACTTATGCTCTGCTCTAGGTGTTATTAATTTTTGTATTTACGCGTCAATTGTTGCTATTATGATAAATGGCCTTTTATTAATGTTTCCAATAGTCTTGATTTATAAATCATTGAAAATTTTTGGGCTCTGGTATAAGATTTACAAGAAGAATTCTTATTTTTTAGCAAATTACTTAGTAGTTCCCTTATTCACACTTCTTGCTTTATGTCTAAAATATAATTTTCAAGATAAAGAGAAACATCTTAATTATGAAGAAAGCAATATGGAGGACTTAAAAGTAAATGTAACAGTACAAATTTTGATTATTTTTTGTTTGATTTTAGGGGCTTTTATTATTTTAATGAATGCTTTGTTTTCGGGGGAAATTAGGCACTCAATGGCGAAATATAGGTTAAAAGCAAAAGCATATTCAGAAAATGAGTTTTGAGATGCAATATTTAAATTAAGCTTACCGATTATGTATGCCATGCTTTCAGATAGCTATATTGAGTATTTTCAATTATTTTTGATGCTAGCTTCTGTAGTTTTACTTATAAAAACGCTAATGAATATCCCATATTTTAGTTTTTTTATGAATTGCTTGAATACTATAAAATTTTGTGTTATTTCTTGTCTTTCATGCCAATTTTTATTTGGAAAACTCCTTGATAGCTCGATTATTATAATTCTGTTTACATTTACAGTTATGCCTCTATTCTGTATATTTTCAGTTAAATTATTAAGATATAGAATAAAAAAAATTGATTCAAAAATTCCATCTAATCCAAAAAGATTTGAAAACTTATATGATTTAGAGCTTTGCCTAAGACATTATCTTTGTTTAAAAAATGCAGAGAATGCAAAAGAAATTTTTATTTTATTAGGAAAATGCTGTAGCGATCATAAATTATATAAAAACAAACTCTTAGCGATTTGAGAAGTAAACTATTGTATTTTCTCTCTAAATGATAATGCTTTAGCTAAAATAAAGCTAAGTAAAACAAGAAATTCAGATTTCAGCTGAGAAGGAAGCTATCAAGAGTATGCATCTAGAAAAACTCTTTCAGAAGCAAATAGCAATGATGGCTCAGATTATTTGGACTATTTTCATAAATTTAATGACTATAAGTTAGAAGATGAAATTTTGTGTATAAAACTCTTAGATTTTTGGAAAGAAATCGTTTCTGTTAAGCCAAATTTGCAAAGTTTAAACAAGTTTTTAACATCAATATCTGAAACATTTACATATTTAGAAAAAGAATGTTCTGAATTATCGAAATCTTTTCCAAAATGCAAAGAACCATTAATTTTATATTCATCCTTTGTCAAAAATATTTTGCTGGATCTTGAAAAAGCAACAGTATTTGAGTGTAAAGCAAAATCAATTGAGAAATTTTCGATCACTTCAGCTAAAGATTTAAAAAATTTCAATCACTCTGATGAAAATGTCGGGCTTATTTTAGCATCTGCTGAAAAAGAAGACTTTGGGAATATTATATATGCTAATTCAAAGTCTGGAGAATTTTTGAAGAGCTCAATCGATTGAATTATAGGAAACAATATTGTTTCACTAATTCCACCAGCATATAAGGAATTTTTCAATAAGAGCATATGTGATTTATTGCTACTTACGAATAGTTCTAATATAAATTTGCCAGAAAGTGGTTTCTTAGCTCTATCTGATGGCTATATTATTGAATGCACTGTAAGATTGTCAATAGCTTGCTTTTCTGATAAATTGATATTTATTTTGCTTTTTCAGCCAAAATCAACCAGTTCTCAATGTGCTTTGTTATCACAAAACTGAGAAATTTCTGCTCACTCTGAAAAATTCTCGAGTATGATAAGCACTAATCAGAGAGATTTAAGTAATCTCCATATTTCACAAATTTTTCCAAGTTTACCTTATATGAGTATGGAGCCTTCAAAGCTTTATCACATTCCATCATCTAAATCTGGCACGCATTTAGAGTATTGCATTTTAGAAATTTTTAATATAAAAATCCCTTATATTTTACTTATAAATGATCCATCTGAAATTGAAAAATGGAAAAGAGAAAATTCATATGAAATCCAACCTTGTGGGACCAAAAACCTTGAAAAACAATACAATACTTCATGTGCAGCTCAATTCCCTGTTTCTAATCAACAAATATTAAAAAAAATTCATTTTTCAAGACAAAATTCAGCGATAAAAGAAAATACTTTTAAAAATAATGCACAGCCTGTTGATAGCACACACGATGACATAGCAAAGGAAAAAAATTTGGATATTGTCAAAAATTCAGTAAAATCTGATAGCTTTTGTCAGCCTCTAGTTTTTAATAGAATCAGAAAATTATCATCTCGCTCTATAAATATTTTTCACATCGTGCTAATTTTATCAGTATAATATATTTAGATGGTAATTGCAATTTCCACAAACTTAATTATATTTTTTTATATATCAACAAAAGTCACAGAGGAAAGTAGCATAGAGGTATATACTTCATTGGGAAAGCTCCAAGAAATCTACTTGTCAGTTACCTATTACGCAAGAGGAATTTCGGTATCTGAGTATTTTCATGGGCCAGCTGAACTTCTTGAATACTCTTATCAAAATTATTATGCAGAGTTCGCTGTTTTGGAAGATCTTTATAAAAAAATCTTATCAAATTTATTAGAATGGCAATCAGGCTCAGTAAATGTATTTATTGAGGAGTCTAATAAATTGTGGAGCACAAATGGGAAAATCCATTTAGAATACACAAGCTTGATTAACACTGTTTCAGAATTCTTAACAATTGGGAAAAGCTTTATAAAAAAACAGATCAGCCACGAAGATAATACCAAAGAACTGCAATTTTTCAGTATGAATGGATACTGGGAATCTTTTCGATACTGCAATGCTTCGCTATATAGCCTTATTGATAGCAAAATGGAAGATATTGACTCACTAGAGTATCAGATGAGTGCTTTATCAACTACAGGGTTTGGCGTGCTTCTTGTATGTCTCGTTATAATTTCTTTATTTTGCGTATCAGTCATCGGTATGGAAAATAAATTTTGGAATTTAATCCAAAAAAACGCTTATAACAGCTATCCAGAACTGAAGAAAGCCTGCATAGAGAGGCTTGAAAAGGTACATAAAAAGGCTTATATTGTTTATGATGATAGGAAAATAAGCATAAAATCCAATTTTAAAAATTATTGAAAATATATCTGAAGAGTTGGGGTTTATCTATTAATTGCAATTTTATTTTATTTTTTAAATAGCCATCTCTATAGAAGCTGCTCATCATTGCTGCATTTAAGGCCAACCTTATTAAGGGATATAATAAACGCCAAAGTTTCTTATAAAGCATTAATAATTTGATCTGGTGAAGTGACACAATTAAATATTCCACAATCTCTGACGGTTTTACTGGCTGAAAATTATCCCTTTCCGAACTTAAAAACGCAATTCGAAGAAGCTTTCCAATCATTCAGTTATCCAGTAAAACAAATTAGAGATAAAAAATATTCTCCTTTGCTTTCCGATGATTTTATTGATATATTTTATGAGAATTTCCCAAATTCTAATCATCTTTTAGATTATGGAATTTATTCAGCTGGAAATGCAATAGCTTTTGAAAGTCTTGTTTTTTCGCATGCAAATATGGAAGACATTATTGAAGTAGGTTCTAATATTTTTATGCAGCTAAACGAGCTTAATGATAAATTAGACTTGCTTATAGACTTAGCAGATAAAGATTCACAAAATGTAATTAAATTTCAATTAGAGCTGATAATTGTTTCATGAGCTTCTTTCGTTTTCAGCTCTTTAGCTTTATATTTTTGATGCTATTTGCCATTTTTTGACAGGGAGAAGAAGATATTGGAAAAGCTAAACGTAATTGCAAAGATAATCCCTCACAAGCCTTTTAAATAGAGTTTTAAAACAGTTAAATTACAATAATTATTAGTTTTAAATAATGCTATTTGCTGTACTTTACAGACAAAATAAAAAATTTTATAAATTGAGTAACAATAATTCAATATTTTGGTTTAAATTTTTTTTGAAAAAAATTATATGATTAAGAAATGACAATGTCATTGGATATCATTTACAGAAGTTACTATAGATGGATAAATAAATGAATAAGTAAAAGTTCAAACTATATAAGAGAAAAGATTGAACAATACACAATAAAATTTGCCAAAAAATTTAAAATTGTAGTCAGCGATTAATTCAAGAAATATTCATAAAATTAAGGGATTTTTTTTATAATTATTTATTTGACTATTTATTATTGAATTCTCTCTAATAAAATATTTTTAATTTTTAAAACTTAAAAGAAAATAAACAAATATGTATTGGATACTGTATCCCTATAAGATATATGAAGGGGATTACCTTCGATTGCTATGTAAGGATAAACTACGGGAGAAGAATTAATATATATTTTTGGAAATAAATTAATTACAATATGCATGCTTGAGTTTTATTTTTGAGTTAATTATATATTTAAAATATAAGAAAATATTAATTACTAGAATAATGCAAATTGATATCAAACTCTGATGATTAGTTAATTTATGATTCTACCTTCCATTTTTCAAAAAAGAAGAGCACGTAAAAGTTGATATAATTTCCTATAAATAAATTTTTTTAAAATATTTAAATTTTAATTATAGTTTTATATATTAAATCAGAGATGTACGATTTGCTTCGTAAGTAAAACATAATATTTATCATTTAAAATTAAAAATAAATTATTAATTAGACCAAATTAAGCTTAATGCTAATAAAAGCTATTTAATGAAAATTATTCGCTTTAATTTTAAAATGATAAATAATCTAAAAGTATATAAATTATTTAAGACAAAAGATGGGATAATGCTTGATAAAAATAGACTAAAGAAAAGGCTGAAAAATAATTAGAAAAATGCTTAATTTAAGAAGTCTATATAAAATTGGTCTTTAACTTTCATTAATTAAGCTTTAAAGGATAGAGTATTTCAAGAAATAAACTAAATAAGAGTAATTTGCATTTGGTGATAACTTAATGAATCAAATTTGCAAAAATGCTCAGATATTTCAGAATAAACAATTAATTTCATTAATAAATAGAGCTTAAATTATTGTTTGATTGAAATTTTGATCAGAAAAATATAGACTTTTTGTATTTTACATTTTCTTTAGTTCTGGTAAAAAAAACCCTAGCTGGATCTTATTTCAATAAATAAAAAGAGCTTGAAATATTCATAAAAGTCGCCATATTCAATAATCAAGCATTGTTTAAAGCTAATACCAGAACATAATCAAAAATAATATATAAATTAAACGTATGGAAATTCTTAACGTGAAAAAGCTTGAACCTTACGATGTAAATATATTAGAATCACCAAGTGAAACATTTTGGCTCAGCCCATTTTTCGAGTTAGCTAGATATATACATTATGAGTATAAACCAAAGCCAAAATCACTTATAGCACAGAGATTAATTTTACTAGCAGAATCAGCTATTTGATGCCTTCAAATGGTCAGTTTTTTATGAATTCCTAACTTAAATATAAGAAATTGAAAAGAAAACAGTGATTTCTGAAGAATTATTGGGTATATAAGACTAGACAACGCATGCTCCGCTTATGGAATTATAAATTTTTGTATTTATGCTTCACTTTTAATTACTATTATTAGTGTTATAGCGATTTCCCTCATGACGATCATGATTTTTTACTCAACGCCAATTCCATCATTCATTTTAAAAATTGCAAAAAAAATTCTTAATATTTTTTCAATTTTTTTAACAATTCCTACATTTACGCTGCTTATTATATGCTTAAAATATAACTGATTTCCAAAAACCAATGTATATGAATACTATGAAAATAATGAAATTTCGAATTTCGAAGTTAATCTTCCCTTTCAAATCCTTATAATAGCAGGGCTTTTTGGATATTTCCTAATTTATATGGTAATGAGTGTGATATGCTCAGCAGAAATTAGGCATTCAATGGCAGACCGTATTATTGATTCTAAAGCCCATTCAAAAATAGATATATACCTAGCGTTCTCTGCGATTTTGATACCTATACTTTTTACAACAATTGAGAGCAATAATATCATATTCTTCCAGGTTATTTTATTAGTTATTTTTGGCGCTTTAGCAATAGAAACACTTAAAACTATGCCATATTTTAGTCTTTTTACAAATTGTCTAACATCAATGAAATGTTTGCAGATTTCCTTAATGTCGTCATTCTTTATACTTGCAAAAATAATTGATGCATCATTTATAATTCTACTGCTTTTTTTTATAATTTTGCCAATCATTGATGCAATAATTATCTATAAAATACAGTATTTAAAGAAAAATATTAACCCCAAAGGGTTCATTAATCTCGAGAAAATTCAAAATATTTTTTGTCTTGAGCATCAACTTAGAGATTTTTTCTGCTCAAGTGACTTGGAAAAAAGTGAAGAACTTTTATCATTTTTAGGAAAGTGCTTTAACGAGACTATGCTATATAAACATAAGCTTCTGATTGTTTGGGAAGTAAATTATTGTGTATTTACTCTTGGTGATGAAGCTCTTGCAAAAGTAAAGTTATGCAAGTCAAAATTTTCTGACCACAGCATTGAAGGAGATTACCAAGAATATGTTTGCAAAAAGATTGTGTCAAAATTTCAGTCAAGTGAAAGTGAAAAATTTTTAGTCTATTTTCAAAAGATAAATAAAACGAAAAAGGAAGACGCTTATTTATGTATTAAACTTTTGGATTTTTGGAAAGAAGTGGTCTCAGAAAAACCAAATTTAATAAAATTAAATAAAATGATGGATTTGGTATCAAATTCAGTTGCTAATATTACAGAAAATTATTCAAATTTACATGAAAAATTCCCAAAATCTAAGGAAGCTTTGACTTATTATTACACATTTGCAAAGCATATTTTGTATGACATTGATAAATCAAAAAATTTAGGAGATAAAGTTAAGAGTATTCGTGAGTTACCAGAGCTGTCAATTCAATCTAAAGACACTAGCTTTTTAGATGAAAACAATGGAGTGATGCTTATTTATTTTGAAAATAAAAATTTTGGAGAAATCGCATTTGCGAATCAAAAATCAGCAGAAATATTGAAATTCCCTATAGATGAAATTATAGGGAATAAAATTTCGTGTTTTATTCCGCCTCCTTATGATACTTATTTAAATCAGCTGCCTTACTATTTGCAATTTGTTACAGATGCGGAAATAAAATTTCCTGATCATTTTTTCTTATCACTGCCTAACAAATTTCTTATTAACTGCACTGCAAAAGGATCTCTAGTTTCGATGCATAACAGTCTATTTTTTCTCTTTGTTTTTCAAAAAATAAATATTTCTCAAGAATTCGCTATAATTTCTCCAGAATGAGACATTTCTTCACATAGCGAAAATTTCCATCAAGTAGCAGGAATAATATCAACAGATTTAAGAGGATACAATGTAAAGCATTTATTTCCAAGCTTAGCAACTATTGATATTAAAGCATTTACACCATTATTCCTTGCTGATATAAACAAATATTTGATTTATGGTAATGTAGGGTTTTATGGCTTAAAAATAAATTATGTTTTGCTAGTCAATGACCCTATTGAAGTCGAAGCTTGAAAAACAGATAAAAAAATTGAGAATATTGATAAAATGTTTGAGTTTAGCCCAAAATATAGACTTTACTCCGATTTTTCACAGCGAAAAGAAGAAAGTATGTCGGATGGTGCATTTAAAACAGATTTTGATAAGAAAATTAAGCCATATCACGATTTGCAGAGCCAATCACAGTATTGTAAAATAGATCGTATTGTATTTTTATCATCTAGATCAATAAAAATTTTCCATTATGCTTTTATCTTAGCAGTAAAAAATATTTAGATTTTGATTGTCATTTTCGTAAATTCAATCGTTCTGATCTACACTACAGCTGCAATTACAGCTGAAAGCAGCATAGAACTTCCTATTTTATTAGGAAAAATCCAAAAATCAGTCCAGGCACTTGCTTATTTTTCCAGAGGTGTGAATGCTCTATATCTCCTTAAACAACCGCCAGACTTATTTGATTTTGCTTATTATCATGCCATTAACAGCATAACAATTTTAGAAGAAGTCCATTGAAATATCACACAAGATATAAAAACATGGAACAACTGTGGAGGAAAAGAAATTTTCACTGAAGAAAATATTCTTATATGAAACGTAGAAAATGAAATTCACTTAGAAAAGAGTAATTTGATTGATGCTATTTCACAATTTATTCACTATGTAAATGATATTTAGGGAAATGCTTTTATTAGTAAATGAGATGCCACCCATATAGCTGGAGTTAAGGAAACCCAATTTTTTGTTTTAAATGGATATAATCAAGTTTTCCATTATTGTAACAAAACTTTATTTGATTTAGCGGACTGTGAAATAAATAACACTAAAGATTTGGAAATGAAGATGAATTTTCTTTTATTGGCTGGTTTTTGAGTTTTAATTATTTGTCTTACTTTTACTCTACCTTTTGCTGAATATGTGATAAATAGAGAAAATAACATTTGAAACCAAATAAAAAGGCAGGCTCATAGCCACTACGACACTCTTAAAACAGCTTGCCTTGAAAGATTAACAGAAATTCATAATAAAACAGACACTTTATTTTCCGATAGCAAGCATACAAGTAAAACCGCGAATTTTAAAAACCGCTGAAAATATTATTGAAGAAATTCACTTTATTTGGCATTAGCATTGGTTTTCTTTTTAATGAATTATTTTTATCTATATCATAATTGCGTAGCATTTTTATATTTGAGGCCAAGTTTGCTGAGGTCTATTATAAATTCACAAGTGCTGTATAAGACTTTATTAGTATGAACAAGTGAAGCATTAATAGTAAATTTGCCTGCTTCTTTAATATACCAAACCCCAAAAGTATATCCATATATTAATTCCTATCACAACCTTGATATGGTAATATCATCTTTACAATTTTCTGAAAGAGAAATTAGAAGATCAGAATATTTTTCATTACTGTCTGAGGCATTTAAAGAGAAATTTTATAAAAGAGCACAAATTTCGACAGAAATTGCAGACTATGGAGTTTATTCAGCTGGAGGGATAATATCAATAGATGTTTATTATATAGAATATGCTGGTCAAAGCGATTGAATTATGATGTGATATAAATTTGCTAATGATGCAAATATATTGGATTTAGAATATGATGTATTAGTAGATTTAGCAAATAAAGACTCACAGAATGTGATTTTAGAACAATTACAGTGAATTATTATTGCAATAGCGCTTTTTGTAGTATGTTCATTTATTTTATATTTCGGGTGCTATTTGTTTTTCTTATCTAAAGAAAAAAAAAATCTTGAAAAAATGAAGACAATATCGAGACTTATTCCTAGAAAATAATATCATTAAACATACAATATAATTTTTTTAATATCCTACCTTAATATTTTAAATTTTGGGTATATTTTTAGACACCTCAAAATCGCTACAACCAAAATATTTTCAATTTATCGAAATATTTACTATATGACTAAGAAAACTAGCCAATTCCATCGCGAAGTGTTTTTATAGAATATTTTAGTATACCTCGATAATTTTATTATTGTCATAGTTTTCAATCTTAGAAAATATTTATAAAATTTCTATCAAGAAGTTTTTGAGAAGGATATAAAAAAATTAATTCTATCTTCAAATCAGCCAATTATTTAGCTTAAATCTAAATTAATTATATTGCTTAAAGTCCATTAGTGGGTAGCGCAATCTAGGCTGCCTCCATTTCAGCTTTAGGAATATATCCAAATTCCTCCAGTCCCCCAGGAAGTGCCTTCCCCGATTTTGTCGCACTGAAAACGTTAGGTTGGACTTTGACTGGGCAAGCATAAACTCACTAAGGCTAATGAAGATGAGAATTCTGATCATCTGAGAAAATTTTAGAGTACGAAGAAGAGCCAAATAATTTCCAATTGATGAAGCTAAGAAAAGCCAATTCTTGAAATAATAACTATTTGAGATGATGGAAACTGTCTATACAGATTTTAGCCCAAATTCTAGTAGGGATCAAACCAATCACGTTTCTATAAGACAGTTAATTGTAGATCACATTGAAAGAAACTTAGTGAGTTGCAACGAAGCACCTCAAGATATAGTATCAAATCATGGTCATACAATTAATCAATATAATCAAAATGTAAGAGAATTGAGATATTGAGGAAGAGACCTTGAAATTTCTGCTGCTTCTGAACTTTGGATTTAAACATTGCCATTCGCTCTAATATTAATAGTCGAAAATACAAACCAAACAATTCATCTATTTATACAAATGGCGTTTATTTTGACGCCCTAAAAGAAAACAATTTCAACAGAAGCTCGCTGGATATTTTTAAAATTTCTCAATTTAATGGAAACTTAGAAGATCAAAGAGGTAAGCTTTGAAAATCAAAACTTAATGCTGACACCATAAAGAGAGAAAAAGAAGATGGATTATTTCCACAATGCTATTAACAGTCTTATGAAGGGGTTTACAATTATCTTTTAAGTATCCAAAAAATCTATCTCCTATTTTTAAGATCTGAAAAAAAGAGCAAATAAAAAGAAAAATTTAAATAAAAGGGCCAAGCCTACAGTCATATATTTGAAGGGTTATATTTACTTTCAAGTTCACGATTGTTATAAAATATTAAATACAAAGGAATACAATACAAAATGGAAATTCATAAATTGCTAAAACTCGCTCATATGCATACACCCTCTATGCAAATGACTGTTTGGATATCAGATAAAGAAATGTATTGGCCACGATATAAAATGATTGCAAAAGCTACTCTGAAATTGTCTTGATAGTGGGCTCTACTTTTTTAAAAATATAAGGAACGGTTAAGTGCATGATACCTTTAATTAGACCTCTAGAAGGATTTGTTTAAGCTTACAGATAAAATAAGCAATTATACTAACTATAGATACTTACCATCAATAATTGACCATTTTTCAAAGTATGTGTGGGTATATCCTATTGAGTTTTATGCTTGATCAAGAATACAATAGCTTGATTAATAATGTTTCAGAATTCTTAAAAACTGGGAAAATTTTTTAAAAAACAAATCAGCCATGAAGATAATACCAAAGCTGCAATTTTCAGTATAAATGGATACTTGGATCTTTTAGATTTTCAATAATTCGCTATATAACCTTATTGAACACAAAATTGAAGATATTGGCTCAAGAGTATTAAATGGGTGTTTTATCGACTGCAGGATTTGGGGAGCTTCTTGCATGTCTCGTTATAATTATTCTGTTTATCGTTCAGACATCTCATGGAAAATAAATTTTGGAATTAATTAAAAATAATACTTATATTCCAAGAAAGCCTGCATAGAGAGGCTTGAAAGGTTCATAAAGGTTTTTATTTGATAATGATGATAAGAAAATAAGTATATAATCCATTTTAGAATTATTGAAAATATTTCTGAAGAATTGGGGTTTATTTATTGCTCTTTATTTAGTTTTTAAATAGATAACTCTAAAGAAGCGTTCATCATTATTTTTATTTAAGGCCAACCTTAATACGGGATATAATAAATGATAAAGTTTCTTAGAAGACATTAATTAATAAAACATTGACCAAAATCAAATAGAATCCAAGTACTTATGATATTGAGATCATAATGCAAAGAATAAAGCTTTATGTAAATTTAATCTTACTACACTTTTAGTCGAATTTGTGCAAGAATTTGGATATCCTATCTATGCTTCACGTATCATAAATCTTCAAAATAATCAATTTTTAGGAATAAAAGACGAGTCATTATCCCAGAGTTTGTTTATTTCAGATGAAAATTTAAATATCAAAATAATAGAAGCTAAAACGTTCAGAAATTTGGAATCTAGACCTCTTGTTAGTTCTTGTTTTTATGCTGACTCAATATCAATTTTTAAAGGTATATACACTGTAAGTGATTGAGATGTATATGATTTATATGAATACTCCTGCATGAACCATAAAAGATACTTAATTCAACAGAATAAATGGGAAACTTTAGCTGACCCGCCGGCTTTTCCCCACCGATGTATATGATTTAACCAAAAAATTATTTTTATCGCTGAGCATCGTGCCGGAATATGAATTTATGATGCATTGATAGATTCTTATACTCGTTATTTACCAATTGACTCTGAATTTTCAGATCAATGACTAACTCAACATGCAGGAAAAATTTATTTGTTAATCTTTTCAGATTTAAGAGGAATTTACAGTTGTGATGATCCTTTATCAGATTGAAATTTTATTTACTCTTTTAAAAATAACTTATCATGATTTGAATTTAATCTTGGTTATAATTTTCTTGGTTCTTACGAAGGATCAAATTATTTCCTTCATAATCAAAGATATATCAATTTGATTTGGAAAAATTAGAAATAAAACGAGTCTTAGATGCTACAAACTTGAATTTAGGTGAAAAGGTAACGCAAATTAATATTTTATCGTCTGATACTGAATAAAAGAGTGACATGAAAGAAATCATAAATTTAGAAGTTTATTAAAACTTGAATTAATAGAAATAATTCTTATAAGGCATTAATAATTTGATCTGGTAATTAATATTCCACAATCTCTGACAGTTTTATTGACAGAAAATTATCCCTTTTCGAACTTCAAAATGCAATTCGAAGAAGCTTTCTATCAGTAAAGCAAATATGAGAAAAAAATATTCTCCTTTACTTTCCAACTATTATATAGCTATATTTTAGGAAAAAGGGGAAATTCTAAAAATTGATTAGACTATGAATTTATTCAACTAGAAATGTAATAGTTTTTGAAAGCCAAATCTTCCTCATTCAAATATGGAAGCATTATTGAAACAGGGGTTAATATTTCTATGCAGCTAAATGAACTTAATGATAAATTAGATTTGCTTATGGACTTAGTAGATAAAGATTCACAAAAAATCATTAAATTTCAATTAGAGCTGATAATTGTTCATGAGCTTCCTTTATTTCAGCTTTTTAGCTTTTTATTTTTGATGCTAATTGTCTTTTTTGACAAGGGAGGAAAAAAAATTGGAAAAGCTTAGTTAAAAAATGCCTATATAAAATTAGAGATTGTTTTTTATTTTATTTAATTTTAACATAAAAATTTTAAGAAATAAATTAAATAAAAGTAAATTGTATTTAATGGGCATTTAATGAATTAAATTTGCAAAAGGCTCAGATAATATAGAAGACGCAACTAATTTTATTAATAGATAGAGCTAAGATATATCACTTGATCGAAATTTTGATTAGAAAAATATAGTTTTTTTGTCTTTTACATTTTCTTTAGCTTTGGTAAAAAAAAAAACTGGCTTCACCTTGCTTTCAAGGTATAAAAATAGATTGAAATATTTATTAAAGTCATCATATCTAATAAGCAAGCAATATTCAAAGTTAATATACAAAATAACAAAAATACTTGTAAGTGTGATATTTTTACTGAACTCTAATAAATATAAATTAAACCTATGGAAATTCTTAACTTGAAAAAGCTTGAACCTTATGATGCAAATATATCAGAATCTCCTAGCGAAACATTTTGGCTTAACCCATTTTTCGAGTTATCTAGAAATTTACATTATGAGTATAAACCAAAGCCAAAATCACTTATGACACAGAAATTATTTTTGCTAATAGAATCATCTATTTGATGCCTTCAAATGGCTAGTTTTTTATGAATTCCTAACTTGAATATAAGAAATTGAAAAGAAAACAGCGATTTTTGAAGAATTATTGGATATATAAGGCTAGACAATGCATGCTCCGCTTATGGAATTATAAATCTTTGTATTTATGCTTCGCTTTTAATTACTATAGTTAGTATTATAGTAATTTCTCTTATGGCAGTTATGGTGTTTTACTCAAAATCAATTCCATCATTTATTTTAAAGATTGTAAAAAAAATTCTTTATATTTTTTCAATTTTTTTTACAATTCCTATGTTTTCATTGCTAACTATATGCTTAAAGTATAACTGATTTCCAAAAGCTTATGCATATGAATACTATGAAAATAATGAAATTTCGAATTTCGAAGTGAATATTCCTGTACAAATCCTTATTATAGCAGGGCTTATTGGATATTTCTTTATTTATGTGGTAATAGGTGTGATATGCTCAGGAGAAATTAGACATTCAATGGCAAATCATATTATTTATTCAAAAGCCCATTCAAAAATAGATATTTATTTAGCGTTCTCTGCAATTTTGATACCTATATTTTTTACAACAATTGAGAGCAGCAATATCATATTCTTCCAGGCTATTTTAATAGTTATTTTTGGGGCTTTAGCAATAGAAACACTTAAAAAATTGCCATATTTTAACCTTTTTACAAACTGTCTAACATCAATGAAATGCTTGCAGATTTCCTTAATGTCGTCATTCTTTATATTTGCAAAAATAATTGACGCATCATTTATAATTCTACTGCTTTTTATTATTATTTTGCCAATCATAAATGTAATAGTTATCTATAAATTACAGTATTCAAAGAAAAGTATTTTTACCAAAACGCTCATTAATCTTGAAAAAGTTGAAAATATTTTTTGTCTTGAGCATCGTCTTAGAGATTTTTTCTGCTCTAGTAGCTTGGAAAAAAGAGAAGAAATATTATCATTTTTAGGAAAATGCTTTAACCAGACTATGCTGTATAAAAATAAACTTCTAATTATTTGGGAGGTGAATTATTGTGTTTTTACTCTTGGTGATGAAGCTCTTGCAAAAGTAAAGTTATGCAAGTCAAAATTTTCTGACCATAGCATTGAAGGAGACTACCAAGAATATATATGCAAAAAAATTGTGTCAGAATTTAATGCAAGTGAAAGTGAAAAATTTTTAGTCTATTTTCAAAAAATAAATAAAACGAAAAAGGAAGACGCTGATTTATGTGTTAAACTTTTGGATTTTTGGAAAGAAGTGGTCTCACAAAAACCAAATTTAATAAAATTAAATAAAATGATGGATTTGGTATCAAATTCAGTGACTGCTATTACAGAAAATTATTCAAGTTTACATGAAAAATTTCCAAAATCTAAGGAAGCTTTGACTTATTATTTCACATTTACAAAGCATATTTTGTGCGATATTGATAAAGCAACACATTTAAGCTATAAAATTCAGAGTATTCGTGAATTATCAGAGCTGTCAAGTCAATATAAAGACACTAGCTTTTTAGATGAAAATAATGGAGTGATGCTTATTTATTGTGAAAATAAAAATTTTGGAGAAATCGCATTTGCGAATCAAAAATCAGCAGAAATACTGAAATTCCCTGTAAACGAAATTATAGGGAATCAAATTTCTTTTTTTATTCCGCCTCCTTATAATAATAATTTAAATCAGTTGCCTTATTATTTACAACAAGTTACAGAAGCAGCAATAAAATTCCCTGATCATTTTTTCTTATCACTACCTAACAAATTTCTTATTGACTGTAGTGCAAAAGGCTCCCTGGTTTCTATGCATAACAGTCTATTTTTTCTCTTTGTTTTTCAAAAAATAAATATTTCTCAAGAATTTGCTATAATTTCTCCAGAATGAGACATTTCTTCACATAGCGAAAATTTTCCTCAAGTAGCAGGAATAATATCAACAGATTTAAGAGGATATAATATAAAGCATTTATTTCCAAGCCTGGCAATTATTGATATTCAAGCATTTACACCATTATTCCTTACTGATATAAGCACCTATTTGATTTACTGTTTCATAGAGTTTTATGGCTTAAAAATAAATTATGTTTTGCTAATCAATGACCCTATTGAAGTAGAAGCTTGAAAAACTGATAAAAAAATTGAAAATATTGATAAAACGTTTGAGTTTAGCCCAAAAGATAGACTTTACTGCAATTTTTCACAGCGAAAAGAAGAAAATGTATCAACTGGTGTATTTAAAACAGATTTTGATGATAAAATAGAGCCGTATCACGATTTGCAAACCCCATCACAGTATTATAAAATAGATCATATTGTATCTTTATCATCTAGATCAATAAAAATTTTCCATATCGTTTTCATTTTAGCAGTAAAAAGTATATAGATTTTGATTGTGATTTTTGCAAATTCAATTGTTCTGATCTACATTTCAGCCGCAATTACAGCTGAAAGCAGCATAGAGCTCCCTATTTTATTAGGAAAAATCCAAAAATCCGTGCAGGCACTTGCTTATTTTTCAAGAGGTGTGAATGCTCTATATTACTTTCAAGCACCTCAAGAGTATTTTGATTTTTCTTATTATCATACCATTAACAGCATAAGAATTTTAGAAGAAGTCCAATGAAATATCACACAAAATCTAAAAAATTGGAAAAACTGTGGAGGAAAAGAAATTTTCACAGAGAAAAATATTCCTCTATGAAAAGTCGATAATGGGCTTTACCTAGAAAAAAGCAATTTAATTGATACTATTTCATTATTTATTCATTACGTAAATGATATTTAGGGAAATGCTTTTATTAGTAAATGAGATGATACCCATATAGCCGGAAATAAGGAACTTCAATTTTTTGTTATAAATGGACTGGATCAAGTTTTCCATTATTGTAACAGAACTTTATTTGATTTAGCTGACTGTGAGATAAATAATACTAAGGATTTGGAATTAAAGATGAATTTTCTTTTATCTCTTGGTTTTGGGGTTTTAGTTATTTGTCTTGTTATTACTTTACCTTTTGCTGAATATGTGATAAATAGAGAAAATAGCCTTTGAAACCAAATAAAAAAGCATGCTCATAACCGCTACGAAGCTCTGAAAATAACTTGCCTTGAAAGATTATCAGTAATTCATAATAAAGCAGACACTTTATTTTCTGATAGCAAGCGTACAAGTAAAACTGCAAATTTTAAAAACCGCTGAAAATATTATTGAAGAAATTCACTTTATTTGGCATTGGCACTGATTTTCTTTTTAGTGGATTATTTTTATTTGTACCATAATTGTGCAGCATTTTTGCATTTAAGGCCAAGTTTGTTGAGGTCTATTATAAATTCACAAGTGCTGTATAAAACTTTATTAGTATGGACAAGTGAAGCATTAGTAGTAAAATCGCCTGCTTCTCTAATATATCAAACCCCAGAAGTGTATCCATTTATAGATGCTTATAATAACCTTGATATGATAATATCATCTTTAAAATTTTCTGAAAAAGAGATCAGAAGCTCAGAATATTTCCCATTGCTATCTGAAGAATTTAAAGAGAAATTTTATAAAAAAACAGAAAATTTGACAGAAATTGCAGATTATGGGATTTATTCAGCTGGAGGGATAATACCAATAGATGCTTATTATTTAGAATTTTCAGGTCGAAGTGATTGACTTATGATGTGATTTAAATTTGCTAAAGACGCAATAGTATTGGATTTAGAATATGATGTATTAGTAGATTTAGCAAATAAAGACTCACAGAATGTAATTTTAGAACAATTGCAGTGAATTATTATTACAATGGTGATTTTTGTAGTAAGTTCATTTATTTTATATTTCGGGTGCTATTTGTTCTTTTTAGCTAGAGAAAGAAAAAATCTTGAAAAAATGAAGACAATATCACGACTTATTCCTACAAAATAATATCATTAAACATATAATATAATTTTTATAATATTAATGACATTATTAGTGTTATAAATAAAAAATAATTAGACAAATTTTATTACTGAATTAAAGCTTAATGGAATCTATTGTTTAAAATTTAGGCTTTATCTATAGCAGGTACCTTATACCTCTAATTTTTTACTATTAAAAAATGCTAAAATATCATAATGTGTTACTTAGAAAAATAAATAATTAGATATTAAAATTTCTTAAAGCCCCTTCTATAAGTATTAGATGGACGATTATAAATTCTATGCAATACTTGGCGTCATAATCGTTGCAATTCCTGCAGTTTGATATACTTTAATCCATACTACAATAGCTTCTAAGCAAAAATCCAAATCAATCCAGTACCAGCACAAAATCTTAAATGTAGCCTCTTCCTATGCAACATCCTCCATCTCCTCGCAAATTGCCATCCAATTGTTCCTTGTTCCAGCGCAAAATAAGAATTCAGCCTCTTCCTTTATCTTTTGTCTAAAATGTTCATTTTATATCTTCACATGCAGTGAAGTTGTTGCTGTAAATTCGCCAGCTGTGGAAGAAGAATTTATCATAGTAGATTCAGAGGCCTCGATGCCAACATATCTCGGTCACATGGAATAATCCTTTATTCTATTCTTTTTATGCACATATTCACGCTATTTTTATCCTGAAATAATGGTAACTTAATAATTGGCAATATGAAAAATTGCTAGTTTAACAAAACTTTTTAGGATTTTCAGAGATTCTGAACATTTTAATTTCCAGAGCTCAACAAATGCATTTTATGGCATATTATGATAAAGATTTATGTTCTTGACCAAAGGCCAAGACTGCTAGGCTGGATATTAAAAATAAAGTTTCAAGTCTAAGTAATAAGCTACTATAGGAAAAATGATAAGAACAGTTTAAATCACCATAATCGAATGAATAGTAATAATAAAATCTAATATTAAATTATTCAACAAAAGTAGATTTACCTTTATATTTCATAATCGTTTCTCATATTGTTTCTTATCCAACATCACCTATAATTTTTCGATAAATTAATTGGCATTTTTAGCTGGCATCACAAGATAAAAATGCACAAATAATTTAAAAAGCATGACATAATTTTATATCGAATTTCATGTGCGTTTCTTTTTTATAATGACAAATTAAGCTAGCTTTAATTAAATATTTTTAAATTATCCACTTCATGACAAGAAACCTATAAAGATTTATTTAATTTAATGCAAGCTTCTTTTGAATATTTTAGAAATATTTTTGCTCGGCCGAATGATGCTATTTGATAAAGAATTGAAGAATTTATCTAAAAAATTAGCCCATATAATTTTTTTCCATACTAATTGCCTTTTGGAGTTCAATTTGTATTGAATTATTATCTAGTGCCATTATGGATTAAAGATAATTTTAAATTGTTGTATTTTTAATTTGCTTATATATCTATTAAACAAATTATAGTTTTTCCTTAAGAAAGTAATAAGAAATAGCAAAACTTAGCTTTTAGCATTAAATATTTATTAAAGCCATAGTAAACAATATGCAAATTCTTTTTATGATTATCAGTAGAATATCAAATTCCGATTAGATTTAATTACCTTATTTTTAAAATTGGGACAGTTAGTTTTCCATCAGAATAAAATTCTTATATTATTGTCCATTTATGTCCTGGCTTGAAGTTGGAATCGATGAAACTCAAGCTTTTGAAAGGAAATTTTTTAAGATTTTGAAGCAAAATTCAATTGTTAACTCAGTTTTTGAGTTTTATCGTCGACTTCATTTAGAAAAGAATTTTGGAGAAAAATTTTATAAGGTTCAAAAGGTCAAAATAGCAGTTGAAGAGTTAACATGATGCATTCAAATTATAGCGCTTTTGTGGACCCCAAACATGCCAATTAAAAATTGAAACAATAACAATTTACTATGAAATATTATTGATTTCTTGAGAATTGATACAACATGCTCGAGTTTTGGAATTATGGGTGAATGCCTATATTTATCAATTCTGATTACATTTATTAATTTTTCAGGTATTTTGGTATTAGTTTTTGCTATTTATAGATCTATTAATATACCTCATACAATTTTTAAAATATTTAGAAAATTACTTTACTTATGAGTGACTCAGCTCTCTATACCTTCTATGATTTTGTTTTCCATTTTTCTTAAATATAACTTTTCGCCTCAAAAAGAGGTGGCAGAATACAAAGGTCACAATAAATTCAGTGACTTTGAAATAAATACTACATGGGAAGCACTGACAATTATTGCAATGATAGTTGCATTTATTTTACTTTTATTTTTTGCTGAATATTCTGGGGAAATTAGGCATTCTGCTTCTTGAAAAAATTTGGGATCAAGGGCTCACTCGAAAATTGAAGTCCATAAGGCAATTTTTACTTATTCATTCCCAATCCTTTATACTATACTGGCAGAAGATCACATTGCTTATTTTCAATTATATACAATGATAACCTCTGGACTTTTTACAATAGAAACTATTATATTTAATCCTTATTATTGACTTTATTACCATATTCTAGTAATTATTCGATTTTCTGTAGTTTCATTAGTATCATTTTTATTTCTTTTGGGATATTGGCTTAACAACTCCTTATTAATTACTTTGCTTACGGTAATTTTGGTGCCTTTGTACTCAATATTAATTGTTATATTTGTCTTGAAATCAAGTAAGAAGAAATCAAAAATTATTCCAGGAAACTTAGTAGGCATAAGCTCTAAGTATTCTTTAGAAAAATTACTCAGATATGCATTATGTTCTAATGATTTTGGTCAAAAAAACAAAATTATTTACATTTTCGAAAAATATTTTTTAGAGAGGACATTAGATAGAGACAAGCTACAAGTGATATGAGCAGCGAATTATTGCTTATTTGTGCTCAAAGATGAATCATTAGCAAAAGTTAAGTTAAGTAAAACTAAAAGTATTTCCGATTACAACCTAGAAGCAAATTATCAAGAGTACTTGTGCAATAAAAAAATTCAAAATTTTGCTCCAAGTGAAAGCACAAATTTCTTAAACTACTTTCAGCGTTTAAAAAAAATAAAAAAAGAAGATAGCAAACTATGCACAAATTTATTAAAATTTTGAAAAGAAGTCACAGCAAGTAAGCCTTCTCTCAGGATATTAATAAAATATCTAAATTTCATTAGCTATAGCGTAGAATTCCTTAATAAGGAGTACCCTCAATTAATGAAAGAATTTTCCAATTCTAGAGAGTCCATTTCTTTTTATTCTTCATATGTAGGAGGAATTCTTTACGATTATGAAAAATCAGTTTCTCTTGATGGGAAATTTAAAAATTTCAATAGAGATATGCAGAATTCTCAAAATAACTCAAAGAATTTGGACTATTTTAGCGAGAATAATGGAATTTTGATAATTTCAGCTGAAGAGAAAAATTTTGGAGAAATTTTTTATGCAAATTCAAAATCTGCAGAAATTCTAAAAACTCCTTTAAAATTTCTTATAGGCAGCACTATGTCTTCTTTTACACCTGGTTGCTATAAAGATATATTTAGAAACGAAATTAAGTGAAGTATTCATTTCCAATCAAATTCCGAAAGAAATTTTAATGATGGCTTTTTTGTGACGCTTCCAACAGGTTTTCTATTGGAATGCATAGGCAAATCATCTCTTGTTTCAATAAACGATTGTATCGCCAATATTTTAGTTTTTAAACCAAAGGATCCAAAATATCAATCTGCTTTAATTTCAGAAGCAGGAGAAATTTGTTGCCACTCAGAATATTTTTCAAAATTTTCGAAATTTACAAAAAGCAATCTTATAGGATATTCCTTGAAAAAATTGTACTCTGGCTTAGAAGAATCGAATTTAAAGCCACTTACCCCTTATCGTTTACGAAATTTTGAAAATGAAACAATATTAGTTCTATCACACTTTTTTTTTAATAAGATTAAAATTCCATATGTATTATTGACAGATGATCCTGAAGAAATAAAAAAATGAAAAGACGGAGCCTTTGAGCTGCCAAATGATTCAGAAGAAGAAAAAGTAGAAGAAGACAGCCAAAATTTATCAAATTCATCATTATCATTATCGCTAAATACAGAAGATAATAGTCCAAAATCAAGTAGAGAAATCGAGCATGAATATAATGACTCGAAAGCAAACCTAAAACCAATAAATTTAAACGAAACTTCAGAAGTTGATGAAACAAGCAAAAATGAAGAAAGACCAGGAGAAAGATCGCCAGCATCCCACTCCTCACAAAAATCCTTTCTTGACATGATGATAACATCTTCAAGATCGATAAACATTTTACACACAGTTTATGTGATTTCAGTAATTTTTATGCAGATTTTGGTCGTAATTGCTTCAAATATTGCAGTTTTAATTTTCGCATATATAAATATTGATTTTGTCAGCAATATCTCATTCCCAATCACTGTTGGAAAAATAGGAAATTATTTCCAAATTTCAGGATTTATGGGAAGAGTGTTGTATTTTGGCTCCTCTGGTAGCATTGATATTGAAAATACTATGTATCCCGCCTTAATAAATCACATTAGGGATCTAGAAAAAATGTATAGAGATTCTGTAAATCATTTAGAAAGCTGGGATTATTGCTCTAGCAAAAGCATTTTTACTAATGATAGAATTAATTTTTACGATGCAGAATCAAAAATTTACAAAAAGAAAAATCTATTGGATACAATTGCTTTATTTATTAAAAATGTAAAACTTATATAGGGAAATGAACTGATTTCGAAATACAATAATTCAGAAGATTATTTTACCGAAGTCTCATTTTTAATGCAAAACGGATACGGCGATGCGTTTAATTATTGCAACAGCTCATTATATGACATTATTGAATGCCAGAAATCAAAAATAGACGATTTTCAAGCTGAAATGATTTTTCTTTTAGGGTTAGGAATTCTTGTGCTAGCTGTCTGCGTTGCTATAATTGCTCCATTTTGCTATTCCACCATAAGAATTGAGAATAATTTTTGGAATAAAATAAGAAAAAACGCAAGTGAACATTTTTTTGACCTAACCCAATCATGCCTTGAAAGGCTAGTTCGAGTGCATAATCAGCCAGAAGTAGAACTAAACAGTAAAAGTCCATCAAAAAGAACATTTAATTTCAAAAATTATTGAAAATATGCTTGGAGAGTTTTGCTATATTTTATTGCTATATTAGCATTTTCTTTGATAAATATTTTATATCTTTATCAGCAATGTGTCGATTACTTGTCTTATAGGCCTGAAATTATAAGAGAATTAATACAATCAAGGATTTTATATACGGGCTTAGGTGTTTGAACAAGTGAAGTGGCATTGAATAATTTCAATAATTCAGATGAAGATAGAATAAAATACTCACTTCCTTTTAAAAATAGCAAAATCTTAATGGAGGAAACTATAAATAAAATTAAGCATACAGAACTGCAACTAAGAAAATCCAAATATTCAAGTGTTTTATCAGAAAAAATTAAAAAAACACTATATGAAAATGCAGATAGCACAATCTATAAAGAAGTTGCTTTTGGGATCTATTCTGGTGGAGAAATATCAATATTTGATGATAGTTTTGTTTCTTCTGAATCTTATGATGTTCAATTATGATTGCATTCAATGATGCTCGTTAATGAATTGAATATTAACTACGATGAGCTGATTACGGAAGCTGATCATTATTCTCAATCAATAATAAATAGGCAAATCACCATTATAGTTGCTGTTTTGGTATTTTTTATAATGATTTCCTTCCTAATGTATTTTGGATTATACCTGAGATTTTTCAATGAAGAAAAAAAGTCTTTAAGCAAAATGAATACAATTATGGAAATTATACCATAAAAAAATTAAAATATATAATGAAAACCTTTAATTCACCTGCTTTATTTTAGGGTATATTTACCGAATAATAATTTATTAATACTTAATCTTGCAAAAATTCTAAAATTCAACCCTAGCTTATTTAAAAGCTTCTTTTTGCTTAAAGATAGATGATATGCCATAAAAATTATTGCGTAGTAGCTTTGAAAGGTAAAAATGAAAAATCTGAAATTATTATGGAGGCATGAAATGATATTATTTAATTGATTTCGTAGTTTGCTATTATTATAAAGGAATAGTTTTCTTTAACCAGAAGTCAAGAATACGCAAACTAATATTAAAAAATGAAAATTCTTATTCCTCTTAAGAGTGAACAAATAAATTAAATCATAATAATAAAATTTAATATAAAATTATAATATTTAACTGTAATTATATAAATCATTTTTTAATTCACATTTTATCAAATATTTTGGCTTGGTTTAATATTTGAAAGACATATTATAATTTAACTTTATCTATATGATTCCGTTAATATTAAAATTATTGGAATAATTTTCAATAAAATTACTTGACAATCTGCAAGTGACGTCACGAGGTAAAAGATAAAAAATATTTAAAAGAGTTTGACATAGTTATCATAATATATTCTCGAAGGAATTTCTTTTTTTATGATAAAAATCAAAAAAGTTTTTAACATTATTCACTTTTAAAACAGCAATAATAAAATTTCATATAAATTAAAGAAAGAGCCTTATAAGCTTTTGGGATTCCTTTATCCTGCCAGATAATAGTAAGGTAAATTATTTATTTAAAATTTCATTTGTATAATCCTATAGTATGGCTTTCTGGATTACAAATTTGTATTGTATTCTGGGCCAATATTAGTCTGTACCATTATTGATCAAAGGTGATTTAAATTGCCTTACGCATTATTTGCCTTTAAAATTAATTCAATTAGATTATAGTTTTTGCATAAAAGCTTAAAGGATAGATAAGTAAAGTTGTATAAATTAGTTATTAGAATTTAATATTTGCCCAAGATGCAGTAAGAAGTTATGCAATTTTTTTTATAATTATGAGATGCATGTTAAATCTTTTTAGAATTAATTATCTGATTTTTAACGTCATAAAGGTTAATCTTCTATAGGAATGAATTCTAATATTATTGTCCATTTATGTCTTGGCTTGAAGTTGGAATCGATGAAACTCAAGCTTTTGAAAGGAAATTTTTTAAGATTTTGAAGCAAAATTCAATCATGTGCTCAATTTTTGAACTTTATCGCCGACTTCATTTAGAGAAGAATTTTGGAGAAAAATTTTATAAAGCTCAAAGAATTCAAATAGCAATTGAAGAATTAACATGATGCATTCAAATTATAGCTCTTTTGTGGATCCCAAATATATCAATCAAAAACTGAAGCAAAAATGAATTGTTATGAAGAATTATTGACTTCTTGAGAATTGACACGGCATGCTCGAGTTTTGGAATTATGAGTGAATGCTTATATTTATCAATTTTGATTACATTTATTAATTTTTCAGGTATTTTAGTTTTAGTATTTGCTATTTATCATTCTATAAATATACCTCATACAATTTTTAAAATATTTAGAAAAATACTTTACTTATGAGTAACTCAGCTCTCTATACCTTCTATGATATTATTTTCCATATTTCTGAAATATAATTTTTCGCAACAAAAAGAGGTTGCAGAATACAAAAACCACAATAAATTCAGTGACATTGAGATCAGTACCCCATGGCAAGTACTGACAATTACTGCGATGGTTATTGCATTTTTTTTACTTTTATTTTTTGCTGAATTTTCAGGAGAAATTAGGCACTCTTCAGCTTTAAAAAATTTTGGATCAAGGGCTCATTCTAAAATTGAGGTCCATAAGGCGATTTTTACTTATTCATTTCCAATTCTTTATGCTATTCTTGCAGAAGATCATATTGTTTATTTTCAATTGTATACAATGATAACTCTAGGACTTTTTGCAATAGAAACTATGATTTTTACCCCTTACTATTCTCTTTATTATTATGTTCTAGTATTTATTCGATTTTCTGTAGTTTCTTTAATATCCTTTATATTTCTTTTGGGATATTGACTAAACAACTCTTTATTAATTAGTTTGTTGACAATAGTTTTGGTTCCTTTTTACTCAATATTAATTATTACATTTGTATTGAAGTTAAGAAAGAAGAACGAACAAAAAAATATTCCGGAAAACTTAGTAGGCATAAACTCTAAGTATTCTTTAGAAAAATCACTCAGACATGCTTTATGCTCTAATAATAATTTTGATCAAAAAAGCAAAATTATTTACATTTTTGAAAAATATTTTTTAGAAAGGGCTTTGGATAGAGACAAGCTTCAATTAGTATGAGCAGCTAATTATTGTTTATTTGTGCTTAGGGATGAATCATTAGCAAAAGTCAAGTTAAGTAAAACTAAAAGTATTTCCGATTACAACCTAGAAGCAAATTATCAAGAGTACTTGTGCAATAAAAAAATACAAAACTTTGCTCCAAGTGAAAGCACAAAATTTTTAAGCTATTTCCAGCGTTTAAGAAAAATAAAAAAAGAAGATAGCAAACTATGCACAAATTTATTAAAATTTTGAAAAGAAGTTACAACAAGTAAGCCTTCTCTCAGGATATTAATAAAATATCTAAATTTCATTAATTATAGCATGGAATTCCTTAATAAGGAATACCCTCAATTAATGGCAAAATTTCCCAACTCTAAAGAACCTATTTCTTTTTATTCATCATATGTAGGAGGAATTCTTTATGATAATGAAAAATCAGCATTTCTTGATGGAAAATTTAAATATTTAAATAGATTTATGCAGAGTTCTCAAAATAACTCAAAAAATTTGGACTATTTTAACGATAATAACGGAATTTTGATAATTTCAGCTGAAGAAGAAAATTATGGAAAAATTTTTTATGCAAACTCAAAATCTGCAGAAATTCTGAAAACTCCTTTAAATTTTCTGCTAGGCGCCAGTATGTCATCTTTTACACCAGATTGCTATAAAGAAATATTTAGAGAAGAAATGAAGTGAAATTTTCATTACCAGATAAAATCAGAATTAGATATAAATGATAGATTTTTTTTTACTCTTCCAACAGGCTTTTTATTGGAATGCACAGGCAAATCATCAATTACTTCAATAAATAATTATATTGTCACTATTTTAGTTTTCAAACCAAATGAACCAAAACATCAATGTGCTTTAATATCAGAATCAGGACAAATTTATTGCCATACTGAATATTTTTCAAAATTTTCAAATTTTATTAATAGCAATTTAGTAGGATATTCACTAAAAAATTTGTACTCTGGCTTAGAAGAAACTAATTTAAAGCCATTTACTCCTCATCATTTACGAAATTTTGAAAATGAAACAATTCTCATCTTATTATATTTTATATTTAATAAAATAAAAATCCCATATGTAATACTTACAGATGATCCTGAAGAAATAAAAAAATGAAAAGACGGGGTTTTTGAAGTGCCAAATGATGCAGGAATAGAAGATAGCCCAAATTTATCAGATTTATCGTTATCTTTAAATACAGAAGATAACAGTCCAGAATTATATAAAGAAATTCAGCAAGATTATAACGACTCCAAAGCAAACCTAAAGTCAGTAAATTTAAACGAGACTTCAGAAATTGATGAAAATAATAAATCAGAAGAAAGACCAGGAGAAAAATCCCCTGCATCCCACTCCTCACAAAAAACATTTCTGAACATGATGATAACATCTTCAAGATCAATAAACATTTTACATACAGTTTATGTGCTTTCAGTAATTTTTATTCAGATTTTGGTCGTAATTGCATCAAATATTGCAGTTTTAATTTTTGCATATTTGAGTATTGGCTTTGTCAGTAAGGTTACATTTCCTATTACTGTTGGAAATCTGGGAAATTATTTTCAACTTTCTGGATATATGGCAAGAATGATGTATACTAACCCATCTGGCTACACTGATGCTGTAGTCGCGATGTATTTTGGCTTGATAGGTACTATAGATAATCTAGAAAAATTATATATAGATACAGTATCAAATTTAGAAAGCTGAGATTATTGTTCAAGCAAAAGCATTTTCACTGATAAGAAAATTAATCTATACTATCCTGAAAGTGAAGCTTATAAAAATACAAATTTATTGGATACAACTGCTTTATTTATTCAAAATGTAAAACTTATATAGGGAAATGAGTTGATTTCAAAATTCAATAAACTCGATGATTTTTCAAAAGAAGTATCGTTTTTAGCGCTTAATGGTTATGGGGATTTATTTAACTATTGCAATAGCTCTCTATTTGATATTATTGAATGCCAGAAATCAAAAATAGACGATTTTCATGCTGAAATGATTTTTCTTTTAGTGTTGGGAATTATTGTGCTAGCAATTTGTGTTGCTATAATTGCTCCATTTTGTTATTCCACTATAAAAATTGAGAATAATTTTTGGAACAAAATAAGAAAAAACGCCGGTGAAAATTATTTTGAGCTAATCCAATCAAGTCTTGACAGACTAACTAGAATCCACGATCAGCCTGAAATAGAAAATAATAGTAGAAGTCCTTGTAAAGAGCCATTTAATTTCAAAAATTATTGAAAATATATTTGAAGAATTTTCCTATATTTTGCGATTGTATTAGCATTTTCTTTAGTAAATATATTTTATCTTTATCAGCAGTGCGCTGATTATTTGTCTTACAGACCTGATATTATAAGAGAACTAATACAATTGAGGATGCTATATGATGAATTAGGTGTTTGACAAAGCGAAATAACATTAAAAAAAGTTTACGCACATGATGAAGCTTGAATAGAATTTTCGCTTCCTTTTAAACATGACCAATTATTAATGACTGACACTATAAATAAAATAAAGCATACAGAAATTTTGTTGAGAAATTCTAAATATTCAAGTATTTTATCAGAAAAAATACAAAAAGCTCTATATGAAAACGTTGATGGCGTTTCTTCTAATGAATTTATATATGGAGTTTATTCAGCAGGAGAAATATCACTCTTAGATAATATTTTCCTTGCATACGGGGATGAAGATCCTTATTTGTGATTGCATGTGATAATAGTACTTCATGAAATATATGATACCTTAAATGCATTGATCAGTGAAGCTGATCACCATTCCCAGTCAGTAATTGATAGACAAATTAGCACCATAGTTGCTGTTTTGGTAAGTTTTATTGTCATTTCCTTCTTTATGTATTTTGTAATCTATCTAAGATTTTTCAATGAAGAAAAGAAGTCTTTACATAAAATGCATACAATTATGGAAATAATGCCATAAAATACAAATAAACATTTTTATTTTAAAGCCATCATTCTTAAGCTCTTAGCTATCGTGTTTATTTCATAATAATGTAAAAATTATTTTTTGTTAAATAGTTAGTTAATTAATATTGTAATTCTACCTTATTAACTCCATAAATTTATATGAGTATTTTACTCATATGCTTCCAGAATTCTTAACTTTGATTATTATATGGTTTTCGCACTTCGGCAACACCACAGAGAGAGGTGTTAAGAAAATCCAATTTTTCAAGCGACTTATTAGAAAAAATTAAAAAACACTATATGAAAATGAGGATAGCATAGTTTATAAAAAATTTGTGCTCTGGATCTATTATGTTGGAGAAATATCAATATTGGATAATAGTTTTTCCCTGTAAATTATTTATTCAAAATATTCGTTTGTGGCTTCATAGAGCACAAATTTACTCTATTGCATTCTGAGCTAATAATTGTCTATGCCATTATTGATTAAATACGCTTTTAAATTCCTTTCCGTATTATTTTAAAATTGATTCAAATTAGATTATAGTTTTTGCATAAGAGCTTAAATGGATAAATAAGAAAGTGGCGAAAATTAGTTATTAAAAATTAAATATTTTTGTAAGATGCAGTGAGCAATTATGCAATATTTTTTTAATTAGAGTGGCATATTAAATGCTGCTTTAAATAATTATTGATTTTTAGCATTGAAGGTTAGTTTTCTATCTGAAGATTCTAATATTATTGTCCATTTATGTCCTGGCTTGAAGTTGGAATCGATGAAACTCAAGCTTTTGAAAGGAAATTTTTTAAGATTTTGAAGCAAAATTCAATTGTTTGTTCAGTTTTTGAGCTTTATCGCCAACTTCATTTAGAGAAGAATTTTGGAGAAAAATTTTATAAGGCTCAAAGAATTCAAATAGCAATTGAAGAATTAACTTGATGCATTCAAATTATAGCTCTTTTGTGGATCCCAAATATATCAATCAAAAACTGAAGTAAGAATGAATTGCTATGGAGGATTATTGACTTCCTGAGAATTGACACGGCATGCTCGAGTTTTGGAATTATGAGTGAATGCTTATATTTATCAATTTTGATTACATTTATTAATTTTTCAGGTATTTTAGTTTTAGTATTTACTATTTATCATTCTATAAATATACCTCATACAATTTTTAAAATATTTAGAAAAATACTTTACTTATGAGTAACTCAGCTCTCTATACCTTCTATGATTTTATTTTCCATATTTCTAAAATATAACTTTTCGCCAAAAAAAGAGGTTGCAGAATACAAAAGTCACAATAAATTCAGTGACTTTGAGATAAGTACTCTATGGCAAGTACTGACAATTATTGCGATGGTTATTGCATTCTTTTTACTTTTGTTTTTTGCTGAATTTTCCGGGGAAATTAGACATTCTTCAGCTTTAAAAAATTTGGGATCAAGGGCTCACTCTAAAATCGAGGTCCACAAGATGATTTTTACCTATTCATTTCCAATTCTTTATGCAATTCTTGCAGAAGACCATATTGTTTATTTTCAATTATATACAATGATTACTTTGGGACTTCTTGCAATAGAAACTATGATTTTTACCCCTTACTATTCTCTTTATTATTATGTTCTAGTATTTATTCGATTTTCTACAGTTGCTTTAATATCCTTTATATTTCTTTTGGGATATTGACTAAACAACTCTTTATTAATTAGTTTGTTGACAATAGTTTTGGTACCATTTTATTCAATATCAATTATTGCATTTGTATTGAAGTTAAGCAAGAAGAACACACAAAAAAATATTCCACGAAACTTAGTTGGCATAAGCTCTAAGTATTCTTTAGAAAAATCACTCAGATATGCTTTATGCTCTAATAATAATTTTGACCAAAAAAACAAAATTATTTATATTTTTGAAAAATACTTTTTAGAAAGGACATTAGACAGAGACAAACTCCAAGTGATATGAGCAGTAAATTATTGTTTATTTGTGCTTAGGGATGAATCATTAGCAAAAGTCAAGTTAAGTAAAACTAAAAGTATTTCCGATTACAATCTAGAGGCAAATTATCACCAATACTTGTGCAATAAAAAAATACAAAACTTTGCTCCAAGTGAAAGCACAAAGTTCCTAAACTATTTCCAGTGGTTAAAACAAATAAAAACGGAAGACAGTAAACTATGTACGAATTTATTAAAATTTTGAAAAGAAGCTACAACAAGTAAGCCTTCTCTCAGGATATTAATAAAATATCTAAATTTCATTAATTATAGCATGGAATTCCTTAATAAGGAATACCCTCAATTAATGGCTAAGTTTTCCAATTCTAGAGAACCTATTTCTCTTTACTCATCATATGCTGGAGACATTCTTTATGATAATAAAAAATCAGCTTTTCTTGATGGGAAATTTAAATATTTCAATAGAGTTATGCAGAGTTCTCAAAATGATTCAAAGAATTTGGACTATTTTAACGAGAATAACGGAGTTTTAATAATTTCAGCAGAAGAAGAAAATTTTGGAGAAATTTTTTATGCAAACTCAAAAGCCACAGAAATTCTAAAAACTCCTTTAAATTTTCTCTTAGGCACCAATATGTTATCATTTCATCCAAATTGTTATAAAGAAATATTTAGAAAAGAAATGAAGTGAAATGTTCATTACCAGATAAAATCAGAATTAGATATAAATGATAGATTTTTTTTTACTCTTCCAACAGGTTTTCTATTGGAATGCACAGGCAAATCATCAATTACTTCAATAAATAATTATATTGTCACTATTTTAGTTTTCAAACCAAAAGAAACAAAATATCAATGTGCTTTAATTTCAGAATCAGGAGAAATTTATTGTCATTCTGAATATTTTTCAAAGTTTTCGAATTTTATTAATAGCAATTTAGTAGGATATTCACTGAAAAAGCTGTACTCTGGCTTAGAAGAAACTAATTTAAAGCCATTTACTCCTCATCATTTACGAAATTTTGAAAATGAAACGATTCTCGTCTTATTATATTTTATATTTAATAAGATAAAAAAACCATATATAATGCTGACGGATGATCCTGAAGAAATAAAAAAATGAAAAGATGGTGCCTTTGAGCTGCCATATAATTTAGCCGAAGAAGAAAAAATAGAAGAAAAAAGCCAAAATTCATCAAATTTATCGTTATCTTTAAATACAGAAGAAGATAGTCCAGAATTATATAAAGTAATCCAGCAAGACTATAACGACTCCAAAGTAAACCTAAAGTCAATAAATTTAAGCGAAACTTCAGAAATCGATGAAAATAGCAAATCAGAAGAAAGACCAGGAGAAAAATCCCCTGCATCCCACTCCTCACAAAAATCTTTTCTTGGCATGATGATCACATCTTCAAGATCAATAAACATTTTACATACAGTTTATGTGCTTTCAGTAATTTTTATTCAGATTTTGGTTGTAATTGCCTCAAATGTTGCAGTTTTAATTTTTGCATATCTGAGTATTGGATTTGTTAGTAAGATTGCATTCCCAATTACTGTGGGAAATCTGGGAGAATTTTTTCAAATTTCTGGATATATGGCAAGAATGATGTATACTAACCCATCTGGCTACACTGATGCTGTAGACGCTATGTATTATGGCTTGGTAGATACCATTGATAGCCTAGAAAAAATATATAGAGATGCGGTATCAAATTTAGAAAGCTGAGATTATTGCTCAAGCAAAAGCATATTCACTGATAAAAAAATTAATCTATACTACCCAGAAAGTGAAGATCATAAAAGAACAAACTTATTGGATACAACGGCTTTATTTATTCAAAATGTAAAACTTAAATAGGGAAATGAGTTGGTTTCAAAATTCAATAAACAAGGTGATATATCAAAAGAAGTTTCATTTTTAGCTCTTAATGGATATGGGGATGCATTTAATTATTGCAATAGCTCTCTATTTGATATTATTGAATGCCAGAAATCTAAAATAGACGATTTTCATGCTGAAATGATTTTTCTTTTAGTGTTGGGAATTATTGTGCTAGCCATCTGCGTTGCTATAATTGCTCCATTTTGCTATTCCACTATAAAAATTGAGAATAATTTTTGGAATAAAATAAGAAAAAATGCCAGTGAACATTATTTTGAGCTAACCCAATCAAGTCTTGACAGACTAACTAGAATCCACAATCAGCCTGAAATAGAAAATAATAGTAAAAGTCCTTGTAAAGAGCCATTTAATTTCAAAAATTATTGAAAATATATTTGAAGAATTTTCCTATATTTTGCGGTTGTATTAGCATTTTCTTTAATAAATATATTTTATCTTTATCAGCAGTGCGCTGATTATTTGTCTTACAGACCTGAGATTATAAGAGAACTAATACAATTGAGGATGTTATATGATGAATTAGGTGTTTGACAAAGCGAAATAACATTAAAAAAAGTTTACACATCTGATGGAGCTTGAATAGAATTTTCGCTTCCTTTCAAACAAGATCAAATATTAATGACTGACACTATAAATAAAATAAAGCATACAGAAATTTTGCTGAGAAATTCTAAATATTCAAGCATTTTATCAGAAAAAATAAACAAAGCTCTATATGAAAACGTTGATTCCGAAATTTATAATGAATTTGCTTATGGAATTTATTCAGCAGGAGAAATATCAATATTGGATAATATTTTCCTTGCATATGGGGATGAAGATGCAAATTTGTGATTGCATGTGATACTTGTACTCAATGAAGTATATTATAAGTGAAATGAACTGATCAGTGAAGCTGATCATTATTCCCAATCAGTAATTGATAGGCAAATCAGCATCATAGTTGCTGTTTTGGCGATTTTTATTGTGGTTTCCTTCATTATGTATTTTGTAATCTATCTGAGATTTTTTAACGAAGAAAAGAAGTCTTTACACAAAATGCATATAATTATGGAAATAATACCATAAGAAGTTTAATATATGAATAAACGCTTTTACCTTAAAACTACTTTATCTTAAGCTCTTAGTTAATCTGTGTTTAATTCATAATAATTTAAAGCTTATTTTTTGCTAAATAAATAATTAATTATATTGTAATTCTACCTTATAAATTCCGTAAATTTCTTTGCGTATTTGTAAGATATATTCCAGAATTCATTTTATATTTTATCCAGTTAATATTTAAGTTAAAAGCTGATACTAATAATAATTAATTATTGGAAATTCTACCTTATTAATTCCGTAAGTTTCTTTCTTTTTATTTTTATCTAAAATAATTAAAGAATTCGTTTTATATTAGAGTCCATATTAATGTTTGGGCAAGAAGCTGATATTGATGAGAGCTTCTCATGTAAAAAAGAAATTTGAAAAATTGAAAAAGAAAAATCACTGATAAACTCGGTATTTGAGCTTTATCGGAGGCTACATTTTGAAAGAAACTTTGGAGAAAAATCTGCTAACAAGCAAAAAGCTGGTGTTATAGTTGAGGCAACTATTTGGTGCATACAGATTGTTAGCTTATTATGGACTCCGAATATGTCAATTACAGGCTGAAGTGATAATATGATTGTTTGAGAAGTTATAGGGTACTTAAGGCTTGATCACACTTGCTCAGCCTTAGGAATAATGAGTGAATGCCTTTATTTTTCCATTCTGATGTCCTTTATTAATTTTTTGGGTATTATTGCTTTAGTTTTTATTATCTATGAGTCTTATACAATACCAAATATATTCTTTGGTTTATTTAAAAGAATTTTGTATATATGGACAACTTTACTGTTGGTCCCTTCTATGGCGCTATTTTCCATCTTTCTTAAATATAATTTTTGGTCTAGAAACAAAGTCTCAGAATATAAAACAAACAATGATGCAAGTGATTTTCAAATAGTCCTTGTGGTTCAAATTGGAATTATTTTTGGTATAATAATTAGCTTCTTTTTGCTTTTATTCTACTCAGAGTTTTCTGGAGAAATCCGACATTTTGCCTCAGGCAAGAATATAAAAGCAAAAGCTCATTCAAAAATAGTCACCCACACCTTTATTGCCACATATTCTTTACCAATAATTTATGCTTTACTCGCAGAAGACTATATTATATATTTCCAGCTTTTGACAATGTTCACTTCTCTCATACTAATGGTAGAAACTATGGCATTTATCCCATACTTTTCCCCTTTTTGTAATTCCATAGCAATAATAAAATTTTTCGACGTGGCGCTGATATCTTTTATCTTTCTTTTTGGATATTTGATTGATAAAGGATTGTCTATTAGCTTGCTTGCAATAGCTTTGGTGCCATTATCAGCAGTGTTTATTATTCATTTTTCATCAAAACTCCAAAGAAAAATCCCAACGGGAATCCCAAGTAGCACAATCCATATAAATAATGAGTACAAATTAGAAATTTTTTTAAGAAGAGCATTATGTTCAAATGACGACGAAAATAAAGACCAGATTACTGGGATTTTTGAAAGTTTTTTTATTGAGAAAAGCTTGCAGGGTAGTAAATATCAAGTTATATGGGCTACAAATTACTGCATATTTGCTTTAAAAGATGAATCTTTAGCCAAAGTAAAACTAAGCAAAATAAAATTAATTTCTGATTGAGGACTTGAAGCCAATTACCAAGTTTATTTATGCAAAAAAAATATTCAAAAATCATCATCCAGCGAAAGTTCAAAATTTTTAAATAATTTTCAGCAATTAAATAAAATCAAAAGAGCAGATAGACAGCTATGCATGAATTTATTGGATTTTTGAAAAGAGGTCACAGCGAGTAGGCCTTCCCTAAAATCACTTATCAAATTTTTAGATCTTGTAGACGATGGTATTTCCACCCTTAATCAAGAATACAACCAGTTAACCACAAAATTTTTCAACTCAAGAGAATCATTATCTCTTTATGCATCGTTTGCAAGAACTGTCCTTTATGATAGTGAAAAATCAATGCTGCTTGAAAATAAATTGAGGTATTTTGACAGAATTTTACAAAATTCTATAAATGATTCTAAGAATTTCAGTTTTTTCAACGACAGTAATGGAGTTATGATTATTTCTAATGAAAAAGAAAATTTTGGAGAAATTCTTTTTGCGAATTCTAAAGTTTCTGAAGTTTTAAAATGCCCTTTGCATTTTATTGTTGGCAATTGTATAACATATTTTATTCCTTCTTCTCATAAAGAAATACTTATCGAAGAAATGAAGCGGATTATTCGGTTCGACTCTGCTTCAGAAATCGATTTACTTGAAGGATTTTTTTGGAATCTCCCCACAAATTTTTTGGTAGAATGCACAGGAAAAGCTTCAATAACTTCAATTAACAATTTTCTAGTCACTATGTGGGTTTTCAAGCCAAAAAAAACAAAACATCAAGCTGCATTAATTTCAGAATCTGGCGAAATCCTGCGCCATACCATAAATTTTTCAAAAATCGCCCAAGGAGTTAAAGGGAATTTGATAGGCTATTCTTTAGAAAATTTATTTCCCAACTTTAAAATGTATGATTTGCAGTCATACGCCCCTTATCAATTGGTGTATTTTGAAAAAGAGACCATTTTAATAAAACAATATTTAGTATTCAGAAAAATAAAAATCCCTTATATACTACTTATAAATGAGCCTCTAGAAATTTTAAAATGAAAAGCAGACACTTGTAGGGTTCCAAGAACTGAGGAAATAGAAATTCAAATAGCCCATGAAATTTCGCTAAATTTGCTAAGGTCGCTGAGCTCTGATGGGAATAAGCCACTTTTATATAAAGATTCTCAAGATTATGCTGACTCAAAAGCAAATTTAAACCAGACTGGATTAGAAGAGACTTTAGAAGTGACTGAAAGCATTCATATTTCAGAAAAGGCTGAAGAAGAAAAATCCCAAGTATCTCAGCCTTCTTCACAAAAAAATTTTATAAAAATGATGACCACCTCTTCACAATCAATCAACATTTTGCACTGTGTTTTTATTATATCAGTAATTTTTATACAGATTCTTATAGTCCTTGCCACAAATATCGCAGTGCTGTTTTATGCATATTCTAATGTTGATGTTGCAAGTAATTTAGATCTTCCTTTAACTGTCGGCACTGTTGGGAAAGATTTGCAAATTTGTGCGTTTTTTGCAAGAGCCTTACTTGCTCTTTCAACATCAACAAGCCCAGAAGCTTCAGTAATTGCTAATCAAACTTATGAGTCATTTAATCGCACTGTTAATGAATTAGAGACTATTTATAGCGATATCATGTCAAATATAAATCATTGGGATTCTTGCTCTGGTAATAGCATTTTTACTGACGATAATTTGTACATATGAGGCGTTGATAATGGAATTTATAAGAAAGATACCAATTTATTGAATACGATTTCACAATTTATACAAAATGTAAGAGATATGTAGTCTAATGAGTTATTAAGAAAATATGCGAATTCAGAAGACTATTCTGAAGAATTTTTATTCCTAGTAATGAATGGGTATGGAGAATCCCTTCGGTATTGCAATCAATCATTAATTGACATAATAGATTGCCAAAAATCAGGCGTCAGCGATTTTAAAACCCAAATGATTGCTCTTTTAGTGTTAGGAATCTTTATATTTACAGTGTGCATTGCTGCTATGGCTCCTTTCTGCTATTCTGTTATAAAAGTTGAAAACAAGCTTTGAAATAATATAAGAGAGCATGCACATGACCACTATTTTGAGCTTATACAAGGATGTTTCGAAAGGCTCGCAAGAGTTCATGCGCAGCCAGAAGTAATGCTCACTGATAAAACACTGTCTAAAAGGCAATTTAATTCGAAAAATTATTGGAAATATGTATGAAGGATTTCCATATACTTTTTAGCTGTGTCTACTTTTTCACTATTAAATATTAATTATTTGTATGAAACACTTACAGATTATTTGTCCTATCGGCCGAAAATAATAAGTGAATTAATTCAAACCCAAGTTTTATCAATTAATTTAGGCATTTGGACAACTGAAGTGATGATAGAAAATACTCCCCGATCTTTGAAAGCTGTATTATTTGACGTAAACCCTTTTCCTGACGCAACAAAAATGATGAGAAAGGCTGTGCTTAAGTTGGTGAACTCAGAAAATAGTCTAAGAGAATCTCGGTATTCTGCGATTTTTTCTGAGAAATTTAAAGAAATGCTTTATGAGGAAGTGAATGGAAGCAGTGACTTAGAATTTGCATATGGAGTACATACAGCGGCCCAAATCTCTATTATAGAAGCTAGCAATCTTGCGACCACAAAGGATTCTATGGAAGATTGAGTGATGCTAATTTATATACTAAGTGATTTAAACTATTATAGTGGTAAGCTGATTGATGAAGTGGATAATTCATCTAACAAAGTAATTGATGCTCAAATGGGTATAATTGTGGCAGTTTTGGTTCTTTTTATTGCAATTTCTATGTTTTTGTATTTTGGATTTTATATGACTTTTTTCAGAAAAGAAAAACGATACCTTAAGAAAATAAATTCAATGATGAAGATAATGCCATAATGAAATCAATAAAATTATTATAAATAATTGACAGTAAAATTAATCATTTTTATTAATAATAAATATGAGTACTTCATCAACATCTCAAGAAATTTATAATTCTAAATCAGTTTGAAGAATCGGGTTTCATATTGCTATTGGGTTTTTTATTATTGGTTGTAATTTAGGGAACTATAATTCTGTCCAAAATAATATTTCTGGCACCCTCAATTGGAAGTCTCATAAAGATCTTTTAATTCCTCTAATGGCTGCATTAATGTCTATAGGGGCTATATTTGGATCAATTGCTGCAAGTCCTTTACTACAATTGTCCAAACCTTACAAAAAATCATTGAAAAATCAAAAGTAGAAAATCTTGGTCAAAATAAGCTTCAAAAATTACTTCTGAATTTGGAGTTGCCATTGTGAACAAGCTACTTAGTCACAGCTATTATATGCTCAAAGAGGGGTAGATCTCATGTATAGATAGAGACCTAATGAAAAAGAAATTATTACTTTAAATTCTCCAAGCCATAAATTTGCTGTTGAAAAAGATCTCAAAAGCATAAAAGAAGATAATTAATATTTAAGAGTATATGGCTTTTTTGAGAAAAAAAAATATCTCAAGAAAATAAATTCAATGTATAATAAATTTATAAATATAATATAATAAATTAAATGATTTATCTATGAATTTAAAAAGAGGTCCTTAATTTTAAAAATAATTCTAATTTATCGTATAATTAAGAGTTATAATTGACAGTAAAATAAATCACTTTTATTAATAATAAATATGAGCACTGCATCAGCATCTCAAGAAATTTATAATTCTAAATCAGTTTGAAGAATCGGGTTTCATATTGCTATTGGGTTTTTTATTATTGGTTGTAATTTAGGGAACTATAATTCTGTCCAAAATAATATTTCTGACACCCTCCAATGGAAGTCTCATAAAGATCTTTTAATTCCTCTAATGGCTGCATTAATGCCTATAGGGGCTATATTTGGATCAATTGCTGCAAGTCCTTTATCTAATAAAAAAGGAAGGCGAAAGGCCTTTATATTTTCTGATATAATATCAATTATCTCGTCCATATTTTTTATCATTCCGTTCACAGAATGTTTTGCAATTGGACGATTTTTATCAGGATTTGCATCAGGGCTATTTACTGTTTTATGCCCTGTCTATATCTTTGAATGTGCTCCTATTGAAATTGGAGGGAAAATAGGAGCTTTAATTAGCTTAAATTTAACATTTGGGATTGTGCTTATGTATGCATTGGCTTTACCTTTACCAGAGGAAGACTGTGAAGATTATGATATGAATTATTGATGGATTTTTATGTTTTCTATACAAGGAATAGCTGGAATTATACAGCTTATACTGTTTATGGTAAAATATAAATATGACAGCCCTATCTGATTAGTCGAGAAAAATCGTATTGAAGAAGCAAGGAAAAGCTCTTCACAGATTTATCGCCAAGATTCAGTTACTACAATTATTCAAACCTTACAAAAAATCATTGAAGAATCAAAGGCAGGTGAAAATCTTCATGGCTCAAAATATTCTGATTTATTTTTATGTAGAAAGCATCATTCAAAAACACTCAGGATTGGTTGTATGCTTAATATTATTTATCAAATTTGTGGAATTAATGCAATTTTGACGTATTCAACTAAAATTTTTAGTGATTTTGGTGATGAATTTTTAGCAAGACTTTTGACTTTGTGTGCTGGATTTGCAAATATGGGCTCTGCGTTGTTTTTATTTCCACTAATTGACAAATATAAAAGAAAGCCTACGCTTTACTGTGGATGCCTAGGTATGGCGATTTGCCTTATATTTTTAGGAGCTTTTTCACTTCAATATACTTCAATGCTCCCTCATTTAATTTTTATTTTGGCTTATTTAATATTTTTTGAGGTTTCTATAGGGCCGCTATGCTGGATTATTTTAGGGGAAATTTTAGATGAAAAAGAATCTAGCATTTGTTATGGGCTAGATTGAACAGCTGCAGCTGTTGTTGTTTTTATTTTTCCATTAATGTATGATGGAATTGGGATTTCGATAACGTTTTTTATATTTGGAGGAATTTGTCTATTAAGCATCATTTATTTTTGATGCGATTTAATAGAGACAAGAGGAAAAAGTAGGACTGAGCTCAGGGTAGAGCTATATCAGAAACGATAAATAATTATATTTACTTAAAATAATTAACTCGCATATAAGAAAAATTTGAGCAGCTCCAGCTTTGAATATCTTTTCGCTTCCCTTTTTATCTTAAATCAATTTTTTACTTTGTGAGATATTCAAAATCAATGCTTTTTTAATAATTTATATAAAAAAAAACTTCTGATGAGCTTGAAATTATACTGATTAAGCCAAAATTAAACTATCTAGATTATCTCTAAGAGATTTCAGAGCAAATATAAACCTTTTCATTTCTCAAGCCTCAAGCATCAGGCAATTATCATCAATATCTTATCAAATTTATGCTTGGTCCTTGAAAGCTATTAAGGATTCTTAATTTTGACATCGCTTATATTATTATTTGCATCAGAATTATGGGTAAAGCTTATAGTTAGTTTGCTTTGCCTGCATTTAATCGTAATTAATGCCTTTAAATAAATAAGATTTATTATTATGCTTTTGGAGAAAAATATTCAAAGTAGATCAGCACACTAAAATTAATTATATTTTACTGATTATAAAGATTTTTACTTATACCCTAATCCAATTTTTAATAAATTTAAATAAGAAAATGAGTATAAATACTTCAGAAATCCAAATGCTGTCAAAAGACTTAGCATCTTTTGAAATCTCAGAATTAGATTTATTATACAAGAAAAAAACAAGAAAAATTCCTTTTATTAAAATCCACAAAAAACATGAAGATATTTCAAAATTTTACGAAAATCAATTGAAAATCCAAACAAAAGTCAAAAAGATTTTCCATGACCAAGAAATAAAAGAGGACAACAGCAGCTATAAAACTTCTAAATTATCAAAAATAAATAACTTTGAAAGGAGCCAAAACAAGCTAAAAAGAAACAATTTTCATCACAAAATGCTTAAAGTTTCTTACGAAAGCAACATAAATTTGCCTCCAATTAAGAAAAAATATGAAAATGTGCCTGAGGTCAGCTTTAAATGTGCATCTTTATTAGACTTACTAAGTCCTTACTCACTGAAAAATATTGATCTGAAAAGAAAGAAAAATAAGATTATTGGTCATATGAGCGCAAAATATATCAAGATGAAATCTCAAGTGCTTAGAAATGAAAGCATGGATTCGCATGACTATTTAAGCAATTAATTTATATAAGTTAAATTGAAGTTTTGTGTTTAGAATCATTTTAATAATGATTGATTCTTTAGGCTGTTTTAATGGTTTCTAAAAATCAGCCTTTTTTTGCATTAGGTATTATTATATTAGAATATCTGAAGTGCATGTTTACTGAATTATTAATTTCAAGCATACTTATTATTCTTATTTACTTGCAAAAGCTCTGAAAATATTTTTCTGACATCAAAGAGTTTAAAAATTAAGCTACAATTTAACATTGAGGACACTCCAAAATACAACTGCCTATACAAATATGAGCAAACTTATTTTTATAAGTTGAAGCAAATTGCAAAATGATACCAAGGTAAGCATGAAGACTACTCAAAATGAGCTTCTCTATTTATTACAATTATTACTTTATAAATAATTTTTTTATAAAATATTTTAAATTAATGTTTAATTAGCAAGAGCAAGAATTTTAACTCCAGAACCTAAGTGAATGAGTGATAATAATTTATTAATTGTCCTCTTTAATATTAAAACAGATTTTCTGCTCCAAGAAAAAGGGGGAGCTAGGAATAGTAAAGAATGCACCGTTTTACCCCTGCTCAAATACTTGTATTATAACAAAAATATTTTATTTATTAATATACCTCATGCATATGCAAGTTTGATGAGGAGAATTTGGAATATAATAGGATTGCAGAGACCTCGGATACTAAGAATTACAAATAGGGTTTGAGCCAAAATAAAAAAGCATGACCAATAGATAAATTAATTATCAACCTTATTTAGAGATGGCAGCAGATATCTAATCATACCAATTATTACAGAGAGATCCTGATGGATCCCGTATGCATGTGATGCTATGCTGAGATATCTGACTTAAACTCTGTGGTTTCAGGTACTAAAGGGCAAACTCACAGTTGCTCGCTGAAAACGCTCTGCCTTCATATTCCTAATGTGTAGGAGTCATATCTAATCTTGGAGATTATAAAGTGCCATTTCCAGCAAGGAAGACCATGTCCTAGGTATATAACCCTTAGCATAAATAAACTTTGCCTGGACATATTAAAGGTACCATTATAATTCTCTGCTTGACTCCTTTACCTGAAATTGTGTGCTAAGAGGGAGATGTCAGCTAATATGTGCGACCTAATGAATTCAGGAGATATGGAAATTGAAAAATTATCTTGGGTAATAAAAATTTAAACTGCTCTATTCTTAACCTAAGAAGCACTTTATTTATTTCAGGGAAGGCATATAAAGCTCTAATTTTATCTTGCTTATATTATTAGCTCTCATAAATCATTGCAATATACAATTAATTATATATCAAAAAAGGGGCAAACCTGATTCCCTTATAAAAAATTTTTTAAGTTGTTTATAAATAAGCCCAATTAATAATTTTAATCGTGCAATCGATTTGGCAATTTTACCTTCACCTAATTCCTGAAAATCAAATTTCTAAAGTATAAACATTAATTCTAAAAATCTATCTTATATAATCTAACCCTGTAGATTAAGCTTAGTTTATTGGGTTTTTATTAAACTCAGCTTTAAAGTCTTCAGTCTGTTTGATATAATTGACGAAAGCTCTAACATTCTTAAAACCTGGGAGTGCTTCAGCAGGGATGACATAGCCGAGCTCATCTTCCATCCTTACTACAAGCTCAACGGCATCTAAGCTGTCTAATCCATGATGAGGGAGATAGCTATCAATAGAAAGAGCCGCTTTATTGCACGTGCGGAAATAATTGTGAAGCAAGTTAAGGACGTATTTTTCAATCTCTTCTTCTTTTCTAAGGACTAAATAGTTGCGTGGAACAATGGTCCCTTCTTTATCGTACACCATAGGAGAGATTTTGGTGGTGTTTTCATTGTGGGGGAAGGCGCTTGCTTGCATCATGGAAGTTGACATGACTCTGAAAGCAATTCTTGGACGGAAAAGCATTTTTTATGGGAATTTTTAGTAAAGAAAGATTTTTTGGGAGGTTAAAGGAAAGATATTTATTTTGTGTCTATTTTTATTTGATGCTTTATCAGAATGCTAAATAACTAAAGATTTTCGGTCTTAACGTTCACTTAAAAAAAAATAATTTTCAGATTGCTAAAGAAAATTTGTCTGAACATCATATTATCAAATTTCTTATTAATTTTACCTTATTATGACTGTTAAAATTTAAAATGCTCATATTTCTTACACTTATATCTTTAGTCTTTTCCTATCAAGAATGCATCCAAGCCAAATCAAGCGGAACTCAAAAAGATTTCTGCGAGTCAAAACTTCTCTCTTCCAATGGCAGTGCTGCTACAATTGCCTGCTTTGTGAATTTTTGTGATTATTGCTGCCAATCATATTCTTCAAGTGACTGCTTAAATCTTTGCAGATCGACTCATATAGCCTCTAACGTAAAAAATGACCCTGAAGAAATTTTTATCAAAGTCTGCTCAAGTGAAAAGATGAAAGAAGCTATGAAACCATATTGTGAAAAATATAATTCAGTAGAAGAAGATAAACTTAAATGCTATAATAGCTTTTGCTATGACTGCTGCTCTGGAGAGTTGAAAATAAACTCAGAAACTGACACAGAAATGCAAAAATGCATAAAATTCTGCTCAAAAAATATCCAAGGTGAAAAAGAAAAGAAAAGTTGTAGCGAAAATGAATCAAACAAGTTTTGCACCAAATTTTTTGATCCGAATTCTAATGATAAGAGGCTACATACAATCCACTCATGCTTAGAAAATTTTTGTGATTTATGTTGTGATGGGAATGGAGAATGCACTTCTCATTGTGGGGTACAAAAAGTGGAGGAAAAGTCAAAAATTGAAGAGGCTCCTAAAGAGAGTATAAATATTTCTAGTGTGATTACTTCAGCTTGCTATGAATATATTGAAGATTTTATTGAAATGAATAGATGCCAATATAATATTTGCTACGAGTATTGCAAAAATGATATAACTTGCACAAAAGCATGCTTAAAAGCAGCAGAAAAAAGTGAGGGAAATGAAAAAATTGCAAAAATCATTGAAATTAAATCAAATCTGGAAAGCTCAAAAATTAAGGTGGAATTTGATTTAGAAGGGCCAATTGATATGAAAATATCAAAAATTAAGCAGGAAATTGACAAATTTAAACATATTCTTTTAAAAGCACAAAAAGAGCTGAATTCCTTACAAAAACAAAAGCTTTTAGGATTATCTAAAGAAGATGCTGAATCTGTGTAATTCCTGTATTTTTAATTTTTTAAATAAGTATCTTAAAATTCCCTCCAAATCTTTAGAATAATTATTATGGATCCCCAAGCTAAACAAGAGTCGTCCAAAAAGAAAAGTCTATCAAAAGAAGACGCTAAAAAGGCCTTAGATTTATTAAAGCACTTAGAAAAACAAAATGAAGCTTTTCCTTTCCTCAAGCCTGTTGACTATAAAGCAGCTGGCCTCGATGATTATCCTTTAGTCATAAAGCATCCAATGGACTTATCCACAGTAAAAAAGAAAATAAAATCAGAAAAATACAGCTCACTCCCAGAAATAATTTCTGATATCAATCTCGTCTGGGAGAACTGTAAAATTTATAACCAGATGGGATCGGTAATTCATATTTAGCCAATTTATGAGCAAGCACAGAGCATGGAAGCAAGAACCAAAAAATACTGTGGAAAGCATGGGTTAATTAGTGAAAAGCCTCAAAAAAGGCCGAGAGAAGAACCTCCTGTAATTGAGCAAGAAATCAAAGTTCCAATTGAAAATGTAAGTTTTGAGGCGAAAGTAGAATTAGCTGAAAAAGTCAGAAAATCGCCTCATGATGTTTTGGCTGAAGTTGTAAAACTTGTAGAAAGCCAATGTAAAACAGCTATTGAAGAATTAGACTCAGACAGGATACAGATAAAAGTGGATTATTTAGATAAAGCGACATTTGACAAGCTGTGCGGAATGATGAATATGCAAAGAGACGATGATGGAAATCCATCGAAAAAATCAAAATTAGGCTAATTTAATAAATTTTATGTTTAATATCCTTATTCTTTTCTTTATTATAAAATATGATGCTAATTTTTGAGGACACATTTTATGAATAAATAATAGGACATGCTAAACTTCCAAAACGATCTTAAAACTGAAAAAACTGCTTATTTAAGAATCAATGAAAATTTACTACTATTTTGTAATTTTGAGAACCTATTATATTGAAGTTTTGCATCACTATAGAAGAATTTTCTTAACAAAATCTCGGTAGAGTTCGGCCTTATTCTGCAGCGCAAATTGATACAGTGTTTCGTTCATTGAGTTTGAGAGTATCAGTGAAATGACTAAAGAGGTTGGGAACTCGACACATAACTTAGGTATTATTACTTAAACGACATTAAAATGCTATTTACTGCTTTACTAACGTTACAGCATATAAAAAATATCTGTTTAATTTTTAATAAATTTGAATCTAATTAGTTCCAAATTTCTATGGCAATTTTTCCCTCGCATTAATGTTGGAGAAAATGTATAAAAATTTAAATCCAAAACTAGTAAAATTTTATTTTAAATCAAAAAATATAAATTATTAATTTTCTTCAGTTTTCAGTGAAAACCCACTCATAGACTATAACTAATTATAGTTTATCTAAATTCTTTGCAAATTGCTTATTTTTTATGTAATATTAAATTATCAGATTCTCAATAAAAAACTTTGATTAATTAATTATGCCACTTAAATCAATCTTAGAAATTGTCGTCCAACTAGATCGCTTTGTCAACATTGATCTCTCTCAACAAGGACTCTATCAATTGCAAATTTCCTGCTATTATCAACTTTCCCAACAAAAAATTTACGCAGTTCCCATTACTTACACTTATTCAAAATCTTCTCGCGAAGATCTCATTAAAGTAGACCCACACAATATTATTTCTGGCTATTTAGACGAAAAATCATTATGTGTCCACTCAAAAACTTTTCTGATTAGGTATAGTGAAGAAAAAGTCAAACTCAACGAAGTCGCAACTTTTCGTTTGGAAATCGAGGTTACTGAAAATTTTTCACAAATCCCTTTGACTTTACAACTAGATCTCTTATATGGCGAAGTTTCAGCGAAAAAGCCACTTGTCCAGAGCACCCATCAAGTTTCCTATGAAAATGTCCTCTCAGTGGTAAAAACTAGGAATTTCATTATTTCTTACCCTTTAAAAGGCCTCCACGATTTTCTTCCAGGTTTTTTTGGCTCCAGATGATTTTGTGCAGTTGAAGGAATAGTCCATGTGATTTTTTATGATTATAAATTACCATATGGTGACATGCATACCTTTGTTAATCAACTATTTGCTGATAAAAAAGGAAGACTGAAAAGCTTTATAGGCGCTAATGAAATTGATGAAAAATATAATGAATATATCTCGATTTTGGCACAGGTTCATGAAGGAATGAGAACACATATAGATTGCCTTGCTAATATTTGTTCACTTGGGGAGGCTATAAAATTGCAAGCATTAAGGCTGCCACTTATAGATGAAAATGATGGGGATGCAAGCAGTCGAAATTTCTCTGAAAAATTAGGAAGCAGTGACCCGTATACTGTATGTGAAAATTTATTAAGAGAGTCGAAACTTCTCGCTGGATTTATTTACCAAGCATTTATACAGCTTAGAGATATCATTGTAAAAAATCCTAGAAAAAGTTGCAAATATTTTAAAAGAATTTATGAGGATAGACTGATGGAAAGATATGGTGAATTCGTCGTAAGAGAAATACACAGAAAATGAGAATTTGATATCTGTGGAGTCGAAAACTCCAGAAAATTGCACAAAATCACTGCGAAATCTATGAGAAGAAGCCCTTATTTTATGAATTTAGAATTCCTTCCTCTACAAGAGGAATCTTTATTCCCTGTAGCCAGACTACACCCAATTATGTTTGAGCAAATTTTTTATGCAGAAAATGATGTAAATAATGAAAATTTAATTAGAACCCCCAGCGGAAATCCTATAGAAGACATGCATGTAATTGTGCTGGTCCACGGATTCCAAGGAAACTCATATGACTTAAAAATCGTGAAAAATTACATCGGAATGGTCTATCCCCGATGTTTTTTCCTTGAGTCCACCTCAAATGAAAATCGGACTGAAGGCGATATACAAGAAATGGGTTTTCGGCTCAGCAAAGAATTAATCCACTTTCTAAGTGAATGATGTCCTGACGAAACCCCCGAAATTTCCTTTATCGGTCACAGCTTAGGAGGCTTAATAATCCGAGCTGCTTTACCTTATTTATCCTGCTTATCTGACAAAATGAGACTTTTTCTGACCTTATCCACCCCACACCTAGGGGTTATGTACTCCAGCAAAATCCTGGACGCCGGGATGTGGGTGCTAAAAAAATTCAAAAAATTTTTGTCTATGAAACAGCTTTGTTTTGAAGACCATGAGTCAGTCGAAGGGACTTTTTTATATAAATTATCAAAATATGAAGGTTTAGAATGGTTCAAATATGTGGTATTAGTAAGCTCAGCCCAAGACAAATATGCCCCATTTGACTCTGCACGCATGGAAGTTCCACCTCGTGCATCAAAAGATGCAGAAAAAGGAAATTTATATATAAATATGGTCCATAATCTGCTGAATAGGCTAACTTTGCAGAAATTGATTAAGCTTGACGTGAATTTCAAGCTAAATCAGTCAATAGACACAATGATAGGGAGAAAAGCGCATATGCAGTTTTTGGAAAATGAAGGTTTTTTGAGAATGTTAGTGTATAGATATCCTGAGTTTTTTAGTTAAAATCAAAAATTAATTATTTACCCTAGTTTTTCTATCAAAATTAATCTTGTCTAGGACACTTTTGGTGCGTTTTTTTATTGAGTTCAGCTTTGAGTCTAAGTTTAGAGCTATTGGGGTTATAAAAGTTTGGCTTTTAGTTTTTCGATGATAAGAGAACGATGGGGAGTTGTACGGGCTGTTCACGAACTTAGATTTTGGGGATAAATGATTGCTCGGTTTTATATCTTGTGTGTCAAATTTAATATCAATTGAAAATAAAGAATTTTTATTCGATTTTATTTTTTCTGCTAAAGTAAACAACTGTGTGGAATTTTCGTTGTTTTTCAAGGCAGAATATATTTCTTTGACGCTATTTTCGTGAAATTTGAGGACACTTTTTAATTGTTTTTCTTCTTCTTTTGAAGATTGTAATGTTATTTTCAATTTTTTAAGAATTTGCTCATTATCATTTGTCGTGTTGGTCTTTGTGCGTAAATCTCTTATCAGTTCTATTAATTCAGATATTTTACTATGTATATCCCTGTTTTTGTGAGTGATAGCAGGAGGCGATTCTTCTTGATTTTTAAAAAATGTTATTGAACGGGTCTTAAGAATTCTATTTAATTGGTCTATTTTTGTATAAGTTTTGGTCATCGTTCCTTTTCTAAAAATTGCTGAATCAGAGGAGTGGGGTGAGTGTCAATTTACCCTGCTTTTTATCATATTGAATCTTATATATTTTAAATATTAAATATCAAAGTCTGTTTCCTGGTGCATTATAATGCAATTTTATATAATAATTATATATAAAAATCATATAAAATTCTATAGTAAATTAAAATACCTGAATAAATGAATTTAATGCTAATGCTGATACTAATACTAATACTAATATAATCATATGTATTTCTCCTGATTAATAAAGACTATAAAATGTACTTTTCAGCCTGCCTTTACTAAAAAAATAAACAATTTTTACCTTTTGTATTGTTCTAGTATTCCATGAAAAATAAAGTTAAATTTTTAATGCCATTTTAATTTTGCTTCGCCAAAACTTTTTGATGATAAGTAAAATTTTTGAATGCCACAATCATGTTTTTCCTAGCTATTTTGTGTTCATTACCCAATAATTTCACAATTTGAAACCTCATCTCTTTTTTAGTAATTCTCTGTGAATCTGAACTGATTATTCAGTGCAATTTTGGTAAGGATAAAATTCCATGACGTTTATCGACACTAAGGCAGACAAGGATTTTATAATATTAAATAAGGAAAATGATGCAGGAAAGGATATTTTAGTGCTTGAAGTAGGTTGTGGAAATGCAAGAAGGTATAACTTATTTAATGAATTAGACTATATTTAATTAAATTATTACTAATTAGATCTTAATTTATGAGCAATTTATTATTTTCATTGAAATTAATTTAGACTTATCCTACTAATATAAAATCTAATTTTATTAAAAATTTTAGGTAGATATTTTGATTAAAATTAGCTTAGAGTCTTAGTTTATTGAAATTATAAAAGACTTGATTTAGCTATTAATTCGCCAAAATGAAGAGGTTTTGGATTTTCTGAAATTTAGAATTTAGAGGTAAATAATTGACAAGGTATTATATCAGGATATCTTAAATTAATATAATATAAAAACGCAAATAAAAACTATTGTAGACTAATTTAAAAATACTAATTTTAATTACTCTAATTTAATCAATCTCTTTTCATTCAAATCAAACTTGTAGTAATCATTATTAGAATTGAAATCTCAATAACAAACCCCAATGTATATTCCTCCTTTGTTATATGAACAATACACTTGATCAGCATCACAATTGATTCTTGAGTCTGCTATTCTTTTCCATTTCATGTCACTTCCAATTTCGCTTTCATAGACTGATCCACGGCACTCAATCAAATAGAGTCTCTCTTCATTTATCAGGATCTTTCTTTTCTCCTCTGCAAACTTGAAAGGAATTGTTGTGAAAGAGTTCCTATCAATTGAATATCGCAAAAGATTTGTGTTATTCATTCCAGCAATCAAAATATTCCCATTAAATATTATACTATTGCAACCGCTATCAGCTTTTGGCATTGGAGTTAATTGAATTCATCGATTTTTACCCAAATCAAATTTACTAGATAGAGCTAAATAGTCACCATTCATTCCTCCAAAGCAATAGACGGTGTTGTTGAAATAGATACATGATGAGTGACCGCAAGGAGTTCCAGGTGGCAGCACTTTGACTCTTCGATTCACATCAACTAGCACTGTAATTCCAGAAACTGGCCAATTACCAAAACAGAATAGCTTGCCATTTGGAAGTTGAGTTATGCAAGTGCTAATGCCTAGTGGTTTTGGAGTCTCCAAGATTTCGAGTTCTTTGGTTCCAGTTTCAGTGTTAAAAATTCAGAATTCAGTTCCATTGAGACTATTTGTAAAATTATAAAGAGATGTCTTTTGTTGATAAGTATTAAGATAATCTTGGCAAGCTTGCGCTAGCAGTGGATCATAAAGGCTAGAATTTTCCTGGTACGCTGAGCAAATTGCTCTAAAATCCATCTCTAATTCTCGATTGTTTGGTGTACTCAAGAGCTCAGCTGTTTTCTGTGTTAAGGTATTAACAATAAGATTTAATGGGCTTTCTATCTTTTCGAGTTTACTGTTGAGATCACTAGTAATGGAGTTTATATTAGAATTAAGCAGCATTGTTTCACTCTCATTCTTTGCTTTTATTCTTATTAAATTTTGAATCTCTTTTAAAGAAATCGAATTCTTAATGCTTGCTGAATTAACCCCAGCAGAATTTCTAATTCCATTATTTGTTTCAATATTGCTTTCTTTGCAGGAGTGCATAATATCGAGATATGCTTGAAATCTCAATTTAAGGAAAGATTCAATTAAATTTTCTAAGTTTTCATTGTATATATAAAACAACTTTGCACCCTTGTACCAATCATTTCAGTCTGAGATCATCGATTTTACTTTTTTTACAGCTTCATCAGGCTGTAAAGTCAATAGCTCTAAAAATGAGTTTTGGTCTGACTTTAATACTTTTTTAGCTTCGCAAGTTCTTAAAATCGCATTTTCTATATTAACTGAATAAATATCTAAATTTTGAATGCATTCTTTTAAATCTTTCTCTAAATTAAACAGACGCCGATTAAAGGAGTCTATTATTGACTTCTTTAGCTTGCTATACTTTGAATATTCTTTCATAAGAAATCTAAGAATAGCTTGCTTTGTATCTTCATTAAGCTCTGTAAAAATAGAGTCAAATAAATGATTCCTACCAGCAATCTTCTTTTTAATATGCCTTTCGATATGCGGTTTGCAGAAGAAAGATTCAGGAGAGGTGCATTTGCATGCATACTCAACTTCATTTTCACAGCCTGGCTCGAAGCATTGTTTCTGATTCATCTACAATTATTAAAACTATTGTAAACAGAGCCTTTATTTCTTATTCTAAAATTTCTGAGTTATCTTCAACAAAAATGCAGATAATCTTAATAATCTAAATTGCTATAACTTAAAGGTAAGAACTTGAATTCTATTCTAAAGTTAAATTCTATGATTAGACTATGTCCTTTTCAGCAATCATAAAAAGTGTTTGCAAAAATAGATTTCTTCAAATATTAGTTGCAATCTATTATTAATGTTATTGCTGTTGGTCTGCTCATTACATTCTTTGAAATACTGACTTTCTAAGGTCATGGCTACTATATCAAATATAAAATCCTTTCGAACTTCCATATTTAAAGAAATTTTCTGTATTCAGTATGACTTATCAGGAAAAATTAATTGAAGTCGCCGTTTCAACTTTGAGTTCTTATATAATCTAGTTAAACTAAATCTAAACTCATAAATTTGTTCTCATGAATGAACTTTTTATAAGTCTATATTTAGCTCCATAAATTTAATTTAGTCTTTATAAAAATGGGTTGCGTGTCTAGTAAAATGGTAGCAAAACCAAAAGCTCTGCCAGCTTAAACAGAATCCTCATCGAGCCAAACTCAAGCCTTAAAGTAAGAAGAGCTAAAGGTGAATATGCAAAATGCTTCTGAAATGCATAATAAAACTAATGGGCTAAGCAAGTATAGACTCAGCAAACGTTAAGGATTCGACTTCTTTAGCAAAAATGAGAGGCTTGAAAAGGTAAAAGAGCCAAAACAAGCAAAAACAGAAAATAGGATCAGCTTGCCTAATTCTCAAATAAATGCCGCTACTAATGATCTCAACTTAAAGGACGCCTTAAGAAATAAAGCAGCTGAGATCTTGAGTAGACCAAACAATCGAGAATAAGAGCTGGATTTTAGAGCAACTTGCTCAGCATATCAAAATAATCCTAATGATCGACAGCTAATGAGAGATTTCAAAAATTATCTTAATGTTTATGAACAGAAGACATCTCTTAATAATCTTACAGACGGTATGAACGACTTAACTGTTTTAGTTATTTATAACATTGAAAATGAAATCAAAGAAGCCAATTCTTGCAGACTCTACAACAACTAGGTATTGCCACTTGCATAACTCAACTTCCAAATGGCAAGCTATTCTGCTTTGGTAATTCGGAATGTTCTGGGATTACAATGATAATTGATGTGTATGGTAGATTCGAAGTGCTGCCATCTGGTATTCCTTGTTATTTCTCATCATGTCTATTTCAACAACAGCGTCTATTTTTTTATAGGAGAGAATGATGACTATTTAGCTCTATCTAGTAGATTTGATTTGGATCAAAATCGATGAATTCAATTAACCCCAATGCAAGAGGCTGATTATCGTTACAGTCTTATAATATTTAAAATATTTTAACTGCTGGAATGAATAATACAAATCTTTTGCGATATTCAATTGATAGCAACTCTTTCACAACAATTCCTTATGAGTTTGAAGCAGATGCAAAAAAGATCCTGATAAATGCAGAGAGACTGTATTTGATTGAATGCGAAAAATCAACCTATGAAAGCGAAATTGGAAGAGACACAAATTGAAGACCAATAGCAGGCTCAGCAATCGATTTTCATCCTGGGCAAGCGTATTGCTCATATAATAAAGAGGAATATGCATAGCTATTTATATCTTGTGATGAGACTTTGGAAAAGTAGCTTACTTTGCAGGTATTTAAGCAGCTTATAATGATTAATTTTTATGTCCTCTCGGAAGACAGAAAATAGTCCTGTGAAGGTCGCTAATATGTCCATTTACTTTCTCATAATAAGTCCAATTTTTGCAGTTATTTATGTCTGATGAATAGCAAAAGCACCTATCTGTAGCAACAAAGCATTAAAAAATGAACAGCTATCTTGGCGATTTGCAAATAAATATTTTTCTAGGCTAGTTTCTTGGTCTTCATTAGCATTAATTTCAAGCTATACAAAGCATTGATTTTTAAATACAAAAATCATTTTTCATCATTCTTTGCCTAGTTCAAACAAATTTTGATAAGAATCTTCATCAGGATTATATTCTCATATGTGTCCTAGCTTAAACTCAGCTATCAGAGTTTTCCTTTCAAATGCAATTGTTGACGTTTGCCATGCTGGCTCAGGTAAGTTAGCTATACTTTTTCATTTATTTTTCAGTAAATTATTCTTATCAATGGTTACTTGTTCACCTTTAAGCATTCAAGCCCTCCAAAAAAAAACAAAATTTTCAAAATACACTGGGATATTTTTGGTCTTCCAGTACTGAAATTTCAATTGATTGTGTTTGATGCCAATAAGCAGACAGGTTCTAACAGCATAGCCATTTGATTTACCCCCAAAAATTATAATAAAATGGGAATGAAAGGACAATTCACAGTGAAAAACTTAATAATATTTAAGCTTAATTATGTCTTCAATCACAATTCATTGTATAATTTGATATTTATTTATTAATTCTAAAAGAAGATTTTGACTTTAAATCTTTATAGAAAATTAGCTTATATATGCTCAATTATATAATTATTTTAAATATGTTTAAAATATTATTACGCAGATACAAAGTTCGGTGGGAAAAAGCCTTTATCACCTGTCTGCAAATTTTCTCCAAAAAATCAATCCTCATGCTCAGAAATCTTTTGAATTCTATCCCCTTTCACCATATTAAGCAATCCAGACTGTGAAGGATTATAATCAACCAGCGTCGTGTATATTTCTTTTGGAAACTCTTCATTTTCAAATGTAAATTTTGGCGTAGGTGGGATATTTCTCTTTTTATTTTCTTTGTCACTTTCTGATGTTTTTTTCTTAGAATCATATTGCACATTTTCTACTTCTTCATAAGACTCAACTTCTGGAAATTTTGGGATAAAAGATTTCGAATCCCTTTTTTCTTTCAAAATTCCAGTTGGCTTAAAATCTTTACAAGGGTCATTTAAAATTTCGGAAAAATCTATATCAGCAATTAACTTTGAATCAACTCTGATTAGCTTGTCTGTGACATAACTTAAAAGTTTTTTAAGCTTAGAGTTCTGTATTATAAGTAAATCATGCTCATAAGAAACTGTGTCACAAAATTCGATTGTTTCTTCCAGAGCTTCTTTTATCCTGTCTCTTTCGATTATGACTTCTTCCAAATCTCTTTGGCAGTCTTCAAGATCGGCTTCGAGTTCTCTTTTTTGGTCTTCCCAATCAGTAGAAAACATTGAAATTGAATAATATTTTGGCTTTTCGTGTGACTGAGGAGACTCTTCTACTGTCGCCATTTCTAGCTCCTCATCAACAATTTTATTAGAAAAATCAATATTTTTCACCGATTCCACATGTTTATGACTTCCTACAGATGGCTGCTTTATTAAAGTTTTTGATGGCTTTTTCCCATAGTCCATAATATTGAAATTCTTTGGCAGCTCGTTTTTTCTTGCTGGAAGCTTAGGCTTATTTTGCCCATTAGACGGTAAAAGCACATTATTCAGTTTTTTCATTGAACTTTTATTAATTTCCTTGAGTTTTACCTCACGAAATTCATTCACACAAAACTCAATGAAAATCGATGCAGGAATTTCTGTTGAGTAATCTGCATCAAGCAGCCTTGCTGTCATCCTTTGCACACAATAAGTTGGCTTTAACGTCTCTTGGAATAGCTTTGAAACTAAACTTACCCACTCATTTGTTCCCAGCATCAAGTCTTTCAGCTCTACAGTCCCTTTTGAAGAGTCCCCAAGCTTGACCTGTATAATTGCTTTTCTTGCTTTTAAATAAAAAAGAAAAGTCTCTTTATTCCAATTTTCATTTAGAAAATTATTCAGCATTAAGAACTCCCCACTTTCGTTGGAAAATTTTTGCAAGGTATTATAAAACGCCCAAGCCTCTTGTGCGACTTCGTCAAGCGTCTTGTGGGAGCGGCACTGAATAGAAAATTACAATATACGCAATTGTGAATTCTGGGAATGATGGAGATGGGTTTTCATGGACTGGGTAGGATGAGCAGAGTTTTGAAATCAGCTCAATTGCGAGCGATTGCTCTTGGATTTGAGAAGTATAAGTAATAGGCGTGTATAAGGACTTTGGGATCCCTCGCTCTTCTAACAGCTTGCTGAATCCAGACATTTTAAAGATTTTAAATTGGCAGTTAAGTGCCGTATTTGGGAGAGAGCGGAAAAGAAGCAGTATTTTAGAGGGGAATTATATGTTTAAAATACTATTATTTTGGCATATACGAAAATGTTTGAAAAACTGCTGCTGTTGTTGCTCGTTTCAGAGGATGTCTTTTTACAATTGGGATAGTTTTAAGTTCTTTTTTAGCTTTTTCTAGGATAGACTGAACAAGTTCACAAGCTGGCTCTTCTTTGGCTTCACTATTCTTGCTAGCTGCTTCAGTTTCTAGATGTTTATTGGAGTGCTTCATATCAATATGGAGGTTGTCAATGATTTCTTCGATTTCTTTATTTGCATTGTCAATATTATTGCTGGTCGCTGGCCTGATCATTTTCTTCGCAGTCATTTCGATGCTTGCACTATGATGCATTTGGAAATCCATAGTTATTGGGGGCTTAAAATATAGTCGTTGCTGAGGATAAATTTTAGCAGAATTTGGCTGAGATGATAGATTTGAATTTAAAACTTGGAGAATATCTTTGTAGACCCTTGTTTTCAGCTTGGATTTCATAGTGATCTCGTTTTTCTTTGATCTTTCAACGTCTTCTTTTTTCATTTGTTCAATTCTCTGGAAAACAGCGTCAAAATCTCTATTAGAAAAACTTGGATACCCAAGAATTGACCGCTTTTTCAATCTCAGCTCAGAAATTATTTTTCTATCTATTTTTTCGCTATTTTGAAATCTTTTGAGCTCAGTTGCAGAACAAGGGCGAATTTTCTGTGTTTTTACTTCAAAAGCTTTGCTAAGCTTTGAAAAAAAATATTCGTCAGCGCTTATAAATCTATTACTCCTTTGGTTTAATTTTTTTTGATAAAGGCGTAATTGCTCTTCAGAATAATATCTCTCAGGCCTTTTAGCTTCTTCTTTCATATGAATAGGAGATAACCCAATTTCACTTAGGGCTGGAGAAAGAGGCTGATCTCCAGGTTTTTCTACACTAAGCTTGAGATCAGACAGAGATTTTTGATAATCAGTGGCACTTGAAATATTTCTCCTATGGTTTTTTAAAATTCTAGTGAATTCTTTGCTAGTCATTGGCTTTATTTTTTTATCAAGCGATTTTTCAGATAATTTCGAGCTTGCATCTACCAAGGCTTCTTGTGCCATAATCAAAGTTTCATCACTTTTTGAAATAAATTGTTTTCCTATAGAAACTGCATTTCGGTAAGCTTTTACAGCAGATTTGAGATTTCCTAAAGATTCCTCAGCCACTCCGATATCATAAAATGCAATAATATAAGTTTTTATCAGGTTTTCTACCTTTTTCTTTTCAAATTCAGAGAGCTGCTCCATAGATCTGCTTTCTAAGCGCTGCTTGAGCTCATCTTGTAATATAAATAAAGATTTTTCTGCTATTCCTCTAGCTTTTTTAAATTTATGTATTTCTGAGTATATCGCACTCATATTCAGCATAGTTTTGGCTGCGATTTGTAAGGACTCTGGCGACGAGACATTATGGTCTTCGTAAAACTTAACAGCACGTATTAAATAGCTCAATGCATTGCTTGGTTTTTTTAAGGATTGATGATAAGTTGCCCAATTGTTATAAGTCAGCATCATTAATCTAAACATTTTTTCATCTAGTGTATTTTGTGTTTTCGTAAAATAAGCTGCAAGAATTTGTTCAGCTCTTCGCAGTCATTTGAGTTTTGAATCTTGAGAAAAAATTTTATTGCATAGCTGTACAACCTGTTGTATAATATTTTTTGAAAATGGAAGTTTTGCGTTCAAGGCATCAAAGGAAATTTTTTCTATTTTTACCAGCGCATCTCGCAGTCTTCCTGATTTTTCGAGTTTTTTACTCTCTTCCAAAGTGTTAAGCATAACTTCACTTAATATTGGATCATTTTGTAAAGACATATTATTTTGTATATATTTCCATGTAACTTTTATGGATTAAATTAATTAAATCTGCCTCTTTATTCTGTTTTGTTTTGACTTTTGTATTACCTCATTTATGTGATCAAGAGATTTATTGATGTCCTTCTTTTCTTTATCGCGGATATTTTTCACTCGGAAATTTTTCAAAGCAGATTGATATACACTGAATTTTGAATGAACCAGCTTTTCCCTGCTGTTTTTTCTATTAATTTTTCAACCTCTGTAAGATAATGAGCTATGTGAGCTGCTGTTTGATCTATTTTTATTCAGTTTTGGTGACATTCCACGACTCTGAGACAGCGAATGACCCTTTTTTCCAGTTAATTTTAACTCAGATTTTCGTTCAGTTTTAATTTCACTTACTGGGCTTGCCAGGTTGAAGCTCTGGAATTTTTTGATATTTTGATTGTATAAAGGTACTTTTTCTTCTTTTGGATAACCATAATCAAGTGAGCTATAAGGAGAAATTTTGCTATTTTTAGGATTTGTGAAAATTTTTTGAATGATTCGGTCTTCTAACGAATTTTTCTTTTTTATATGTAGCCTGATATAAAATTACTTTATTTTTTCTGCGTTTTCGATGTTTCAGAGAGAGATTCTGCTTTTTTCTTCTTCAATTGTTTTGTCTAGTAACTTTTTCTTAGCCTTATTTTGTTTAGAAAGCTCCAAGATTTGTTCTCTTAAATTGCTATTTGACTTCATTTTACTATTTTTATGATTTTTACCCAGTAAAACTGAACAACTCTTTTTATAATACTTAATTTATTATGCTTTGAATTATTGTAAAATAATAACCCATCTAAAATAATAATTATTAGAAACACTCTATAATTTCACTAATTTTCTTTTTAATATAATCTGCTTAAAAATCACTATCATTTAGATCTCTTTATATAAAGCTTTAAAATGGCTGGATACAACCTTGCAGAGTTGCGTGAAGCATTAATAACCCCTACAAATCCCATCACAAAACGAATGAGAGCAGTATTTTACCTCCGCACAATCGCAACACCTGAAGTTGTCCCCATTTTAGTTGAAGGATTTTCTACTGATTCCCAGCTTCTTCAGCATGAAATTTGTTACGTTCTAGGCCAAATCCACCTTCCAGAATCTGAAGCATTCTTAATAAGTGTCTTAGAAAATGAAACTTTAGCAGTTATTTCTCGTCACGAAGCTGCAGAAGCACTAGGAGCAATAGGAAACCCTCTTTTCCTTCCATTATTACAAACTTACTCAACCTCCCCCATCAGAGAACTTGCAGAAACCTGTCAGCTTGCAATTGACCGTATTAATTGGCTCCAAAATCCTGAAGAGTAACTTTTATACAGTATTCCTCCATCCCCTATAATTCTTTCTATAGACCCAGCCCCTAAATTTGCAGCCCAGCTTACAATTCCTCAGTTAAAAGAAATTTATCACGATACAACCCAATCATTATTTAATAGGTATCGGGCTCTATTTTCTTTAAGAGATATAGGAACTGACGAAGCAGTTTTAGCAATTTGTGAAGGATTTGGAAATCAGAACTTTTCTGCACTTTTTCAGCATGAAATTGCCTTTGTGCTAGGCCAAATGCAGGAAAAGGCAGTTGCGGGGATTCCTTATTTAATCCAAGCATTAGAAAACACAAGTAATCATTATATTACGAGACATGAAGCTGCTGAAGCTATTGGATCAATCACAGACTCTCCTGAAGCACTAGCAATATTGTAAAAAATATATAGAGAAAAATATAAAGAAGATCCAGCTGAGCCTGTCAGGTCTAGCTGCTTTATTGCTTTGGATATTTCTGAGTATTGGTTTAAAAATGAATAATTCTTTCCAATTTGCTAAAAATTAATATGGATATCGACAAAGTCGACTTTGATTCTGAAAGCGCTTTCTATGAGCTTATCACGAGCCATACTTTAGAAGAATTATTATCGCTTGAGAACAATTTATCTTCAGAAATTAGGACACTTGATGGAAATATGCAAACTTTAGTATATGAAAATTACAACAAATTCATATCAGCTACTGACACAATAAAATCAATGAAATCCAACGTTGAGAAAATGGAAGACGAAATGAAAAGGCTCGAAGAAAGTATGAACAAGATACAAGGCTTGACTGAAAAAGTAGACGAAGTTTTAGGACCAAAACAGCAAGAAATCAAAAAATTGGTAGGGATACATGAAGAGCTGCAGAAAATCAAATTCATCTGTGACTTGCCAGCACTTTTAAGATCTGCAATAGAAAATAACTCTGATAAGAATAAAATTGTAGATTTCCATCAAGCAGCTGAAAGCTATCACAACTCTCAGTCTTTTTTGCAGCAGCATAAAACTGACACTTCTTATGCTTCTATCTATCAAGAAACCATGGAATGTATAGAATCTATTAAAAAAATCTTATGAAGCAAGCTGCAGGACTCAAGCTTGCCTGCTCATTTATTTACGAAGTACACAAAAGAAATGGCGTGGCTTGGAGACGAATCAGAAAAGCTGCCAACTTTGTTTTTCAATTAGTATTTTTTACATAGCCACAAGAGTCACATAATTTCAACCCTAAAAAAGCTGTATGAAAAAGCGACTTTGTCTGTAAAATCAACCCCAATTATGCCTATGGCAGATTCTTATAGCTCAATTCAAAGCATTGATCAAGATATCAGAGTCAATATAAATGAAACTGACAGAGAATATTCTATAAAAGAAGGCTCTTTCAGCTGGTATATTTTGGAGGTCCATGAACAAGGGATTCCTCAGTTTGTAAACTCGCTGGTCTCTTTTAATGAAATTTTCAGTGAAAAACAGAAAAATTTGATGATAAATTACGTGAGGGATGTGCTTACAGTATATATCAACAATATTAAAAATAAATTAAAAGAAGTCAACTCAGAACTTGGACCTTTTACGAAGGCTCTTCATATAGTAAATTCGGATATGCAGCAAATTAAAGCATTAGTGGCTTCTAGCAACCAGTTCAGTGTAAGTGATAAGTTTTCTGAGCTATTTGAATTTACTATTAGGCATGAGGTGGAAAAAGTCATAGAAAATTTGCAAGGAAACTTAATTAATTTTTTAGTGAATATTAGCAGAGATATAGAAAACTCGACTGAAGGACTGCCTGAGTCCATTGAAGGACCTACAGAAAAAGCAGTTTATGATATTATGTACTCTGTGATTGCGTCTGTAATAGAACTGGAGCCATTAATAGAGTCATCAAAATCTTATTTAACGTCTGGGATCATGTTTGTGTCACTGATAGTGTCCCATTTAATCCAATTTTTCCAGTTTTTCAAGCAGGCAGTCTCATCTTTTTCATCAAGATATGCAAGCAATGACCCTTCTCTCTCAAACTTGTACAAAATTAATAAAAGCGGGACATTTTTGATAGCGCTTCTCAAAATTTCAATTTCTCTAGAAGAAAATGGCCTCCCCAAGCTTCTCAGCACTATATCAAGCTCCTATTCTGACCTCGGAATTTCAAAGCCAGAACTAAATGATATCATCCAAAGGGTTGCAAAGCCAGAGCTTCTTATTACTTTAAAGCAAACTCAAGAAGACCTCTTAACAATCTACATTGAGCACTACGGAAAGCTCTTTTCTGACATGTTAGAAGAATACGCCAATATTAATTGACTCATAGACACTGAACCAATTGACGTGCATCCAGTAATTTTAATATAGATAATCGTCCAAATCATAGAAAACTTGAAAATCGCCAAAAAAGAACTCAAAGTCTTCTTCAGAGGAGAACAGGCTCTTAATCAGAGATTTAAGAGAAAAAGGGCCAAGCATAACGTAGAACTGGAAATGGAAAGACTTTTCGCAAGAAAAGCGAAAATCTATGAAAATGTAAAATTTGAGCTGAACAGCATTTTAAGCAGCATTGTGAAGCTGGCGTTTAAAAGCATGTATGAAGAGCTGAGGATGAGGGAATTTGGTACTGGAGGAGTCCAACAAATAGAAGTCGACTCTAACTTTATGGGAAGTTGTATTGACGAAATCGTCGCTATGGATGATAACGACATCTTGTCTGGATACGTCCACGAAGTCAATTTTACGGTTTCCAACAGAAGCACACAGCCTGTAAGCCTTCAAAAAACATTACTAGAGAGCATTGTGGAAAATAAAAAAGAACAACTAAACATTAAAAGTAAATCTTAGGTCTAACTCAAAAGAAAGGCTTAGTAAATTTTCCCAGTTATCCTCTACTGAACATTGCACTCAGTCCCCCTTTGCCCTGAGTCTGCCGCATCTTTTCTTCCAGCTCTTCTTGTGTGAAATCAGGCAGGCCTTTCATTATCCTCTTTTGTCTTTCCACCTGCAATTTCTGCATTTCCTGCATCATCAGCATGCCTTGTTTAACCATCATGCTTGTGTACGCGAGGTTGACGCCTTCAATAATGCCCAAAATGATGCCACCTGCGACTGCATTTCGCCATGCTATTGAAAATCCTGAACGAAGGGCAAGAATCCCACCCGTTGTGAACCCTGAAACAATTGCATTAAGAGGGTCGTCGCTCTGACGGTACCATAATAAAAAACAGTCGAAAGTCGAGAACAGGCCTCCCCATAAAGCAAAACTACCTCCTAGGATGGGTGCTCGAAGCTTTACTGCGGTCATTGCACCTTTGAATCTTTCTCTGGATGGAGCATTATAGAAACCTTTTAAGAAATAAAATATTGCCCCTCCAACGCCGCCCATTGCAAAGGCTCCTCCAAGATCGTCAAAGAATCTTTCTGGGCAAGGTTCTCGTTGTGCCATTTATAATTAAAATGTGAGATTTTGCAATAAAGAATTCAAAAACTCTGAAATTTAGAAATTTTATAACAAGATATCTTTTATTCAAGAAATTTTAGTCAAAAACATTTATTTTGCACATATAGAATAAAAGGATTCAATTTCTCCTATATCAAAAATAACTTATTATTTAAATTATCAATAATATCATACAATATATTAAACCCATCCTTTTCAATTTTTTAATATAAATTGATGCTAAGACGTCCAAATTCTATTGATTGGCCGCAATCAGTATAATTCATATTTTCATGGAAAACAACGATAGTAGAGACATAGATTACAGCTTCAAACTCGTCATTATTGGCGACTCAAAAGTTGGAAAATCTAGCATCCGAAGCCGATTTACAAAAAATGAATTCTGTTATAGCATGCCAAGCACCCATGGTTTCAAAAATGATTACAAAATTGTTGACATCGACAGCAAGGTCGTCAAAGCTGAAATCTGAGATACTGCAGGCCAAGACCAGTATCGCGGAATACTTCCTTCGTTCTACAGAGGGGTCAAAGGCGCTCTTGTTGTCTTTGACATTACAAACAGAGAAAGCTTCAAAAATCTGTCTAAATGAATCAGAGAATTGAAGCTGATGGGGGACTCCCTCCTTTCAGTCCTGCTGATCGGCAACAAAAATGACCTCGAAAATGAGAGAAAAGTCCCACAAGAGGAAGCCAAAATTTATGCTCAAAAAAATCAATTATTGTATATGGAAACTTCTGCTTTAACAGCAGAAAATGTGGATAAGGCCTTTCAGGATGTGCTGACAGATATTTTGAGATCTACTATCGTTTTGATGGCTGGGGGAGAAAAGCCGATGATTGGGCCGACAAAAAAGATTACATCGAGTGAAAAACAAAAAAGGTCAAAACAGCTAGCTATGGATGCTCCAAGATGTGCTTGTGCATGCATTTGTGAGATCTTTTAAATTTAGAGTAAAGTATAAAATTATGAAAATTGTGAGAAGAAACTTATTCTATTAAAGATATGAAAATAGTTACTAAAAATTAAATTATTTAGGATTAATAAAAGGCTTTAATGGCGAAAAATTATTTTATTTTCAATTATATGAAATTTAAGATATATAATTAATTAAAAGATTTGAAAAAAATATAAGGTATGTTGCAATTATTTAAAATAGTCCATGCATAAAAAAATTAATTTAGCTAAGCATTGGCTTGTCTTCATTTATGGAAAAGTTTTCTAACATGTTACTGTTTTATGCAATTGCATAATTGATTATAATTAGTTTTACCTAAAGCAATTATATAATTAAAATTTATATTTACTTAGATTTAAAATGTCGAAGAAAAAGTCAGAATCTGATGCCAAGGTAATCAAGAGATAGCAACGCCTACTTGATAATACTTTACAAGCAAAAGAAAAAGATTTAAGGCAACACATGGAGGCTTTAAAAACTAATTTATCCTCAAGTAATGGAGCAAATTTCTTAGCCAAAGCAAACGAAGAATGCGAATTTATTGAGTCAACCTTACGAGACATAGAAAATTATCAACCTAAGTCTCAATCAGAGCAAACAAAAAAAGAAAAATTAATGCAAACTTATTCCAATGAGTTTGAAAACGCCCTTACCTCATTCCAGGAATCCCAAAAAGCACAAAAGGCACAAGCTCAAGTCCAAGTCCATGATTTATTTACTGAAGAAATGTTAAGAGAAAGAAACGAAAAAATCCACACAGTCGAGATAAAAATGACCCTGATTGTAGAAATGCTCAAAGATTTTGCAGAAATTACAAGAGAACAAGGGCTAAAATTAGATCTCATAGAAAATAACATTCATGAAGCAGGAGAAAATACAAGTGGAGTAGTAGATGAGCTAGAAATTGCAAACAGAAGAGGCAGAACGAAAAAGCGATTCTGCACGATCTTTCTTTTAGCTTTATTTTTCCTAGTCATTTCAGTGCTTTTGTTACTCATATTAACAAGATTATAACTATAATAAATTATGAGGAAAGTTCATTTAACAGTCCCTGCAAGTGAATTTTCTGGGCACTCTCCAGTAGAATCTGCTTCATTTACAGAAGATTTGTCCTCAAAGCCGATATCATTTTATATTAAAGAGTACCAAAAATTATACAAACTTCTGACACTACGAAATCATTCCCGAACAAATACAGTTAAGACAAATGAAGATGAATTTTTTCAGTCCCCATCAAGAATAAATCATTCTCATACAGGCTGAGGCAGTGAGCCTGTGCTGATCAACTCTAAGAGTCTTATTACAACTGGGGATGCAAGCTATACAAGTGAAGCTGGGGACCTTACACCAAGAAATCTAGAACTGTCTTACTCTCCAAATCAGCTTATTCCTACCGGGAAAAGTGGAGACTTGATAAATAAATCTGTCGAAAATTTGAAAAATATAATTTCAAAATGTGGGAAGCTACCTTTGAATATTCAAAAAGCAGTAGAGTTATTGGTGGAAAAAAGTAATGAAATTGACAAAGACTCTCCCCTGGAAGAAATAATTGAGGCAGCTATAGCTATTGAAGTAATTAAAGGAAAAGTAATCAATTATTTAATCAGCCAAAATGACACACAAAGTTTTTTTGAAAATATCATTTTCGCCAGTGAAAAAACGGCAGTAGAGCTTGCAGATAGGTCAAGAGATGATATGGTCAACTTAATGAAGAAAAAAGCTAGTATTTTTGAAGGGAATTTTTCAGGAAAAAGAAAAATCCAAGAATTGTATATGTTTGCTATAGAAATTGAAAAATGGAAGCATGGTAAATTAAACCCGGATTCAAAATATGCAAATCGACATCCTTTTCCAAACCAATATGAAGAAATATTGAAGCAGCTGAAAGGCCAACTGGAAGCTGAGAAAAGCAAAGGGAAGAAATCAGGGCCAAACTTAAATTGGCAAATGATAAATATTAAAAAGAAAATAAAAGAGATGAGAGAAATGAACTTGGAATTGAAAAAAGTAGTGAGTTATGACCAATATTTATGGAAACAAATTGTTGGTGAAAAATTTAAGGAATTTCAAAAAATGAGAAAAAGAAATAATAATGATAGTCAGGGACTAATAGAAGAAAATGAGAGTTTAAAGGTGGAATTATATGCTCTTTATACGAAAAATGAACAATTATATGGTATAAAAGAAGAGCTCCAAAATGAAGTGGAAAATTACAAAAAAGTTATTAATGAATTAGCTAGTCAAATCACACAAATAAAGGTTGACAACCAAAAAGATGAAGAAATTAATTATTATTTATTGAAAATTGAGAGCCAAGACTCTCTAATAGCTCAGTTAGAAAAGAAAATAAAGAACTTAAAGCACTGCTTATCCATTAAATTTCCAATGATTTCATCTGAGATTCACGCTCTTAAAAATGCAACAAGAGAAATAAAAGGAAATTTAATAAAAGAATCTAGAAATTGAAATTCGAACTGCCAAAATGGGATAAGAATCATAAGTATTTTCTTGAGAAAAGCAATAGATGAGAATAGTCAAACAAAGCTGGCAAATATCAATCTAAGTGGCTTATTAGAAAATCAAATAAATGAAGCAAAACTTCAGAAAAGAGAAAATGAGGAATTAAAATTTAGCTTGTTTAAAGCTGCTAAAACACAATCCAAGCTACAAGCAAGCCTTAAACTTTTTTTAAAGACAGCTCAAAGTGTGAAATTAAGCATCAATGATATAAAAAACCTTCAAAAGCTGCAATTAAAGGCAAGTTCAGAAAGCTTAATGACAATAAAATCAAAAATAAGAGAAATCGTCTGTGAGAACAAAGAAAAAGAGCAAAATTTAAGGCAGTCTCTTGCTTTTCAATATCACCAGTCAAAATTATCTATTTTCAGAAAAGCCTGTAAAATAAAAGAGTCGATTTCAGAATCCAAAAGCACAGTTTTGGCCATGAAATCTGAGTATTCAAGAAAAATTAACGAATTTATGACACATTTCAATAAAACTACTACTTTTATGGTAGCTCATATAAAAGATAAGTCAATAAAGATTTCTGAAGAACTGGGCAATGTTAAAAATGAGAAAGAAGTTATTGGAAAACGGTTCTTTGAAGCTAGCAAAGAAATCGAATTAATATTAATAGACAAAGAAAAGCTCACAAAAGCCATTGAAGATAAAGAAAATGAAACTTTGAAGTTGGTTGAAGTAAGCAAGCGGCAAAGTGAAGAATTTTCCAAGAAGCAGAAAGAAATTGAATTAATTTTAGAAGAGATAAAGATCCTGAAAAGCAAGCTAATTGATCCAGGTGTTATTGATAGCTTGAAAGCAAATAATAATGAGCTAAAGGATGAACTGTCTAAAGTTCAAAAAATTAAAGACTGAGAAATACTGAAAATGACAAAAGAGATGCAAGTTATTGAGAAAAATCTTACTGAATCAATAAAAACCAGGGAAAATGAAATAAATATGTTGAAAGCTGAGAATTCAGAATTAAAAACTGAATTGACTAATTATCAGCAGGAAAGCACAAAAATAGTGCAGCTAATAAATGAAGAAAAGGAAAATATTGAAGCAAATCTCAATAGTTTTATCAAAAGTAAAGAAGATGAAATCAGCCAGTTTAAGATTAGATATGAGGAGCTGAAGAATCAAGAAAGTGAAAATGAAAAATTAACTAGCAAAATTAAAGAAGAAAACAGAACAGTATTGAGTTGCTTGACTCAAAAAGAGGCAGAAAGTGAAAAGCTCATAGAGGAAAATCACTATTTGTCTGAAAAGATATTAGAAAAAGAAAAGGGGATCCAAAAAATGCTAATGGAAAAAAATAAACTCGAAGAAAATTTAAATATCACTATTAAAAGCAAAGAATCTGAAATTGCCTCTCATAAAGCGAAAAGTGATAGTTTGAAAAGTGAAATATATAAACTACAGAAAGAAAAAGAGAGTGATAAGGAATTATATACTATTGAGTGCAAAAAATTAGAAGAGAACCATAACAAATCAATTAAAAGTAAAGAAAATGAAATTGTTTCTCTTAAAGAGGAGATAGCTGCAAAGCAAAATGAAATTAAAGGGAATTTAACTCGAATACGCAATATAAACAATAAATCTGTTTTATTAGTAAATGAACTCAAAGATTTGAAGGGATATATATCCAGTCTAAGGGGAAGCTTTACTCTTGAAATGCATAACTATTTGATTGCAATGCAAACCCTTCTTCAAATGGCTATTTCAGAAAAATGGGCAAAAAGTGAAGAATGCAACAAATTGAAAATTCAAACGGCTATTGCAAACGAAAAGAGTCAATATAAAATTCTTGAAAAAACAAATAATGATCTACTGGACAAGCTTTCCAATGATTCAAAAATTTCAAATATAGAAAGAATTGAATGATCAGATGAAAATCAGAAACTTCGAGAAGATGCTAAAAAAATTATGAAAAATAATGCATATAATTTTAGCCAATTAAAAAATATCATTGGTCCTCAGTTGGAAAATTTTAGATCAATAAATTTACAAAATAAAGATTTAATGATATCACTTCAAATGGAAATAGCATACAGTTTTAAAATATTCAAGGAAAAACTCCATAGAAAAGTTAATGAAAAAACAATCAAAGAACTGGAAACTTTAGACGAAGTAATTGAACTCGAAAAAATTGTCAAAGCAGAGAATTTCCAATTTAAAGAATCTTCTATAATACCACAACTTACAGAGGTAATGGAAAATATCATAAAAGAAAATAATTCCCTTATAGACAATTTTGACTCCAAAATTATAACGTTGAAAGATTTTCGAAGAAATTTTGTTGAAAATGTCAGCAGCTTTTATATTTCAGTCAATAATGTGCTGAATGACTACTCATCTAAAATGGATAAAGAAAAAGAAGATTTAGTGAGCAAAATCAATGAAATTAAAACTTATTACGAAATCAAGCTTAAAGAAATACTTAGAGGAGGAAAATCAGCAATCATGGTTTTGAATAATGGAGCAGCTGTGATTCAAAAATGGTGTCGCAGATGAAGGCTGAGAAGAACTTTTGATCAGTACATGAATCTTATTAGAATGGAGCCTTCCAAACTTCTGGAAATGGTAGATCCGAGCTTGGTGCCTATTTATGGTAATCATCCAAAACTAAGAAAATGCTTCAGGTTTGCAGGAGAAGGCTGGCCTCCAGAAATACTTTTCAACCCTTCAATTCTGGAAGAGGAAAATGAAGAAGAAAAAGAGCAAAATAAGTAAAAATTGTAAAATATATTTATGGCCTATTATTTCACGCTTATAATTATAATTTAGCATATTATTCGAAAAATCCTGCACATGAAAACATGAACATTTGAATCAAGGCTTCATTGTCCAGCATCTCAATATGAGCAGCTCTCCCAATGAAATTATTCAAAGACTTCTTCATTTTAAAATTCACATCGATTCTATGAATTTTCTCAACCTTGAGCTTCTTCATAATATTTCTCGCCATGTCTATATATTCATTTTTCCCGGAAAAATTTTCTTCAATATTTTCTCTGATTTCAATTCTTGCTGACCCAAATGGAGCATACTCGTCCTGATGAGAACTGACTAGGCAAAAATGTTTAAACCATTCCAGTCCAGTTTCGTTGCTCAGTTTATATAAATAACAATCTTTAGGATTAAGAAAATCTGTCATGGATAGCTGTACAAGACATTTGCTTCGTCGTCATTTTTTTAATAGCCAGATCCCTGCATCAATAATTTTCGATGAGTTATACATATAGCCTAAGTGGGGAGTCGAAAGGGTCAGAAAAAATTGCATTTTTGATGAAAATTCTGATAGAAAAGGAAGAGCTGCTCGTATTATGACTCCTCCTAAAGAGTGACCAACAAAAGATACTTTTGTAAGACTTCTGGGGCAATATTGCTTGATATAAAACGTTACTTCTTCTGATAGCTTTACTCCCATTTCTGCTATATCGCGATCAGGGTTGTCTTCATTAGAAACCGAACATAAAAACAACGCATCTGGACGGTAAAGGGCAAAGTAGTTCCTCCAATATCGGACGTCAAAGGAATTTCCTTGAAAACCATGAACAAGAATAATTAAATGCGTTCCTTGCTTCTGAAAGTCAATATTTGGGGAATAGCTCAGCCAATTAGGACTTCAAGGTTTTGAAGTGTCTAATAGAGTTAAAGAATTTTCACATACTTTTGAGTAAACATCCAAAAACAAAACAGGAGGTTCTTTACGAGACCCTTCATTAGAAACAAGTTGGAGGGATAAAGTTTGGTTTTCATTATAAATTTCAGTCCTTCTGAGTGTTCTTGCCACAGAGGAGTGTCTCTCCCCTAAATTTTGGTCAGTTTCTAAGGCAAAATCAGCTACAAGCTTCATTTCCATAAAAATGCTTTTTTCCCAATAGTTCATTTGGTTTTCAATATACTCGATTTCCAAAGACCTTGTGATGTGTCAGGAATCTTTGGCCAGAATTTCTAAAAATGTAGTAGATAAATAGCACATTTTTGTTGCCATTTCTTGGATATCGCTGAGGAATTTATTCGCGAAATCTTCCATTGATAAATTCCATTCAGCCAATGGAATTTTAATTCTATCAATGGAAAGTCTCCTTGGGCTTCGGCCATTTACATAAAATAGTTGCAAATGCAGCCCATCGTTTCAGTCCTTGATTAAATTCTGAATTTTATCATGGACACACTCGATCATCCTCACATATTTGTCGTAGATCCTGTCAATATCTTCTTGCCTCAGTGTCTCAATTCCTTCAAACAGACACTCAGAAATTTCTCTTGTCATGTCTATAGAGTTGTCTCTTTTTATGCTGAGCCTATTATTTGATATTGAGTCAATGATAGACTTTGACCTAAATCGAAAATCAATTGGTAAAGAATGAACGGTCAATGACAACACAGAAAAATGCTCATTATCAAAAATTACTGGGAAAAATTGGTTGATCCCTTCTATAGCATCTCTTAATCTCAGCTTGACTTCGCTTACAGAAACCGCTCTATTAAGCTTCATAGTATTTTTCTCAAAAATATCTTCAGAGTATTCTATATCTAAATACATAAGATTAATCTGAATAATGATTTCATTTTCTGTTTCATGGTCTAATTCTGTCCTAAATACAATGATATCTTGCAAAAAAATTTCCTCATCACAAAATTTGATGTAAAACCCTTGAGATTTGAAACAAAAATCCTCGATTTCTGCAGGTACAGTCCTGAGATATTCTGTATTTGTGTCACATGTAATCACATTATAAGGGTGAGCTGGGACGGTATGCCCAGAAACCATATGATAAACAGAGATTTCTAAATGATAAAGTCCTGGGTTGTATAAGTCAATGTTTCTAAAGCTCTCTAAATGGATAATGACATCTATAATTCCTCTTAAAGACATGTTTATATGAATTATACACAAAAATTAACTGATTTTTTAGTCCTAGGAGTAGAATATGAGATCTGGAAGTTTGCGAATTGGTCCTGTTTTTCTGTCCTTGCCTCGAATCGCTTAGTCATGGCATCAGTCAAAAAATTGTCGCTTCGGTTGCGGTCAGGTGTTTGTGAGCGGGGTCGATTTTGGTTCTGATAGTAGGGCTTCTCACAAAAATTTAGCCTTGATTGTGTTACATACTCACATTTTCCTTCAAAAATAACATTATCTTTGGGGTATATAGGAGATGGTCTTCGGACAGGAGAAGTTTTGCCAAACTGCTCATGATAGGATGAATTCATTTTTATCTTTTCGGAAAAAATTTCACCAACTGCACCTCGCTGGTCTTTGCAGAGCTTCGCTCTGCATGATAATCCTGGTAAATTTGTGAGCTGGACTATTCTGTGCCGTAAAGCTTTATAGGGACTGAGCTGTTGAGAAGACATGTAGAGTTTGAAATGAAAATAATAGATTTGAAAATATGGGGAAATTTTGGAGATTATATGGGAAAATTTTGGAGATCAAGTCTACCAAAAGGAAAAGCAGAAGCTATGCTCAATTTGAGTACAAATATATTAAATTTAAATATCTATAATTTTACTAGTTTTGCATTATTTCATTTACATCTTTAAACATGATAATAAAGAGCATAATTATAATATTTAATTATGTTTTCAGTTCTAATAATAATGAACAGTTATTCATTGATGACAGAAGTCCCATCAAATGAGGGACACTCACTATTCAGCCTTTTTTGATAAAAAATTGATGAATCAGGTGTGCTGATTGGATCTTTCTTTCCAGCTGCTCCTTCTCTTGGAGTAGTATATATAGTGTCATGTTTATTCACTTCATCTGCATTACTACCATTAATAAAATCTGAGAAATTCACTGGAAAAACAATTCCCGTATCTTGAGCTACTTTAAGATCTTTTCTTTTCTTTAGCTTTTCCTTGATTTTTCCATAATACTGTAAAACTAAAATAACATAGCTATATAAAATAAATGATATCATTGATAACAGAATAATAGTTTGGAAAGCTTCTCTAGCAGACACTGATAAATCTGTATAAATAAAGGGGGTTAAAAATATGAATACTATAAGCACTACAAATTCTGCAGCTATTTCCACTTGATTATTTAGTGCACTTTTATAAGGCTTATATTTGATCATATAAATTATTGTGATGAGAGTTAAAATGATATTTGATACTGATTGCAAAACAGGAACGTCAGCTAGGTTATACAGTATTAGTGCATATAAGCTTCTTCGCAGCAGAAACCATGGATAATAGCACATGCTTAAAAATCCTTTTTTACAATGAAAATCTTCCAGCAATGAACTATATTTTTTAATGAAATTTTCATTCCCAGACTCAATAATGGCTTTATTTTTCCATATGAACCAAATAATCAATCCATTAATAACTCAAGACAAAAGAAACACAACCCACGAGATAGTATAGTCAGCAACATAGTCAGATCGACTCCCATCAGGATTATTAATTCCAATTACTGCGCCAGCTATAGTTAATATATAAATTTGTAATCAAAGCTTAATAAGCCAAGAATACTCGAAATTCATTAAAACTTTGGTATTTAGCACATTCCTAACCTTTGCAACTGGGATAATTAAATAAAGCAGAAACAAAATTCCCCATAAAGCGAAAAACATTAGAGAGATTCATACCATATGTCCTGCAGAGAGAACAAAAAGTCCTGATTTATATCCGTATTTATAAAATTTAGTTATTGGCTCAGGCCCAATATGGCGGCTTTCATAAATCCATACTCCAAGATTAGGGATAGATTTATAAGAAATATAGCCCTTAAGCATATCGTATATATCTGAAGGAATATCAATATTCATCAAAGGAGCAAAAGCAATAATCTGGACCATATTCACGTATATTCATAAAGTTGAGGATTTCTGGGTTCAAAGATACTGGACGACACCATAAAACGCGACCGTTGAGGTCAGAGATTTTTGAGCAGAGGTGGGAAAGACTGCAGCAATTTCTTCGTTTGCAATTTGCTCACTACTTTTTGGCTGCCCAGCTATAGTAACATTGTTATGAATAAACAGCCTTTGCTCAATAATAGAATTCGACATCCCATATAATACTTTATTAATATACAGCTGCAAAGTAACTACTCCATTTACATCTGTAGGAGTAAATTCCACAGGAATTTTATAATAGTAGTTCTTTGAAATAGTTTTAATTTCAGAAGCAACTGTAACTGGAATATCAGCTCGAACAGTGATAGAAATATCATTTATGCTTAAAGTTTGATTCAAATCTTCACTAAATAGTAGGTAGAAAGTATTATCTGAATAAGACTCATTCACATAAAGAATATTTTCAACACAAATTCCATTTTCTTCTTTGGTTCCAGCATAGCATACACAACCCAGCCCACCTATAACAAATGGAGAAAAGCATGAAATACAGATATCTGGACTATTCGTACAATTGCTGCATCTTTCATCAGCACAATGTATGCAATTGCCACTATAAAAAGTTTTCCCTTCTCCGCAAGTGCATGACCCATCATTTTCTAAAACAAATCCAGATGGGCATGACAGGCAGCTATACTTGCCACCTCCAGAGCAAGTAAGGCAGCTTGAATCACAATCAGCACACTCCAAAGGGCTTTTAGACTTAATATATTGAGTAGAATTGCATGAGCAAAATCCTGGAGAGCTAGCAGATTTAATGTTTGGGCTGCTGCAACTCAGACAATCATTATAATTAGGCCCAACACATGCACTGCAGGCACTATAGCAGTCACCGCATGAATAGGGTGACTCAGAAATCAAGTATTGGCTTGTCATACAGCTGCATTGTCCAGGATAAGCTAAAACACGTGTAGAATTAGCACATGTTATGCAATCTTTATAGCTTGTCCCATTGCAGGTAGCGCAGCTTGAGTCACAATATGTATTGCACCCAGTTCAATCTTCACAGAGGTAGCAATTTTCAAGCTCACATAGGTTGCATTGAGTATCCGATCTCACACAACCTTTTGTAGTACAATTTGACTTGCAAGTTTGCCAATAATTCCCATCATAAAACTTCTCAATTGGCTGAGCTGAAAGACAGCTGTCAGCAGCTGGAGGGTAATTCCCGCAGCTGCCTGATGAATGGTCATTATACCAAGTGTCCATTTCAAAATTTCATATTTTTATGCTGTATATAAAAGCCTTTATAAAATTTTCATAGCCTTTAGATGACTTAGATGCTCCAATGGTTGCAGTATAGCCATTATTATAATCTAAAAATAATCCAAATAAAGAAGCTTTATAATACCCAATACTCATGGTTGTTCCCGCAGTTGAAAATGTTATTTGAGAATATGGAGCTGTATAGTATACACATGCTGCAAGATTGTACCATTGAGAATCATACACAATTTGTTTTGATTCTGCTCTCAGCACCTTTCCAGTCTTACTCATAGTTAGATATAAAGTAAGTTGGAGCTTATTGCTGCTGTTTATTTCAAAAGCCATTAATATTGTGGAAGAGCTATCTTTAATCTGCTTTGTGAAAATAATTCCACTATTTGTAGTAGGCAGATAAATTCAAGCTGAAATGCTGAATTCAACATTAAACATAAATGAAGTGACCTGCATCAATGAGTGGCCATTAAAGTAGTAGCCTCGACCCTTGGATGGGTAAGGATCATATGCATCATATTTTGGATAAAAATCAGCTGTGACTCCAGCTTGGGTGCTTGTTTTATAAGTAGTGTCTGTGAAATTGCCTTGAATTTTGTTTAGAATCAAACTTAAGCAGGGGATCCTTCCTTCAATCATTCCTACGCTAAACTTGCATTGATAATTACCATTATCATAAGAGCCTGAAGGGCATCCTCCTGAATGGCAACTCTTAGACGAAGGGCCAAGAAAATAGTAGGTTTGGCATGAACTACACAAAGAAAACGAACTGCACGAATCACAATAGTCTAAGCACAAATTGCAGTCACTTTCTCTAACACAGCTTGTTTCACAAGCCGCACATGACTTGCAGCCATCAAAATATTCATATTGAGTAGAAGTACAGTGAGTACTAGGACAAATATTCTCTGATGGACAAGCTGAGCAATCGCCTGAGCAATTACTTATATAGTAATCATTTGAAGCTCCAGTTGACTGATAATCAGTATAAATTCGAAGCCTATACAAGTATCCATGAAATCCATGTTTGCTTGTACTTATAAATGGAGATCCAACATATAGAGTATTTGCATTGTCATTTATGTTAAGATAAGTAGAACTAATCCACTCTGTCACTGATGTTGTGGAGCCACCATTCATTGATATTGAAAGATACACAAAACTCCAATCTGTTGATTGAGAAATGTAAAAGTAGTTTCATTGATTGAGGGTAAAAGGATTTGGCTCAATGACTTTTTCATATAGTTCTAAATGGTTGTTATTTATATTGATATAGTCTGAATTCCAGTGCAGTATTTGGTTTCAGGCATTTTGGTAATCGACCACAAAAAGCCAGCCAGAAACTGAAAAGAAGTAAGGCATGATAAAAGAATCAGAAGACATGCGGGAACAAATATCAAAGAAAAAGCCTCGGTTGAGGACAGGATAAGGGTTAGGGCAGTTATAATCTGCGGAAAGTTTCATCCCTGATGGGCTGCTTGATATGACGTCATATAGGCTTAAGTCAAGTGAATAAATTTCTTGCTTATCGCATGTATTATATTCAGAGTTTTTAACTGTTCCTGATGGGCAGGCTTTTCAACACAAGCCTTGATATAAAAATAAAGATGCTCCACAATCAGAGCAGTCCCCTCAAGTACTGCTAAAGCTTGTAGGACACATATTACAAGTTGCATCACCGCAATTTAGAAGCAATCTTCTTTTAGCTTCTCAGGGCAAGCTTTCTGGCCAAAGCCAAGGGGGGCATTTTGCAGTAGACTGAGAGCATTCAATGCTTTTTAGTTCTGGTATTGGTAAGCATTGAATTTCTGCTAATGAAGTAGATTTTGGTTCATTTATAATTTGGGCTGATACAAAACCTTGAAAATCCTCTTTAAAGGAGCCAATTATTCAAATATATATTGGATTTGAACGCATTCCACCTTTAAATTTAAACCCAAAATGCTGAAAATTTGGGTATTCGATTTGACATATTTTCTCTAGAGTTGAATTTCTTTTGTCTGTAAACTTAGCTGAAATACTGGATTGTAGCGACTCATTTGTCAAGCTAATAATAATTTGATCATGATAAAATGAATTGATTCAAATATAGTCTTTCCGGGTTGAAATAATAAATTCTTTAGATACGGAGCATTCTTTTTGAGACCATAAATTACAAATTTTGGAAGAATATTCTTTTTTCACTAGGATTTCTGTTTCAATGCATTTTAAACATAATTCAAGGTTTAAAGTTTTGCATTCAAATTCACAAATGCAGAAAACATCAGAGATTTTAATCAAAAGGACTAGCCAAGCTAGCATATTTATTATTATGATAAAAGCTTTTCTTTATCATTGTTTAACTATTATTGATAATATTGAAAAAAGAACAGCTTTAAACTATTTCTTTGTGATGTCCTTTCAAGATATATGAAAAATCACTTAAAATAAAAATAATTATGTTTTCATGATGCAGGAAAAATGTTATTTAATTAAGAAATAATTTCATATAGGAAGAAAGCCTCAATAAAATTATGGAAACCATCAAAAGGAGAATAGAGGATGCTGGAAATGCGCTGAATGAAAAACTTATTGAAAAGATAAAAGAACTTTCATTGCTAGAGGAGATGCTTGATATTACATCTAAAGATTACTTTCTTGGGGAAGTCAAAATATTTAATTTATCAACAAAATTAATTGAAGCCAAGCTTGAGGGAACTTTGCTAAATGAAAATCCTGAAGAGCTGCAGCTTTTATATGAATCAAATGAAAAAATTACCATAGCTTACAACACTTACATGAGTAGCCGAGACAGGATTTATCAAAAATTGAATTGCTTAAATGAGCATTTAGACTTATCTTCAAGGTATCTTTATGTGAATTTTCGAGTCGATAATAAGTCATGCCTATTCTACTATGATATAGACACCTACCAGTTAAAGCAAGCCTCTCCAGAATCACGCCACAGCCTCTATACAATCCAGCTTCCAAATTCTGAGCTCTTCTGCTATGGAACCTGAGATTTAACTTCTAGTGCTTGCTCTATAGTTGACCTCAGTACACTTACTCTTAAAAGAATACTTCCTTCAGGTACTCCAGCCTTATGAGCAGGAGGAGTCTACTATAAAAACTCTGTTTATGTATTTTCCAGTTCTTATAGAACCCCAGGATCAGAATTTGTAACTAGGTTCGATCTCATCAAAAACCACTGAACCAAACTGCCCCAGCTACCAAAATCATCTTTTGGATGCTCTTCTGTGCCTTTTAACGGAAAGCTTTTGGTTTGTGGCTTTTTTCACAATAAGATTTATAGACTTGATTTAGATATTGAGAGCTATTCAGAAATATCAGAAGTTCATGTAAGAGAGTGTATGCTGAAGCTTCTAAGTGTGGGGAATTCGAGAGCTTATTTATTTGAGGTTGGTGGGAAAATTGTTGAAAGTGGCTGAGAAGATGATTTTCAATGATATAAGATTGGGATGTTTGCTTGCACTGTAAATGATTGCCGTTATGGGTACGCAAAGCAGTGTAATGGTGCTGTATATAATATTTTATATGATATGAAAGATTCTTGATGCTACAAATTTGATCTTAGCAAACGAAAATTGGAAGAGATAGAAATAAAGAAGCCATGCTAAATTAATAGATTATTTAAAATTAAAAAATACTTGTAAATATATTTCTCAAGCATATTGTCACATAGAATCACTATAACTAGTTTAGTCTTAACTGAAGCATTCTACTTTTCTCTAGGTTTTCGAGCTTTATTTGATTAATAATAACTAATCATTTTAAGAATAAAATACTGCTTGTTAGCTTAAATTGGCTTTATTCAACCAAAAGTTATGAAAATTAAAACATGGAATCTATCAAGAGAAGCACACAACAAAGAAGCAAATTCCTAGCCCAAGAATTAAATAAAAAATTATTGGAGCTATCTTCACTTGAAAAAGTACTCCAAGAGCAGCAGAAAAAATATTTGTCAGGTGAACTATCAAATTATGAACTAACAAGAACCAGCCTCCAAAAAGAATTTGATAGGATTTCTCTCATAGAAATAGCTCCTGAAGAGCGCAAATTCTTAAACGAAATCAGTGCTGAATTCATGGATGCTTACTCAAAGTTCATCGATGCTTGGAATTCTACCAAAACCAGCCTTAAGATCTTCTCAGAGCAGTTAAGTTTCGAGTCCGAATTCATGTATTCTACTTGTGGAGTGCCAAGCAAGACTGGTGTGGTCATTTATGACATGAAGAACTCTAGGCTAAGCCAGGCTGAAATAAATATTCCAGAGTCTTTTGATAAAGCCTGCCTAGTCCAACTTCCTAACTGAGAGCTATTTTCATTTGGATGCTGGGAGTTTTCGTCTGCAAAAGCTTATATATTTGATTTAAAAACGCTTTCTATCAAAAGAAGGCTACCTAATGGGCCTAACGCATCGTGATGTGTTGGGGTTTACTATCAAAATTGCATTTTTATTTTTGGTGGGATGTTTGAACTCCAAATACTGGACACTGCTTATAAATTTGATTTATCCGCTAACCGATGGATTAGGCTGACTCCTATCCCAGTCGCTTCTTTTGGATGCTCTTGCCTTGTTTTTCAAGAAAATATCTTGATCTGTGGCTTTTTTTTTAAAAAACTTTATAAGTTTGATAGAAAAATTGAAAGCTACTCAGAGATTCCTGCCGTCAGCGTTAATGAATGCAGGCTTAAACTGCTGGCTACTTTTAATATGAGGGTTTACGTAATAGAACTGGAAGGCAATATAATGGAAAGCGAAATCGGAAATGAATATAGCTGGAATAAAATTGGAGACATTAAGCTAAATGAAGAATATGGCTTTACTCATGCAAAGCAGTGTGATAGTTGCCTTTACGGAGTTTTATTTGGCATTGATAAAATTTCTTGCTTTAAATTTGACTTAAAGAAAAAGAAAATGAAAGAAGGAAGAGTTGATTTTGACTCACTTTAAAAGTTTGTATATAGCCGATCCCTTTAATAATTATTAATCTAATATTATTAATTTAAAGAAGCTTTAAGTTGATATTATATTTTCTATTACGCAAATTGCTTAATGGATGAAAGGTTAGATGAAGAATCTTTTGGCATCCGATTTAGAACTATTTTTGCAAGGGCTTTTTTTGATTTTTTGCCAAAAGCAAACGCAAATGTGAATGAATTAGTTGTAACCAAACCTTTTCTTCTATATAGAAGGCTAGGATACTTTTTTCCTTGCACATAAATTCCGATGATAACAATATTGCTCATCCTATGCACACATAAAGAAAATAAATTAGCATACTTCCTCCAACATTTGCTGAGATTGTTAAAAGCAAAGAAAGCCACAGTACGCAAATTAGACGTAGATCTTGTCGCTAGCAAAGTCTTGGATAATTGTAAGGCATGAATCTAAATATGAATCCAATATAAGCAGCCATTAAGACTGAAAATAGTGCTCCATGAACTGTGCTTTTTGCTCTTTTGATCGTTTTATTCATAACTATAAAAATTATTTGGACAACAGTTTTTACCATCAAAAATAGTGGAGCTGTATTTATATGGAATGAATTTTGCAATTCTTGCCATAAAGCCCCGCAAAAAATAGCAAGTGGCTCATAGCACATAAGAGCTATGAAAGAAAAAATCGTATATATCAAATGCTTTTTTCAACAAAAATAATAGCAATCTTGAGCAAGGAAGCTATCGGTAAAATCTTCTCCAATAGATTGGTTGCACACAAATGTATTCAAGCGCATTAAAATGAAAGTAATAAAGTACAAATCACCTGAAATAGGCATTAAATAATCCGAGAGTCAAGCTAAAAACCTTAGAATGGATATCCCGGGAAATTTCCATCTAGTCTTAGCAGGATAACTGTGCACAAAATTATTCATAATATAATAGCCCCATAGACTCCATCAACCACAATTCAAAATCCTCTGTTTTGAGGTTCAAAATATTTTCTAGGTTTAGGGAAAGACTACTACTTATTTTTGCTAAAGAAAATGAAAGCAGAAAGAGTGGACATGACTCAGTAAAGTGACTTTTGTAAATTAATCCTTTAACTATTAATTAAAATTGTTAAATTAAGAAGCCTTAAAAATTCATATTAATAAATCTGTTTCATAGATGAAAGATTAAACACTGGATCTTCAGACAATCGATTTGGGACTATTTTTGCAAGGGCTCTTTTTGATTTATCGCCGAAGGCAAACGCAAATGCGAACAAATGACTTGTATCCAAACCTTTTCTTCTATACAGCAGGCTGGGGTACTTTTTTCTTTGTACATAAATCCCGATGATAGCGATTATTGCCCACCCTATGCACAGAACTAGAAAATAAATTAAATTGCTTTCTTCAGCATTTGCTGAGATTATTGAAAGCACTGAAAGCCAAAGTACACCAATCAGGCTTAGGGCTTGTCACCAGCAAAGTCTTGGATAGTTGTAGGGTTTGAATCTGAATATGAAACCGATATAAGTTGCCATTAGGATTGCAAATAGAGCTCCATGAACTGTGCTTTCAGCTCTTTTGATTGTTTTATTCATGACTATAAAAATTACTTGGACAACAGTTTTTACCATCAAAAATAGAGGAGCTGTGTGTATATGCAATGAATTCTGCAATTCTTGCCACAAAGGCCTACAAAAAACTGCAAGTGGCTCATAGCACGTAAGAGCAATGGAAGAGAAAATTGCATATATCAAATGCTCGTTTTTTCAACAAAAATAATAGCAATCTTGAGCAAGGAAGCTATCGGTAAAATCTTCTCCAATAGATTGGTCACATACAAATACATTCAAGCACATTGAAATGAAAGGAATAAAACACAAATTACCTAAAATAGGCATTAAATAATCTGAGAGCCAAGCTAAAAACCTGAAAATAGATACCCTGGAGAATCTTTCATCTAGTCTTAGCAGAATAACTGAGCACAAAATTAGTCATAATATAATAGCTGCATAGACTCCATCAACCACAATTCAAAATGCTCCGTTTTTGAGCTTCAAAAAATTTTCTAAGCTAAGAGAAAAAGTACTACTGATTTTTGCTAAGAAATTACTTATTGGAGTTATATCTGGGCCCATAGCTGCGAATGGAAAAATTCGATAAGCACGGTTAATTCAACAATATAATCTTGCATAGAAATTTCTTGCTTTTCTTTTAGCTCTTCTAATGATATATTTCATCACCTTTTCCATATATATGCAGTTATAGCCATAGATACAAAAGCAAACCCAAAACAGACGCCAAAGATAAGTATTCTTCCTTTCGTAAACGTTCTCACAAGTTTATCAGAAAAAGGACATTTACTGTTTTGATTTCTCAGGTCATCTGGCTTTATAGTAGTCCCATCTCCATAAATAATCGGATTCTCAATAGTCAACATTGTGGCACTATCAGGATGAAATTCTCCCATTTTATAGGAGGTTATATTTCCAGAAATATTGTCTATTTTGTTAACATTAATATCGAAAGTCTCCATAATCCTGTCATTACTATTTTTATCAATTGAAACTGTTCCAGTGCATCCGGTAAATTTCTGAGTTCTCATCGCCAAATTTGTTTGGTAAGGATCATAGTAATCAAGCCCTTGATTTATCATATAATCTAAAGCGACACCAATGGTATATGCGGCATCATGAAAATAGCAAGCAGATGAATATGGGACAGTGTTATACTGAGTTTTTATCTGTGAGTAAACCATTTTTCCAGTCTCGCCAACTCATTTTTGTCCTGAAATAGCAATCATTGGAATTCCTGCTTCCTTTACTTTATAAGTATACAAAAAATCGTATTGTGTAAGGGAAACGTGGTCCGAGGATAAAGCCAAAATAACGATATCTCCTTTCCTAAAACCCATGTCATAGAATGCTTCAAGAGCAAAATAGAATAAAGGTAATTGCAATAATAAAACTAGAAGTCTTCCCTGTGTATCAATAATTCGTTGCAGCTTACTAATATAATTTTTTATTGTAGTTCTATTTAAGTTTTCTGGCAGCATCCTTGTATCTTCTGGATTCAGAATTTCTAGCCCATATTTTTCAGCATTTTCCATAAATGCTGAGTACCCTGAACTCCCGAGTGTGTCATTCCCATATAGAACACAGAGTTTTTTCCAGCCTAAAGCTTTAAGCAAGAGGGAGGACAAAGCAAACTGATAGTAGTTTGAAACAACTACCCGAGTGAACAAAGGATAAACTGCTGTTGAATTCAACCAATAACTAAGTTGAGTTGCTCCAATGGCTGGAATAGCTAAATTCAGCTTCTTAAAGAGCTTTATTTCTCCAATAGCCATGGCAGAAGAAGCTGCTGATATGTGAACTAATCCAAATTTGTCTATGTCTTTGGTAAAGCATGCTGTTGCAAAATTTTCATCGTAATTTGCCACACCACAATCAAAAATAAAGTAGGCTATTTGAAAATTTTTTAAGATCCCGAACGTGCCCTGATTAATTAAGTTCCAAGCAACATATGAGCCATAATAGAAATGTGATATAGATATATATGGAGGAGTACCAGGATTTGTGGAACCTCCAGACACTGTCATGTGCAAAATTTTTTTGCCAGATTTTGGTACAACATTTGTATTTCCTGGAAAAATTAATTTATCTGAGATGGCTACTATACCTACAGAAATTGATCCAACGATTTCTCGTTTACTGTCTTTAATATTTACTATTGAAAATTGATTTTTCTTGTTATATTCCTTCAGCAAATATTTGAGTCCTTCGATTGTTGTTAGCTCCATTGTGCTATTTAATAAATATTGTATTAAATTTTCAGTAGAACTCAAAAAAGAATCCTCTTGAGTACTTGCAAATTCTTGTCCTGTAGCCGTAACAATAAATGCTTCAGTAATTGTACATCCATAACCGCTGTTTTGATTTAAAATTATCCCGTCTCCTTTTAATAAGAGTTTTTTAGATATCAGCATATCTTGAATTATTAATGAAATTGTAGAGCTTGTGAAAATATAATACATTGTGGTGCCTAGAGGCTTGATAATTCGATTTCCTAGCTTATCAATGTTTGCTGATGACTCTATAGTTAAATAATCAAAAGTATCTGAATAATCTAAAAACTCTTTCTTGCTATATATATTATCTTCATCAGTAATTACAAGTCCATGAGTTCAATTGAAGTAACTCAGAGTTGCAAAATACGCATCCATCTGAGTTGATTTTGAAGGGATAATGCTATAAGTTCATTCGTCATAGTAATAAGAATCATACGCTTTCTGAGCAACTAAGTGGGTTTTCTGGTTAACTTTGCACAGTTGAGATAGACTCAGTTGCACTTCAAAATTATCTGATAAATCAAGAACAATTAGGATGTTTGGATTCATATTTATACACTCTGAAATGGCTGAATAATTGCATTGATGTCACTCAATAAGGGATTCAAATTTTTTTACTAATTCTTCAGCTCAAATATTGCTAGGTGCTGTTCAATTATTGTGAACTACAAGAATGCTAATAGATGAGCTCAAATTTAGTACAGCTAAAATATATCATCATGTCTTAATAAATCCTATACCTGCAAAGTTTTGATAGTTTTTTATCATTTTTTATCGGCATTTTTTAATTTCATAAAATAGAAATTTCTATTTTAAATCAAGGATACTTAAAGCTTTCTTGAGTTTAAAGCGCAGAAAAAGTAAGTTTTCTAATGAATCCGGGGCAAATACTAAATTTCTTACTTTTGTTAAAGTTATTTTGTTTATGAATTATATAAAGTTATCTCAATTTGCTTATAATTTATTTTTAAGGATAAATTATATTTTTCTTGTTTTCCTCATACATTTGAGTCAAAACAGTCCTCCCACTGACGCCTTTTTGAATAATATTCGCTGTATCATTTTTGCCAAGCTGAACCTCCCATTCAAGAATTGTTTGATTAAAATTAAGAGGCTCAATAAATCCTCCTGGCATCTGGACACTAGGGAAAATAGCATACCGAAAATTAACATCAGGCCATGCTGTCATCGCGCTGTAATAGTTCTTCATCTTTGCATCATAGTAAGCGATCTCTGCAATACGCTTATAGACATCTATCGTTGTCATTTTGGTTTCGGCTGGAAGGGCATAATAAGGCCCAGTAAAAATGATGTCAACGGTTACTTGAGACTGCTCTGCGACGACGTCAAGACATCTATCAACTGCTGCATAAGAATCGAGAAGAATAACAGTGCCTCCATCGATCCATGTTGCACCCAAATAGTTAGTGGGAGGGAAAAAGAATGCAGGACATGCTGAGCAGGTTATGGCAGTCAAAACTCCTTGTGAGCCCAAACTTTCGTTGAACTGTGCGAAAAGACCAGTGTCTAAGTCTGTGGAGCCAATAGTGATATTTCTGTTAATCCCATAAGTGTATCTTTTATGGAGAGTATTTGCCAGAGGTTTGTTATCAAGCAATCCTCTCTGAAAGAGGATACCCTCAAGAAGCCCACCTGGCCACTCCACAAAAGTACTTTGTGATCCATTTAGAGTCAGCCAAGTATTGACTACAAAATCTCCCATCGCTTTTTCATTGCCTTGGGCGAATTGAGCAACACCTCCAGCATTCAAGGATCCAGTTGAAATTCCTATAACAACATTATAAGCAGAATTAACTGTTGGTGTATTAGCAAGCTGCCAAAGGCTTCCAGCTTCAAATGCGCCATGAGTCCCTCCAGCTTCCAAAGAGACCGCATAGCAGCTGGGATCCGCATAGGCTATTCCCAGCAGATATATAATGGACCAAAAGAATAACATTTATTCGCCTATTTGTTGAAGATTATTTTCTTCACCAGTTTTTAGAAAATGATATATCTAAATAACTCATTTAACATTTTATCCTTTGTAAAAGATATAGAAAGACAAAGAAATTCTTCGAAAATATTCTGATTTTTTATAAATAGCTGAACTATTCTGCATAAGTAATTTTAAAATATTATTTAAGAGGTCAGGTAGTTATGAGCTGATATATTTAGTTATTATAATTAACAAATATTCTAATTAGGGTCTACCCAACACTTTGGAGGAATAAAATTATTTTGAGCACTTATTTCGGCTCTTTCTGAAGATATTTTGGAATTGATTAAATGCTGGTCTTCAGAAAATGAGTTGTGCTTCTGCTTGTGGCGGTGAAATTTGGGCTGCTTCTTTAATTCATTTATTTCTACAGCACAGACTTTACCTCCCATGCTGAATTTAAACAAAACCCCTAGTTCAATGCCTTTGTCAGTCATCAGTAGGCTTGGAAACTTAATATTTTGCAATATCATGCCAGTAATTATCAAAATAACCCATCCTGCTGCTAGACCTAGCTCCCAAAATATATTATTTCCTTTGTCCACAACAGAATGCACACTAAAAACCACATTGCTTCAAATCACAGCGAAAGCTGAGAAAATCGCCCACATATTCATGCGTGGATAATTGTAAATCTTTATTTTCCAATATATAAAAGCAAGGGCAAGCAATAAAAAAGAGTAAACCAGCCCTTCCAGAGCTTCGCTAATCAAATGAATATTTTTATTGATTCCAATCATGATAAAATATCAGGCAGACTTATATACTGCACTTTTCGGATTTATGATAACGTTGAATATAGGATGAAAAAGCTGCCTTGAAGGCTGAAAATAAATTACTAAACTTAAGTACATTAGCAAAATAGCTAAACATAGCATAGAAATGCTTAAATGAAACCCGGATCAGCAATATGTATAGCAATCGTTACACACAAAACTGTTAGTAATTGAATTTCCTGTGCTTTCTTTGCATAAAAATACCGATAAAAGAATAGATGATAACGGGATGTATGCAATACTGCAAAGCAGAATAACCCCTATCTCTGATGCATATTCAGCTAGCTCGAATAAGTGATGAGAATACTTTTTGTTTAGTCTTTTCTGTATTATGAATGCTGAGCAAATCATAAAACTTACTAGTGAGATTGCTATATAAATTTCAATTCAAAAGTGATCTCCAGTGATATCTAATGGCCCACTCCAATCTGAAGAAACTAAAGCAATTGGTCTGAAAATTATTCTACTATAAGCTCTCATGTCTGGGCCAATTGAGATTAGTTCAAGAGTTTCTATTCAAAGGATTATCATCATTAACAAGTCTCCAAATTTCATTAATTTTGGTTCTCTTAGGTCCTCTATTTTCCCCAATTTTCATCTTTTCAGCTGAAAAATAACAAGGGAGATTTCGAAGATTATGAAAAAAGTCACAATAGCGAGGAATATCAATTTGCCTTTAGAAGAGTCTTGCACCAGTCTGTAATCAAAGGGACAGTCTATCGGATTTATTCTCATATCGCTCGGAATTTTGGTTGTGCCATCTGGCATGATAATTTTACTAAAAAGAAATCTCTGGATGCCTGTAATACTGTAATTCCCAACAATTTCATCTCCGCTGCCAGAAATATTTGCAACAGGTAGAACACTGAAAATATTCAGATAAAAATTACTTCTGCTGTTGCTGCTTGGCTCTATTGAAACAGTCCCAGTAACTCCTACAAACTTCTGCTTTCGAATATTTTCATTCACAGCTGTGAAATTTTCAAGATTATCCCCTTTAATAACGCTGTAGTCAAGGCCATGCAGAGCAAGCATTGTCTGATCAAAAGAAAAACCAAGAAAGTTTGACCAATGAACAGCTTGTTCCACTTGAGTCTTCATAGCTTTCCCATAGTTCCCAATCCATTCAGCTGTATGCACAGTTAAAGACCTCTGAAGTAATTCGACTAGTTTATCTTCATATCCTGGAAACCCTACAGCAATATCTGTAACTGAGATTCGATATGGCTGTAAAAAGAATAAATCACCTTTTCTCATACCTAAGTCATAAAGTGTAATAAGTAAACTACCAAATGAATAAGGATCGACTAAAGCAATCACTATTCGGCATTTCGTGTTAATGATATCTGTAAATAAATCTCTATAGATATCGATTTGATCAATCGTATAAGTGTTGCTAAAATAATAAGACTGGTTATTGACTATATTTATATGCAAGCTTGAGCATTGATTTATCACGACATTATATGCATTTTGTGCTCAGTCTGGTCTTTGTATCACCACAACATTTTTTCAGCCAAAAATATTTGCGATTTCTGGAAGGATGCCTGCTGTATAGGCTATCTCTTTAAGAACTGTCATAAATTCAGGAAATGTGGATTTGCTTGAAAACATTGACATAGCGCATCCATCAGAGACTAATGGAATATTAATGCCAAGTGCCCGCAAATCCATTATATCTCCATAGCAGATACTGTCAGTTAAAGGTGATAAATAAACGACTCCCATTTTGTCTTTGAGCTTTACAAAACATTCTCGTGAATAGGTAGGATCATATACAGTAGCTCCACAGTCTGTGGACTGTATTTTCATATTAAAATTTAGTAAGAGGTTAGACTGATAGGCAACTCTAAGTGCAAAGTAATTTCCCTGCCTTATTAAAGCAAGATAGGTGAAATCAGGACTGCCTGGATCTGTTACACCATCAGCAATAGAAATAGCTATACTTACTTTTGGCAAGTTCGGAATGGCAGATGAATTTCCAGGAAAAATCAAAGGACTTGATATGGAAATTATGCCATTATTAATTTCTCCAACTTTGGTCTTTTCTCCATTCTGAATATTAATGATAGAAAATGCTGGCAAAGGATGGTGATTTTGCGTATTTTCTTCAAGAAGAACCCTAATTTCTTCAGTTGTATAATCTTGGACTTGCAAAATCATTCATAATAGCTTTTCGATAGCCAAATATTCATATTGGTTGTAGTTATCTGCACTTTCAAGACCTTCTTCTGTGTAAATCACTAATCCATCACTGCTGAACTGACCTCACACACTATTGGGTCCCAAGATAATTCCATATCCATCTCGCATCATCATTTTTGCTTCTAAACTTTTCACTAGCATTGATGAACTCCTCCCATTATTGAGAATAATTATATTTCCAATTCCCAGAGATTTCACTTCCCTTCCTATCAATAAATCATAACTGTCTTGTGTTTCATTATCTGCAGAGAGAATAGTTATACCTTTACCTTCACTTTTAAATAGGAGTGGAATTTGATCAGCAGCACTATTTGATACAATAATAAAGGTTTCTCAATTGAAGTAATTTATTAGCTGCCTTAAAGCTTGGTAACGCAAATCAAAAGAAATATGACTAAAAAATTCATATTTTCCATAGCTGTTTGTTGGCTCCCTCAAGCTTATATAAAGGAAATGCTGAGTCTCAGAAGATTGCTTAAGTTGAAATGAGTAAAAAGTACTGAAAGTTGCATCAATAGCAATACTTGGCAGATGTATGCAGTCAGATTGAAAATTGCAGTTTTCAGCATTTGAAAGACTTATTGTAAAATTACTTTGAAACTTTTTATTAATTGAACTCCATAGATATGCTACCAAGTCAGGGTTTGTTGATTTTGATACTAGTATATCGATATTGTATGCGTTTGACATCCCAAACAGAAAATGTAGGTGAATGATCAAGAACAAGAGCAAAGCCATTATTAATCTTATATAGTGTTAAGGAGTTATTAAAAAAGTGCCAATATTGCAAGTTTTTTAAGGTTTTTCATAGTTATCACCTCAGAATAGAAATTTGTATCATGATTTTATTTGCTTAACATAAATTCAATAGCTTTTATTTGCTTGCAGTACTAGCTACTAGATTTTGAAGATTTAATAATTGGCTTGTAAAATATTGATTAAGCTTTATGAAGGATTATATTGTGCATTATTGAGGCATATTCAGAGAATTTAAGTTCATTTCGACCTTTTAGATTTCCATATCTAATTTGATAAAATATAATTAATTTTTGAATAATTGATGCTTCAGCTCAAAATGCTTATTTTTTTGCTTAAATATTTCATTGTGGCTAAATTAATATTAGAATAAGAAGTAAAATGCTACTAATAGCAACTTTTATTAATCTTTTAATTAAATCGGCATGAAATCTTATTAGTGCTAAATAGATACGCAAAATCTGATTGCTTTATATAATAAATATTTTGCAGGCAGATTGAATTTCTTATATACTTTAAAAAATAAAATGGATGTAAATCATTGTTATATAGGGAAATTAATGTAGATGCTATAATATGAAAGCGGAGAAGCATTTTTTCTTATGTATACTGTGCTGTATTTGGAAATTATTATATGGATTTGTATTATTTAGCAGAAAAATAAGATAGCTGTATTATATTCAAACTTTATTAAGAGCATAGCTACCCCAAATAAAACTCCTTCCTTATTATATGGACAAGAAAGTTGATATGAGTCATCACCTCAAATTTCTGAGTGGGCTATTTTTTGTCAAGCATGCTCATCTCCAACTCCGCTTTCATATATTAATCCTCCCCACATTCAATCAAACTCAACCTCTTTGCAATTATCAAATCTTTCTTTTCATCGCTGAAAAGTCATATTCGATTTTCGAAAATGAATCTATATCAGCTGACTATATCAAAATATTTTTAATTATAAATCCCGATATCAAAATATTTCCATTTGATATTATACTATGGCAACAGTAATCATTTCATGGTAGTGAAGCCAGTTTAAGCCATCTATTTAGATAAAAATCAAATTCTTCAATATTCTCAAGGCACAATAACTATTTCATCTTTCAAAGCAAAAGATACCATCTTTGATAGATAACTGAAGAGTGTCAACATGATGTCCCAGATGGTAGCACTCTGGCTTCATAATTCCTATCAATAATAAGAGTAAGACCTGATAGAGGATCATATCTTCCAAAAGAGAACAATTCTTCATTTGGAAGTTTGGTTATGCATGAGCCTTAGTCTGATAATTGCATAGTTTCTTTTGCTTCTACTTGTGCTTCTCCACTTTCAGTGTCATAAATAATCCATTTAGTTCTGTCATAATCATCTTTATCAATAAGATGAAGGAGTTTGCTTTGATGGTAGCAGCTATCATCTTGATAATATTGTCTGAGTGGGAGATGGAAGGTAGAACCCTTGCACAATGAGTGCATTTTTATAAAGTCTTCCTTTACTTCTTCAACAATATTCTTTTTAAGATCGTGGATCTTTTGGAAACTCCTTGAGGATAAATTAACTTTTTAACGTTTAATTGAGTGTGCAGGATGCGAGCTTGTGAAGTTTTGCTTCATTGATTATTAATCTTTGGATTGCAAATTATTAATGATATATTCCTTTTAGTTATTTTTTTATCATTTTATGGCCTGCCTGTTTGAGTTATTAATTTAATTATCCAAAATATTAAAATTTATGAAGGAGGATTAAGGATGCCTATGCATATGACTGCAAAATTTTTAGATTAATTAAGATTTAAGATTATTTTAAATTGATAAACTTAAATCTATTAATTAAAAAATGGATATTTTCTTTTTACTTAAATGAAAGTTGCAACATATTTCTTCGCTTGTTATCATATAGATTGCTCCTTTATTGTATGTGCAGTACACCTGAGATGGCCAAAGACTTAAAACTCACTTTTTTACTAGTTCTCAGTCATACTCATCCTTAGTTTTACTTTCATAGATGGTTCACTCGTAACTGCACCCAATCACATATAAACTCTCTGCATTTATCAGGATCTTTTTTGTTATTCTTTTGAATTTATAAGGAATTATAGAGAATGAGTCAATATCAATTGAATAACGTAAAAGATTTTTATTTTCATACCCAGAAATCAAGATATTGCCGTTAAATATTATGCTATGACAATACTGATCTGCTTTTGGCATTGGAGTTAACTTCATTCACCGATTTTTATCCAAATCAAATCTTCAAGAAAAAGTTAATTCTTCATGGTTCAAATTTCCTCCAAAGCAATAAACATTTCTGTTGAAATAAATAGCTGATGATTCGCTACAAGGCGGCCCAGATGGCAGCTCTCGAACTTTATAATCATTATCAATTATTAAGGTAATCCCAGATGAATCTCAATTACTAAAACAGAACAGCTCACCATTTGGAAGCTGGGCAATGCATGTTCCATAGTCCAGTGTTTCTGGGGTTTCCAACACTTTTACTTGTTTTTCTTCATTTTCAGTATCATAGATAATCAAATTTGTTATGCCATTAATACCATTTTTAGTCAGATAAAGAGATGTAATTGTGTGATAAGCTTTGACGTAGCCTTGGTAAGCTTCATTCAATTGTGGGCTCGAAGTAGAATTCCTTTTATTAGATAAGCAAGCAGTCCGAAAATCTCCCTCTGTATTATGATCATTGGGCCTACTTAAAATGACAGATCTTTTTGCTCATAGCTGCTCAGGGCTTAATAATTGTTTATTAGAATTTTGATTGGGCTCGGCAATATTGTCACTTAATTCATGATTTAGGGCGTCTTTAGTTGTATTTAGTTGAAAATCAAGCAACCTCAACTGATTTAAATCTTTAGGCTCCATGTTATAAATTTTGGTAATATCAATTCTTTTTATTTTTTGACTTATATCTTTCATTAATACCAAATCAATTGATATTAGCATTTAATTGCCCACTATGCATAGGAACAATTTACAGAATTTTTTTCCGAGGTAGTGGATTTTTCATAATACGACATAAGATCAGGTATTTTTTTAAATGTAAATAATTTTATCTTCGGACATTTACTCGGGTAATTTTTGTCGGAAATTTTTCTTACGTCTAGCAGGGTAATTTTGTCTAAGCAACTTTTCTGTGGCATCTTCTCGGAATTTCCTCTGCTATAAAAAATAAGCAATATCTTGTGCTTTTTATCAATATAATGAAGCAAATATTTATATTTGTTTTATTTATCGCATTTTCTTTGTAATGAATATTTTAAAAATTAAAAAACTGTTCATCAAAACGGCCTATTAATTTTCTGATTTAAATATTCCAATTTTATAATGAAGTAATGAGCTTGGCTACCTAAAATCTTTAGACCCTGAGAATACTTATATATGAAGTTCTTGGAGGCTCATATGAAATTACCTATATGAAAATAAAAATGGCTAATAATTTAAAAATTAAAAGCTTGCAATGAATGTGTATCAAAACGGCTGGCCATTTTTGGATTCAAATATTCCAATTTCATAATGAAGAAAATCGCTAAACTTTATAGCTTTAGAGGATGCTTATTCATGGACTTCTTAAAGGCTCATATCAATTGCCTATAGTGAAAATAAAAGTGGAACTTATAGAATACCTTTTATGGCACTCAATTTAACTTAATTTAGTTGCTTGAACCTAAATTATACAGAAAAAATGTAGGTAAGATATTAATAAATCCCATTCTAAAAGGGTACTAGAAAATCTCTTATATTTCTTAATATCAAGATTATGTAGTTTAAAGAAGCAAAAGAGAAAGACTCACAAAATTTGAATTTGCTTCTGGTAGAGAAGAGAATAAAGACACTTCTACATGCTGAGGTTCAGAAATTAATAGTTTGATATTTTTTAATTTTGCCTTAAGTAAACTTCCTTTCACTACAATTTCAAGTTTATTAACTGCTCCATAAGCGAAGCCTTATATTTGAAATAGAGGGTATGAATTTAAAGCTGCAAAAGAATCAGACGAAGAATTCATAATTAAGGTATAAATTGCCTTTTCAGCGATGAGGACTAAGAAAATGCTTAAATTAGTAAGTTAAATGAAAAATTCGCCAACAAAAACCATTTTGAATAACCTTTTTAAGTCTTTTGAAATAAAAAGCCAATTTTTATAGTAACTTATTGCTGAGATCAAGAATTGACTATGAAACAACTATTACCCCATTACACTGAGTGTTTTGAAGAACTACTAGAGATGTTCAGAGCTTTTGAAGGTGCTACCCTAAAAATGTTTTTCAAATTAAGATTATGAAAATAATTATAAGAGCAAAAATCAGCTTTAAATGTTTTGCTTATCTTTATGTTTACAGCCAAAGATGGGACTTTAAATTCCTTTATGATAAAGTCGGGCTTATACTTGCTCAGAAATTATAAGAGAAATTCCTAGGGAGACATAAAAATGTCATGGGTTAACTCAAGTAACCAAACCAAGAGGGCTTCATCATAATTATTTAAAATAAGGCTTAAATAAAGCTAATTTATCTTTAATAATTTTCTAATAACTATTCTTTAAATGAAATTACTTTGTTTTTCCCTCTGCTAAATGTAAATGCAAATTTGAATAAATTTGTAGTATCTTTTCCTTTACTTCTAAAAAGCAAACTAGGATATTTTTTCTTTTGTACCCATAGCCCTATAATTCCAATGGCAGCCCATCCAACTATTAATATAACAACTCATATAAGAGAATCATTCTTCCCAATCGCTATATTAATTGTAGTTAAAAATGATTCTCATACAATCCCAAACAAGCTTAAAGTCAGCCACCAGCTGAATCTAGGATAATTATAAGCTTTGTGTCCATGTGTAAAAATGGCAAAAATAAGCACAAAAAAAGTAAAAATCGCCCCATGAGCAATATCTTGAGCCCGTTTTACTGTTTTATTCATAACAATAAGGGTTATTTGGAATATAGTTTTCAACATGAGATGCCTGGGAGAGTATTTTACATGTGCCAAAGATTGGAGTTCTTGCCAGAGAGGTCGACAGAATATTGCTAGAGGCTCATATAAAATAATCCCAATGAACGCAAAGGTTGCATATATTATATGATTATTTACCCAACAAAATTGGTTACAATCTTTAGACATAAAACTTTGAGTGAAATCGTCTCCAATTGATTTATCACATACAAAGACATCCAATAAGCCTGACATAAAGGGGATAAACAATAAATTCCCAAGTACAGGCATTAAGTAATCAGAAAGAGAGCTGAGGTGTCGAATAATCGCTACTCTATTAAAAATTTCGTCCAATCTAAACAAAACAATCACAGATAAAATGACTCACAATATAATCGACCCAAAAACTCCATCAATAAAAATCCAAAAAACATCATTTCTCACCTGTATCAAGCTTTCGAAATCCAATGAAAACGATTTTCCTATATCAGAAATCAATGAATTTATAGGAGTAATATCTGGACCCATAGCCAATAATTGGAAAAATTCAATTAAAATGGTCGCAGCCATAATGGCGTCTGGAACTGAAATTTCTTGCCTTTCTTTTAAATCCTCAGCTCTTATATTCCATCATTTTTCTCATATAACGATAGTAATCCCAGCAGTAGCTACAGCGACTGTTATGCAGATTCCAAATACTAAATACCTTCCTTTATCAAAAGTCCTAATTTTTTTGTCTGGAAATGGACAGTTATTTAGCACAATTCTAAAATCGCTAGGCTTTATCGTTGTATTTCCAGCATAAATTAATGGCTGAAGGATTGTTAAAACATCATTCCCAGTAGGATTTCAATACGCCACATTAGAAACTTGTACAGAATTAGTAGCAGGATTTCACACCGCATTTTTCAGTATCAGAAAATCAATAAACCTATTATTTGTGTCAGGCTCAATTCTGACTGTCCCAGAACAACCTGTGAAAATTTGTTTTCTGGCAGCTTCCATTAATAGTGTCCCATTTGTGTAATCAAGACCTCTGTCAATCATGAAATCTAATGCATAACTTCCAAGCCTTACTGCATCATAATTTCAGCATGAGCCTAAGTTACTTTGAGAGGGGTCTCCTCCATATGTGCTAGCTATTTGGTTTTCGACCCAGTTTCCAACCTCTCCTATATAGCCAGGCTGGCCTAATGCAATTGAGGGAAGCGAAACTTCATAGGTCTTAGCCAGGTCTAATCCACCTGGCCTCGGGACATATACAGTATTAATTCAAGCTGGCATTGCTCATAATACTATTAAATCCCCATTTCTTATGCCTAAATCGTAAAATAAGTCCATAGTTACAATAGAAATGTCAGCAAGCATAATCATTATTAACAGCCGAGCGTTGCTGTTTATGACTTCTTGAACAATCTCTGTATGGTTTAGCAAGGCTTCATAGCTATTGACATCTCCTGGGATTGCACGAAGATTTTCTCTATTGAGGATATTCACATTATATTTTTCAGCTGTTTCTACAAACTGCTGGTACATGGCTGAGCACAAAGGTTCAACCTGATATAGGACGGCACAATTTAACCAGCCCAATGTATAGAGTAGCTTTACAAACTGTGCAGCTACATATACGTAATCAAAACTTGTCCTAGAGAAAAATGGATATTTCTGCGATAACATCATTTCGTCATCAAAAGACATACCTGCAATTAGTGGGATGCTATGATTTAAATGAGAAAACGTCACCATTGTCCCTAATACCACTGGAGGAAAGCTTGAGGGGAAATGCATGATACCAATATCATCGAAATTTTTAGAAAAACAATTGTACATAAAAGTAGCATTATATTCAGAAACTCCACAATCAAAAGTTGTAGGAGAAAGCATGAAATTTTGTATTAAATCCTGGCCAGTATTTACTTGGTTTATGGCCGTATAGCAACCATAGTAATTTGTATGGGTATAAGGCATGGGAGGGGTTGTTGGGTTAATAGATCCATTACTTATGCTAATTTTTATGATTTTTTTTCGAGATTCAGGGATTTCTGGAGAATTACCTGGAAAAATTATTGGGTTGCTTATAGGAAAAGACAAAGAATCTCCAATAATAACCCGATTTCCAGACTGAATATTGACTAAATTAAAAGAATTTTCGCAGAAATGGCTATCACAGATAGACATAAGAATATCTTTCATAATAAAATTAATGTCATTTCCTGTATTGCTAAAATTTAGCGCTGCAAAAATTTCATAAATTAGATTTTTTAAGCTTTGGACAATTTGTTCATCATATGATTTTAAATTTTCTTGGCCTTTTGAAGTTAGAATTAAAGCACCGTTAAAATTAGTTTTATAGCTGCTTTCCTGGCTTAATAGTATACCACTGTCTTTCAATAATAAATTTGTCTTTATGAGGTTTTGGATAATATCCTCAGATATATTACTTTCTGTAAATAAATAATATAAGTAACTGCCAAGTCTAAAAACTTCTCTGTCTATTACTTGAGAAATATCAGTTTGGCTTTCAACAATAATATAATGAAAATCATTATCAAATATTTCGTTAATTTTTTCTTCCAGTCATGAATTTTTATGAGAGAGAAAAACAATTCCAGAGCTTCAGTTAAAATTTTTTAGAACATTTACTAAGGATATTATATATCTATACGGATTAGGTTTTAGCAAAAAGGTCCAGGCACTATATCCATCATTAAAATCATCATTGATGATATGAAGAATTTTTTGTCTTGAGGCTAGCTGAGATAGTCAAAAATGAGACTGGATATTTGAGGATAAATCAATAAGGATAGTATCTCTATCAATTTCATCTTCTATTTTTATGAGTTCTTCGAAGGTTTTATGCTCAATATAAATATTTGTGTATAAGTCTTCAAGTGAGTCAAAATTCGTCTTAGCTTCTTTGTTATCGACTATGAGAAGATTAAGACATCACGCTAGATTAAGTATAGCCACCAATTTGAAAAGCATTTTTTATAGTTTGAGTATTATTATAATTGCAAGAGCTGTCCATTTATTGAGATATTTTAAATTATTAAAAAGTTGCGTCATAAATCAGAGTATTACGTAATATTTATTTTTATGATGAATCAGACATCCTTACGAAAGCCCTGATTTTAGAGAAAATAAAATACAAAAATTGAAGGCTATGGTAACAGAATTAATTTTAGATATTTTTTTATGAGACTATTTATATAATTTATTAAGATTTTAATTACCGAATATTTAAATGCTGATTATAGAGTCAATTATTCACTAGGAATACTATGTTAAATTTAACTTTTTAATAAAAACTAAATAGGGTTTTTTATTTATAAAGTAACCTTAATTTGGCGCAAAAATATGAATTATTCTAAAAGAAATCTCGATTATATTATGAGATAAATAATCTTAGTGTTTTAGTATTGTGTTTTCTAAATAGCTAGATATTTATTTTCACAGAAGGAAATTAAAAATTTGATTAATAAATACTTTAAACAATTTTAATATTTTGTTTACTAAAATCTCATTTATCGTTATTATTTTATCCTTTTTAAGAATTATTTACTTAAATTAACTTAAAATTAATAAAATTATATGAAATTATTTGTTGGGGGATTTTGTTATTATTATAGCTTAGCTTCGGCTAGCTGTAGTGCACTCAGCTATATAAATTAATAATTATAAGTCTATATAAATGAATTTCAATCTGTCAAAACTTATTAGGCAACTTCCAATCAGAGACTCAAGGCTTAAAGATTCAATAATTTCAACAAAAACTGGGAATTACCGCTTAAATCATCGTCTTTAGCCTATTCCGCCTAATTCTCAAGAAGCGCCTATTGAACATATAAAACTCAAGCATCCAGAAACCCAGAAATCATAGAAGAAAAGGCACATACTAAGCAAGCTCTTTTAACAAAAATTCAGAAATTAAAATTCTCAAATTTATAGGAAAATCGTAAGTAGAGCAGCTCTCACAACAAAAAAGAGCGCTTCTTTTAAAATCTGAATATCTCAGTCAGTAATCTTACTCAACTAATGGCTGCGCCTCAAAATTTTTGTTTCATTTAGATTTTACAGAAGAAAAAGTTTAAATTTAGCCAAGACAATCAAAAACAAACTAAAATCCATCTGGAAAAGCCTGCGGATATTCATCAACTATCCTCTCTTGAATTGAGCTGACATGCAGGGCATTGAAAGTAGATTAAAAGTGGATTAAGTCAATATAGAATATCAATTCCAAAAATATGTGTATTGCTTTGGGGGATAAGAAAAGCTTTCTGCCTTAACTTCATCTACTAGATTTGCTTTTGATCTGAATAAATGAATGAAATTAACTCCACTGCCAGAAGCTGAGTGCTTTTGCAGCTGCGCTGCATTTAGTGGAGATATGTTGATTGCTGGATTTAAAAACAAAAATGTTTTATTATACTCGATTGGCATTGACTCTTTTTCAATGATTTCTTATGATTTTTGCTGACATGGAAGAAAGATCGTTGCCAGTGCAAGAGAGAGACTGCATTTAATGAATGCGATGATGGATCGATTTATGAAAGTAGAGATGATATGCTTGGGAGTTGATTAAAAATTCAATAATACCTGACAATCCTTGAGAAGTGTATTGTTCTTATAATAAAATTAGAATATATATGCCTATTGATTTTTATAGTCGAAAATAATTTTTTTTTATTATTTAACTAAAGAAGAAATGGATATCATAAAAAAAGAGATCAAAGAAATCAAAGAATCAATGGTTTTCAATGAAGGCCACCTAAACCCATCTGATAAAAATATTAATGATATTTTCAATAGAGTTTCTGAATGAAAAAACAGCCAAAATACTCATGAAAATAGCGAAATCCATGAAAAATGTATGATGGAGATAGACATCCCCAAACAAAATAGTAAAAGTTTAAGCGAAGAATTAAAGCTATTAAGGACTCGATCTCAAATTCATTGCCAACAGAAGGAATAATACATGAACGGAAAGACACGAGGCTTAGTGAACCAATTTTTCATGAAGAATTTTATGAAAATTTTGATGAGCTAAACTATGATCAGCCTATAGAGCTGATTTCTGATAGTAAGCGAAAAATTAAAAATTCACTTGCAGCACTTTCTGATTTACAAGAAAACCGATCCCATATTAATAATTTTCAAGAGAAGCTTCAGTTGCTAGAGGAACAAAAAATTGCACTTGAAAACGAGTATTTTCAGCTACCAGAAATGAGTAGAAGTATGAGAACAAAAAAGAGAAAACATACATTAGAGCTTGAGCTGTCGTTTAATTCAAACAGTATTTCCTCAGTTAAAGATAAAATCAGAAAATATAGTCTCCCTTGCAGATAGCTTGCGCTGTAAAATTTTGTTATCAATTATAATTTAAAGCGCCGTTTAAAATTTAATATATATGTAAATGTGCTTCAATTTTAAATACCCTTTTTATACTTAAAATATATATAAATTAATTCACTAGACCTTTAAAAACCAATAAATTCTAATTTAGATCATCTAAAATCTCTAGTTTATTTTTTCAACACCAATTTATAACTAATAAATAAAAAAATAATTAGAATGAGTATTATTTGCCGTGCCAAAAGCAATCAACAAATACTCAATAAAGCTCGATTCAGTCGCTTTCCGCTGGATAGTCCAGATTTTGGAGTCCAGGTGTCATGATCGGCGTCAGTTCATAACCTCGGGTCCTATTCCCTTCAAATCCTTGGAAATCTGGAATTTCTACAAGCTTTGGAAGCGTATTCAGAAATGCATCAAAACTTTGTTGGCTTTTATCTCTACTTATCTCCTCAGGCTGCAATGGAGATAAAGTACCAACCACAAAAATAGGATTGGCTGGGGCCTCTTCGCTTACTATAGTTTCTTTAGAATTTTTACCAGGACTATTTTCATTTGTCTCAGATTCTTCATCCTCAATATCCTCTAGCTTTTCTTCTTCTTTTTCTTCTTTAACTGAGCTGTCATTTGCAATTCTCAAAATATCGTCCACACAGTGGTTATAATCAATAATTTGGACTTCCCCAAGGCCAAGATAAGGCTTGCTATATTCCTTGAATCGGCTGTTTATTTCCTTAGAGTCAGTTTTAAGCAGATGTTTATTTGAGCTGCGCCAACTTTCATAGTTTATTAAGAAATTTGAATTCATTTTTTCAAGATGCACGTTAAACGGCTTCAAATTTTCATTTAGATAGGACTTTGAAGCATATGCTGCGAAAAGAAGGTTTAGATAGCAGCTGCTTGAGAGGTTTTTTCAATCGATTCTTTCTAAAATGATTGTTAACAGGGATGCCTCCATTTCATTAAGGGCAAGGTCTATTGACGCCGAAGTTAATAGCTGCATTGTCGCTTTTATGAATGTAGCATTGGGGCTTGAGGACATCTGGGCTACTTTGTATAGGATATTCATAATTGTATTTGAAAGACTGAATTCAGTATATTCAGAACGAATAGCGTCGTATTCTTTCAGATAATACTCTTCCTCTTCGCTAATAAGAGATACTTCTTCTTCAATCTTGAATTTTTTTTGAGGTTTTCTTCTAGGGCGATCTATTGAGCTTCTTTTCACAGTTTCTTGATCGCTTGAATTCTTTGACATAATGATTATTAAAACAATAAATTTTTATCGCTTAATTTAATGATAGTAAATCGCTTAGAATTTTAAATTATTCTTAAAGCCTATCATTCTACTATAAAGGTTTTTCATTAAAATTTAATAAATTTACTCCTGATAATTTATGTCGGAATATAAATAAAAGAAAAATGAATATTAAAGCATTCCAGATAAAATTTAATCGTTCTCTAAAGTTTAAAAGATTTAAAAGCCTTTAAAACAAGATAATTAGAAGATAGGAAAGTAATTTATCAGATTAATTTTTTAGATAAATATGAAATATTTATCAGAAAACAAGTGAATTAAATTAAATTATCACTTTACAAATTTGTCTAGTATTTTTTATTATTCAAGAAAATAGCAAGCTGATAACATTTGAAGTAAAATTTATATTTATAAGAGCTTTATTAAAATATTAATGATTTAAGAAATTTTCTTATAATTTATAAAAAATTTGCTCCCCACTTCTTATCCTCTGCTAATCCTACTTATTTTGTAAATTAGGAAGCAAAATCTTTATTATATAATTAATTCTAATAATTAATATATCCTGATGGCATAAAAATGTAGCTTGTAGCACTTATTCAGTGACTGTCAATTTAAAATAGTAATTTTTGTGATGCACACGTTGGGAAATCTTGTTTAGTTATTAGACAATCAGATGGGACGTTGGATAATCGATATATTGTAGCAATTTGCGTGGAATTCAATAACTCAATAGTCCATGTAGAAAATTTATAGCAAGATAATTAGAAGGAGAAATCTTCTAGATAGGCTTTAATTAATTTTTAGATTCCAAAATTATCAATAAATTTCTTAGAACATCTGATAAAATATAAAATTATAGATAAATGGGCAACAAATGCTCTATGCCTGTATGCAATCGAAATTCTGAATATTCATGCAATTGCACTTCTCCGCAAGCTTATATGTGCAGTAAGCACTTAATTTGGCATTATGAAGCGACTCAAGGAATCCATAACTTCAGGGATCTATCCTTGTATGCTAAATTAGGTCGAATAGATGATACTACTTATATCAGAATAGGAAATATCTTTTACAATAATAATAGATATGAAGAAGCAATGAAATATTACAATGATGCTATCAGATTCTACCCTAATTGTGCATTTTATTATAGCAATAAAGGAAATGCTTTATCAAAATTAGGGAGAAGAGATGAAGCGATAGACTGCTATAATGAAGCAATTAGATTAGATCCAAATCTTAAATCTGCATACAATGAAATAGGAAATATCTATTATTATGATCAGAGGTATGAAGAAGCAGTAAAATATTACAATAATGCTATCAGAATTGACCATAATTGTGCATTTTTTTATAGAAATAAAGGAGATGCTTTATCAAAATTAGGGAAAAGAGATGAAGCGATAGACTGCTATAATAAAGCAATTAGATTAGATCCAAATCTTAAATCTGCATACAATGAAATAGGAAATATCTATTATTATGATGAGAGATATGATGAAGCAGTAAAATATTATGATAATGCTATCAGAATCGACCCTTATTGTGCAAGTTATTATAGAAAAAAAGGAGATGCTTTATCAAATTTAGGGAGAAGAGATGAAGCTATGGACTGCTATAATGAAGCAATTAGATTAGATCCAAATCTTAAATCTGCATACAATGAAATAGGAAATATCTATTATTATGATAAGAGATATGAAAAAGCAGTGAAATATTACAATGACGCTATCAGAATCGACCCCAATTCTTTAATTTATTTTACAAATAAGGGAAATGCTTTATCAAAATTAGGGAGAAGAGATGAAGCTATGGTCTGCTATAATGAAGCAATTAGATTAGATCCAAATAATGGTGGTTCATACAATGAAATTGGAAATATCTTTTACAATGATAAGAGATATGAAAAAGCAGTGAAATATTACACAATTGCTATCAGAATCGACCCTAATTGTGCATTTTATTATATAAATAAAGGAAATGCTTTATTAAATTTAAGGAGAAGAGATGAAGCTATGGACTGCTATAATGAAGCAATTAGATTAGATCCAAATAATGATGCTGCTTACAGCGGTATAGGAAATATCTATTATCGTGAAAAGAAATATGAAACAGCAGTGAAATATTGCAATGATGCAATTAAAATCGACCCCAAATGTGCAATTTATTATAGAAATAAAGGAAATGCTTTATCAAATTTAGGGTGAAGAGATGAAGCTATGGACTGCTATAATGAAGCAATTAGATTGGATCCAAATCATGATGCTGCTTTTAATGGAATAGGAAATATCTATTATCATGAAAAGAGATATGAAGAAGCAGTAAAATATTACAATAATGCTATCAGAATCGACCCTAATTGTGCAAGTTATTATACAAATAAAGGAGATGCTTTATCAAATTTAGGGAGAAGAGATGAAGCTATGGACTGCTATAATAAAGCAATTAGATTAGATCCAAGTGATGATGATGCTTACAATGGAATAGGAAATATATATTATAATGATAAGAGATATGAAGAAGCAGTGAAATATTACAATGATGCAATCTGAATCAATCCCAATTGTGCGATTTATTATAGAAATAAAGGATTAGCTCTTGAAAGTATAGGTAAAATACAAGAAGCAAATAAATTATATGAAAAAGCAAACAATTTAGCATAATTCTAAATTTATTTTAATAAAACAATAGCAATTTAGCAATAGTAACTTTAGCTTATATGGATAATTTTTACAACAAAAAGATACTAAGAAGCAATTAGATTAAATCCAAATGAAGCTAATGCATAAAATGGAATAGGAAATATCTTTTATAGAAGACAAGAGATATGAAGAAGCAGTGATATATTACAATTATGCAATCAGAATCAATCTTAATTGTCCTACTTATTATACAAATAACTAACTAACTAAAATTTAGGTTATCCCTACACTAATTATTGATGGTATTTGATCAGCTTTGGCAATGGAGTTAATTAAATTTACCGATTTTGACTTAGTCATTTTTCCAAAATGGCTTCATAGCAAAAAATAAGGAACTTTTTTTTTTGTATATAAATAGGCTTTAACCAACTTTTAGATTCCAAAATTATCCATAAATTTCTTAGAACATCTGATAAAATATAAAATTATAGATAAATGGAAAACAAGTGCTCTATGTCTGGATGCAATCGAAATGCTGAATATTCATGCAATTGCACTTCTCCGCAAGCTTATATGTGCAGTGAGCACTTAGTTTGGCATTATGAAGCAACTCAAGGAATCCATAACTTCAGTCCAGAATCCTTGTATGCTATGTTAGGTCTAAATCAAGATGCTACTTATAATAGAATAGGAAATATTTTTGAAAATTTTAAGAGATATGAAGAAGCAGTGAAATATTACAATGATGCAATTAGAATCAACCCCAATTATTCAATTTATTATAGAAATAAGGGAAATGCGCTATCAGATTTAGGGAGAAGAGATGAAGTTATGGACTGCTATAATGAAGCAATTAGATTAGATCCAAATGATGATGGTGCATATATTGAAATAGGAAATATCTATTATAATGATAAGAAATACGAAGAAGCAGTGAAATATTACAATGATGCTATCAGAATCAACTCCAATTATGCAATTTATTATAAATATAAGGGAAATGCTTTATCAGATTATGGGAGAAGAGATGAAGCTATGGAATGCTATAATGAAGCAATTAGATTAGATCCAAACCATGATGATGCTTACAATGGAATTGGAAATATCTATTATAATGATAAGAGATATGAAGAAGCAGTGAAATATTACAATGATGCTATCAGAATCGACCCCAATTGTGCGATTTATTATAGAAATAAAGGAGATGCTCTATCAGATTTAGGAAGAAGAGATGAAGCTATGGACTGTTATAATGAAGCAATTAGATTAGATCCAAATGATGATGGTGCATACAATGGAATAGGAAATATCTATTATAATAAAAAGAGATATGAAGAAGCAGTGAAATATTACAATGATGCAATTAGAATCAACCCCAATTATGCAATTTATTATAGAAATAAGGGAAATGCTTTATCAGATTATGGGAGAAGAGATGAAGCTATGGATTGCTATAATGAAGCAATTAGATTAGATCCAAACCATGATGGTATATACAATGGAATAGGAAATATCTATTATAATGATAAGAGATATGAAGAAGCAGTGATATATTACAATGATGCTATCAGAATCGACCCCAATTGTGCGATTTATTATAGAAATAAAGGAGATGCTCTATCAGATTTAGGCAGAAGAGATGAAGCTATGGATTGTTATAATGAAGCAATTAGATTAGATCCAAATGATGATGGTGCATACAATGGAATAGGAAATATCTATTATAATAAAAAGAGATATGAAGAAGCAGTGAAATATTACAATGATGCTATCAGAATCAACCCCAATTATGCATTTTATTATCGAAATAAGGGAGATGCTTTATTAGATTATGGGAGGAGAGATGAAGCTATGGACTGCTATAATGAAGCAATTAGATTAGATCCAAACTATGATGGTGTATACAATGGAATAGGAAATATCTATTATAATGATAAGAAATACGAAGAAGCAGTGAAATTTTACAATGATGCTATCAGAATCGACCCCAATTATGCTCTTTATTATAGAAATAAAGGAGATGCTCTATCAGATTTAGGGAGAAGAGATGAAGCTATGGACTGCTATAATGAAGCAATTAGATTGGATCCAAATCATAAATATGCATACAATGGAATTGGAAATATATATTATAATGATAAGAGATATGAAGAAGCAGTGAAATATTACAATGATGCAATTAAAATCGATCCCAATTGCGTGATTTATTATAGAAATAAAGGAAATGCTTTATCAGATTTAGGGAGAAGAGATGAAGCTATGGACTGCTATAATGAAGCAATTAGATTAAATCCAAACCATGATGGTGCATACAATGGAATAGGAAATATCTATTATAATGATAAGAGATATGAAGAAGCAGTGATATATTACAATGATGCAATCAGAATCAATCCCAATTATGCTCTTTATTATAGAAATAAAGGAAATGCTTTATCAAATTTAGGGAAAAGAGATGAAGCTATGGACTGCTATAATGAAGCAATTAGATTGGATCCAAATCATAAATATGCATACAATGGAATTGGAAATATCTATTATAATGATAAGAGATATGAAGAAGCAGTGATATATTACAATGATGCTATCAGAATCGACCCCAATTGTGCGATTTATTATAGAAATAAAGGAGATGCTTTATTAGATTATGGGAGAAGAGATGAAGCTATGGACTGCTTTAATAAAGCAATTAGATTAGATCCAAATGATGATGGTGCATACAATGGAATAGGAAATATTTTAAAATATGAAAGGAGATATGAAGAAGCAGTAATATATTACAATGATGCAATCAGAATCAATCCCAATTGTGCGATTTATTATAGAAATAAAGGATTAGCTCTTGAAAGTATAGGTAAAATGCAAGAAGCAAATGAATTATATGAAAGAGCAAATAATTTAGCATAATTCTAAATTTATTTTAATAAAACAATAGCAATTTAGCAACAGTAGCTTTAGTTTATATGGATAATTTTTACAACAGTTTTATATAGACGATAAACATTACCTTGGTATACCAATAGAGAATCCCTATACTACTTGTTGATGACTCATTGAGGATAAATCATAAATAAAGTTGGAAGTTTCTCTTCAAAAGCACCCATTTTACTTCCTGTGTAATAAGGTCCCATATGCAAACCATGATCAGAAGTTATGACTACAACTGCTTCATTTAGATCCCCAGCTTTTTCTAGTTTTTCCAAAAAATTTGTTAGAATTTTAAATTATTCTTAAAGTCTATCATTCTGTTATAAAGGTTTTTCATTAAAATTTAATAAATTTACTCCTGATAATTTATGTCGTAATATAAATAAAAGAAAAATGTATATTAAAACATTCCAGATAAAATTTAATCGTTCTCTAAAGTATAAAAGATTTAAAAGCCTTTAAAACAAGATAATTAGAAGATAGGAAAGTATTTTATCAGATTATTTTTTTAGATAAATATGAAATATTTCTCAGCAAACAAGTGAATTAAATTAAATTATCACTTTACAAATTTGTCTAGTATTTTTTATTATTCAAGAAAATAACAAGCTGATAACTTTTGAAGTAAAATTTATATTTATAAGAGCTTTATTAAAATATTAATGATTTAAGAAATTTTCTTACAATTTATAAAAAATTTGCTCCCCACTTCTTATCTTCTGCTAATCCTGCTTATTTTGTAAATTAGGAAGCAAAATCTTTATTATATAATTAATTCTAATAATTAATATATCCTGATGGTATCAAAATGCAGCTTGTAACACTTATTCAGTGACTGTCAATTTAAAATAGTAATTGTTGGTGATGCACTCGTTGGGAAATCTTGTTTAGTTATTAGACAATCAGATGGGACGTTTGATAATCGATATAGTGTAGCAATTGGTGTGGAATTCAAGAACTACTGTAAAACTTCAACTGGTAATTATAAATCAGTGAGACAATGCTGGGCAAGAAAAATATAGAGCTATTGCAAGCGGGTATTATAGAGGCGCTGATGCAGTAATAATTGTATATGATAAAACTGATAGACAGACATTTGATAATGTAGAACTTTGGCTAGAAGAAGTAGGAAAATATATAAAGAGCA